>VZRS01006253.1:698891-798358 GCA_013398055.1 Ifrita kowaldi
CCGCCCACTCGCCTGCGGGTGTGGAGCCTCCGGTCGGCCCGCCCGAGGCTGCGGCTGCCGCTCCTTCCTCTCCCGGCCCTCCTCAGGTAAGGGGGCAGCGGCGCGTCCGCTCCTTTCTGTCCCGCGTCGGCGAGAGCTGCCGGGATCCGGTCCTGCTTCTGTCCCGAGGGTCCGCCAGCCGTGGGCCGTGCTGAGCCCTTGGACCCGGGGCCTCTGCAGCCGGCGCGGCCGGGGATGGTTCGCCTGCCCTCCCGGCAGCTGCGGGCGGAGCGGGGCCGCCTCCCAGCCCGGCAGCGCGGGGTTCTGGAGCCGCGGTGCCCGTGCCGGGTGTCCCGCTGCTCGGTGCTTGTCTGCCCTCCGCCGGGAAACCGCTCCCGTCCTCTTTTTCCCTGCAGGGAGGCGGCCGGCGGGAGCAGCTCCCGTGCCGATGCTGCTGCCGGCCTGGGAACTGTGCCTCTACGGGCTGCTCACCGTGGGCTCCCACCTCTACGCTTTCTACGAAGCGCACCAAGTGTCTCGAAGTAAGTGTGCGACGTGGGCGGGCTCGCTCGGGCACAGCTTCCCGCCCGTGGCTGGCCAGGCTGTTCGGTGCGAGTTCTCCTCTCTGGATTGGTTTCTACTTTGTTCCTCTGCGAGGAACCCGTGTGTTCCTCCCAGCTGCCAACCTGCCCTATGCAAGGAAGCAGTAGGCAGATGCCACCTGGGCAGAGAGCTTTGTCCCAGGGCTTTTTTGCCTTTGAGTGCTAGGAAGGCTCATGGTGACGGGGTCCTCGGATGTGGCTGTCAAGGAAAAGATGAGGGAGACCTCTGAAGCTCAGCTACTCAGATAGGGAAAACTCAGGAAAGCTGGGTTTGAATTGTCTTGTTTTTCCTGGCTAGTCACGTGCAGCTCCATGCGGGTGGGTGGTTCAGAAGTAGCTGTGCCTTCCCATGATACTTGCCAGGGTCTGAACCTCGAGTGGCCCTAGCAAGTGGGTGTTCCCTGCCTGGAGCTCTGGGACTCCGGTGCCGAGTCCAGGGCTGAGAGCAATGGTTGGGTTGTCTGTAGAGCTTTGTGGTCAGTTTGTTTCCAAACACCTGCCTCTGCCTTGTGTAACCTCTTGGTAGCTGCTGTGGTGGCTGGTTTGGAGCTGTGGAGCTATGTAGTGCAGAGCAAGGGTGGGATTTTAAACAAATTAAGTACAATTTGTAGACGAAAAGAAGCTGTATTATAGCACATTGTTATTTAAATGGAAATAAAGGTTGTACTATGAAAGTATAACAAGCTAGAGAGGCTTGGCGGGGAATATATATTGGATCTTGTTAGGCTTTAATCAGCAAGGTTCTACATTAATGACTCTCCCTGGCTCTTGAAAGAGCTCAGGGGAAGAGCAGAAGTGCCAGAAAGGTATTTGCAGAGCAGTGGAAGGAGTGCTGTGTAACTGGGTACAGGGCTGTGCACCCACACATACAGCAAGTCTTCTGCAGAAGTGGCAAAATGTGGCTTTAGAGGCAGCTTCTCTGAGCAGCTTTTCCCTGTTTTGGCTGTACTGGCCACTCTTGGGTCTGTGTCCCCCTTCTGCTCTGGTGGGAGAAACCAGGTAGCTCTGAAAAATGACAAGTGGGGATTAGTGCAGGTCTTGTGTGGTAAAAGGTGGGTCACTGCTACTGTCCCTGTTGCAAGCAGGAATCAAAACACGGGTTCTGGGAAATTGCTTTGCCATTGCTGTGGTGCAGAGCTGTGGCGCAGTTGGGCCCCTCACCTAGTGAGCAGTGACGTGGTGGCTTGCCCTTCCCTGGATGTGGGTATCCTCACTGTTGGAGACCACATGGGAATGTGTTGCTCTTGAGCAGCAGAGAACCCGTCCCTGACTCTTTGTGCCCTGGCTGCTGTGTCCTAATGAAAGGTTTTCTCTTCCCTGCAGAGTATGAAGCTGCGATGGACAGAAAGTATGGGCTGGACCCAGGGACTCTCTTTCGGGGGCTAAAAAAGGTAGGAGAGGTGACAGTGTCTTGTTTTGTGGCAATAATGTGAACATTGTGTGTCCATGCCCTTCGCACATCCAAGCTCCTGATTTAGCTTCAGAAATTTATAGTAACGTGCAGATTTGGATATTCATAGTTAATTTTAGTCTGATGTTTCTGATGAGGAAGACAGATTGGCTGGGTGTGTCTAGATGTAAGAATCATAACCAAAGTTTTGTTCATTTTCTTGATCCCTGGCTTAAGTGTTTATCCTTTGCTACGTCACTTGATAATCCTCTATTTTACTGCTTGGCCTTAAAACTCTGATCAACCTTGACACTTTCTGCAACCTTTTCCCCCTTTTTCTTGTCACTAGGTGATTTGGATAATGCTTAATGTCAAGGAACATGTTTTTCTCTTGGTTGACCTGTTGTACAGCATAGAGAAGAACAGATTTTTGAGGGGTAAGGTCTTAAAAAACCATAGTTGGTGTAAAAAAACCCAAACAGTAAGAAAACTAGCAGTCCTCTACCCCAAACCAAAAACACATCCCCACCTCCCCTTGCTTGCATTTCTTCAAAAGGATGTGAGGTCAAAAGCAAATAATGCAACTAATCTTGAGCATTCCTTACACAAAACCAGGAATGCATGTCTGTGGAAGTGTTTTGGTGTTTGGCCTGCCATCACTGCTGGTGATGGACCTTTGATATATGCTTTCTAGAAAGCCGTAAGGCAGTTGAGAGGAACTTTTAGTGAGGCTCTGTATCAGACACAGGGTTACCAGCTGATCCCTCTTACCTGATTTTGATAAAAACCTCATGCCACAGGTAACTCAAGCTGACGTAACTCCATCTGATTGCAACAAGGCTTTGTTGAAATGGGGAGCTAAACTTCTTTTCTCGCAAAGCACCTTTCCACTGAAGTTCTTAGTTGTCCAAGGCAGAGCAGAGTTGCTCTCTGAATCTCTCAGGAGAGGTTGTGCTTGCTCAGCTTCAGCACCAGTATGAGGCTTAGGAGGCACAACACCATCTAAAGCTCTGTTTTCCTGAACTTTGACCCATTGGAAGTGAAAATGGTGCTGAGTTCACTGTATGTGATCCAACTGGATTGCTGAAATGATGTTCCTGAGATATGGGAGTTCTGTTGGGTAGCACACAGCTGGCATATTTCAGAGGTATTCCCTTGTCTCTTATGGCCACATAGACATAGTGACCAGTTCCCTTCATGCCACAGGACCCCATGGACTTTGAGTGGAGCTACTGGATTGAATGGGGAAGGGAGCGTATACTGTGGCTTCTGGCTGGTCACCTGCTGGTATCACAAGTATCCAGGCTCTTGGTGGAGAAGGTATGTAGGGATTTTCTTCATGGTAGGGAGTTCCTGATGGGTTTGTTTACTGTGGACATGGGAAGCTTTGTGGTGAGGCCACTGAGTGTAGTAAATCCCATTCTGTGGTGTGGATTGTGTGTGGGGGTTGGTTGCCTCAATGTTTGGAGATTTCAGCCTCCAACCTCGAAAAGCTTCTGCCTTATTGTAAGCCATTAAACAGCACTGTTTGACTTGTACACATAACAAGGGTGCAGTTATTCCTTTCTGAGGAAAGGATGTAAAGTGATGGCTGCTTGGTTTTTGGCGTGATTGCTAAATGATTGCATGGTTGTAGGAAATGATCTGTGTGTGGGTCCCACCTGCTAGTTTGGGGAAGGAAAGGAAGAAGTTATGTTCTCCCTCAAATTAGGGAGGCTCTGGTTTTCACCTGATGCTGCTACAGAAACACCTTCTCTTTCACCTTTAGGGATACAGCTGGGTTTCTATGTATTTTCACGTGTGTTCCTAATCTTGTTGACTGTATTTGTTTCTACTGTAGAACGTGTGTAGGCAGCACAGGTATTGAGTGCCTTTTTTCTTTAGAAATAATTTAACTAAAGATTGTTAACTTTTCTTTTTCTGACAGTATAAACCATGGTGCTTGATGGTTTATGGAATGGCCGCCTGCTGGTTGTTACTGGGAGTCAAGGGCTTTGCTGTCATTTTGTTACATGCAGCTATTTCCTTTGCTGTGGCTCAGTTTCAGCTGTCACTCCTGACATGGTTGTGCTCCCTTATCCTGCTGTCCACTTTACGCATACCAGCTGTGGAAGAAACCAAGGTAATGTGAGAAGAACTAATTAAGTATCAAATTAATTATGGTGGTGGTTGTCTGTATTGGCATCTATCTTTATGGCAGCATACTGTGCCTTCAGTTGATATAAGCAGGGGTTGGTTTGAAAAATCTCAAGCGGTATCACTGCAGTGACTCATGCTGGAGCTTCTCCAGTTAGAAAAGTCACATTTCTCTATCGTGGTTGCCAGTGCATTGGGATGAAAGCATGTCCCTTAAGGTGTAAGGGGTATTCAGTAGAGCTGGAGTATGGTAATCCTTCACTGGTGCTTTATTAGACACATTTCATTGGAGCTCTGATTATGCCAATTTAAGGTGCTGGATTTTGGGTTTATATCCAGGAGTTACTCACTTAAGCCTGTCTGTACTTACTGGTGGCTGCGACTTCTGCAGGGAGGGAGACTTTCTCCAACACTTTGATTTGTACCAGGTGAGTTACTTGCATCAATCAGCTGTAAGCAAGCTCAGTTTTGCTCTTTGTCTGGTGGCTTTTTCTGGGTAGTACAGTTATGGAAAAACTGTTGCCCAGTTGTGAGGAAATGTCCTGTTGTATTTCATTGGACCAATGGGAAAAACTGGACATTTGTTATAAAGGTTGTTCCCCTGATGTTCAGGGGGAGAGTGTATAGAATCTCTTCATGTGGTGTGGTCAGTTTTGTGCTTTGCTCTCACAAGGAAAGGGCCCACTGCAATACGAATTGTCAGTCAGCCAAGCTGCATTTGCTTTGAACATTGAACATGTTTCCAAGTATTTTGTGATAATAGGTTTTTCTTGTTGGCAACAAGGTGTGATACCAAGTGTCAAAAGGTCAGTAAAGGCTCAGTAACATTTTTTCCAGTCTTAAGCTTTCTCGGGAGTGACTGATTCTCTTCAGGTCTCGCTTCAGCCCTAGTAGTCCCTTGGCTATCGATTGTGTTGCCAGCTGGTTTGAATATTGTATTACTGGGCTGAATCTGAGGTAGATAATATTTTATTTTTGTAAGAAAAGCTCTCCTGCCGTCCTAGTTCTTCACAGCCTAGCATGTTTCTGAAATCTAGCTGTTGTCTCTTTATGCTGGCTGCAGTAGCTCTGGAGGACCTTTCTCCATCAAAAGCCAGTGCCTGTTGTTCATGTGTTTAGTGCTGTTTACTTTAGATTCTCGTTCCTGCTGCTGTTGGCTTTAGTTTCTTCCTGCTGCTGCTGACCCCAAAAGTTGGGATCTGAGCAGACACGGCTGTCTTGCTGTAGAGAAAACACAGCATTGCACTGTCATGATCTGGCTTTGTTTTGTCTTGCAGAGAAAGTGGTACGACACTGAAAATGAGTATTATCTGCTGCTCTTCACTGTGTCTGTCCGCTGCCTCTTCTGCACTAGCTTCAGCCTGGAGTACTGCTGGCATGCACCTGCCCAGAAGTCATCCTACTCATTCCCCTGGATGCTGGCATATGTATTTTATTATCCTACATTCCACAATGGACCCCTTGTGAATTTTGATGAATTCAGTAAGCAGGTAACAGTGGTTGTTGTTTGGGTGTCTAAAGCTGTCTTCCACATAATTATAAAATCATCAGATAATGCTATAGGAATGTGACAATTTTGAGTGTATCATTAGGAATTTTGCAATGTCCTGGATATCAACTTATAAGACAAACCTGTCTCCCTAAATTCTTCTGCTTCACAGGATGTTCTTGTCTGACATCGGATTTATCCCTTCAATCAGGAAGCCAGTGAGATGCTTTGTTACATTTGGAGAGTGTTCATAATTTTAGCATGCAGCTACTGGGCTAGATTTTTGTTTTCTTCTTCATCAGGTGGAATAAAATAGTGTTTTCAGCATAAGCCTGCTATTAATGCTGAAACAGATTTCAGAGTCATAGGCAGCTGTGTTGGGAATTCCTGGAAACTCGAGTTTCCATTCACGTGGATATGAAAACAGCTGATGACTTACTAGGAGCACTTTGCTTCAACTGGGCAACATGTTTAATGTATAAAACCTACCTGAATGCTTTTCTTAGTCCCTTGCAGGCTTCTTTTCAAGCCTGCTTTTCTCATGATCGGAGAAGTCCATGTTTTCATCCTTTATTGCTTTCCATGTTTTCTTGCACACTTGGATAAGAAGTGGTATTACAACCTGTTATGTCTGTAGCTAAAATTATTGTGTCAAAGTGGGTTAGTGAACATTTCAAACCATAAAACGTCTTTTTCTGTTTATGTATAGAAACGTAGGGATTGCTTGCTTCTGTTTTTATTTGGGGATTTTCTCTTGAAGCCAAAGCAAATACTGGGCTTTATGAAAGTGAAGCTGGTTTCTGGTGGACCCTTGAGTGAAAAGCCCTATTCTCATTTGTTCTCACTTGCTTCGGAAGATGCAAGGCTGAATGTTGTTATCTTGGGCTGGATATTGTGGGAAAAGTCTGCATAGACTTGCATAGAAACTGAGGTAATGTTTTTTACTAATTATTTTGTAGCTTCTGAAGTGTGTTAGATTCCACCTAGATCCTTGTACCCTAGGAGAGGGACAGTTGTGCTTTCTTTCCAAGGGCTGTTTCAGAAGACCTATGAGACTCCCAAGCTGAAAGCAGCTTGGGGATAGCTGGTAGGAAAAATTGGGGTGGCCTTGCTTTGAAATTTAGCTCACCTGATATGGCTCAGCAAAGACCTATGGAAAAAGCACATGTATTCTTGGTGTAAAAAGAAATGGAAGATTGAGAATGATATGCCTGTATTTGCAGAAGGTTTTCCTTAAATACGTACAGACGTGTGGTTAAAGCCATAAAGAAGATGGAACAAACTGAACAACCTTAATGTGTTTCTTGTTGGTGTTTGCTGAAGGTCACTGTGAGAGCTCTTACCTGAGCAGAGGGTATTACCTTGGCAGGTGAGATCAGAAGAGAGTTTCAAAGGTTGCAGTGCCCAGCAGTTGATTCAAAATGCACGATGCGAAGAGAGTCTGTACTGATGCTATTGGAAGAGACCACCCTCAGAACCCCTTAACTGAAGCTGAGACTGGGATGAGGGCTCCTGCTGAGCACACTGGGAAGCAGAAATTCTGGAGCTGGAGGCAGTGGAACTGCTGCATGGCTCAAAGAGTGTAATACCAGTTCTGACAATTGGCATCTACTGCCGGGCAAAAATGAGACACTGATACTGTCACTGGCCTTGTTTAGTCTCTGGGTTGAAACAAGGCATGGCAGTTCTAGACATGGGTTTGAAGGCCTGTTGTGCAGATCACTGTGATAAAATGGTAATCTCCAAGCTTTCATCTAGCTGATACAAAGGGACCCTCCAAATGAGTGTCCATGTTAGCTCTACTGTGCTTGGGATTGAGGGTCTGTGCAGATGAGTTGGTTACTTCTCTTGCATGCGCATTTTTGGTGGCCAGTTAGAGACTGGAGAAGGAAATGTTGCACATAGTAATAGATGTATAACACATGACTGAATTTTTAGGCAATCTTATGTTTCTGGTTTTTGATTCTATTCTCTTTTATTGCAGAAAGGTGGTTCAATAATAATATGCCAATGTGTTTACTGCAGTTAGCAGTGTAAGAGTTTGGAGTCTCTTGAGAAGCCTGTCAACTGCAAACTTTGCCTTATCTGATATTTAAACTTGCAGTTCTATTTGCTCGGCACATCATGTAGGTCTTGCTGACTTTGGCAATGCTGTGGGAGAAGAATGAAGAACTGTCCTCAAGTAATTGAGTCTCTGCAGTTGGTAGAAGTTGGAGGTATTTTAAGAGCAAGCAGTCATTATTCCTGTGTTCAGAAGGGCTGCTGCTTGGAAAACCTTCTTCACAGCTGTAGTTTCTTTAAACTTTTTAGCTTATTTCCAGAGGTCAAGTTGCAGGAATTAAAATCTCATGTCTGGATTCTGTTCAGGTTAACAACACTTGGCCTTTTTTACAGCAGTTTGGTGCAGTGTGGGTTCGCATTTGGCTTCTTATTGGTTTCTACTGCTTACTGAGATTGAGAATGGAGAGACCAGTCTCCCTCGAGAGTGTGTCAGGAATTTCCAAATGGTGTAGTAAAAAGTTCTCAGGATGAGTATTTTGAGTAAAATGGTCAGTTTTGTGCCAGGTAACCTCTTTGGATTTCTTCTTTAGATGAGGAGACAAGAAGCTTTCAGTGTGAAGACCAATCTCAGCATCTTAATTGTGGGCATAATTCGTATTTTCTTTTGGTGGTGCCTGGCTGAGCTGATGATTCACCTCATGTATATCCATGCTCTCTACAGTAGTGCTCTGCCTTTGGAATCTGCATCTTACTGGGCCTTGGGTGAGTATAGAAACAATAGCAGAAATCTTTCTTCTTCCCCCACTTCAAGAACCCCAGTCTGCACCTCTTTTATGTCCATTTGTAGGTACGTAAATGTAGCACATTATAGCCAGCCACTGTCAGAAAGGTGATCTACAGACTCCTAATATAACATGTAGATTCTGCATGAGCTTAGGTGAACTTACTGAGCTGCTTCCTAAATTAAATAGTCTGTACTTTTTCCAGTCTAGGGTATGTCTCTAAACTTTGGTCTAAAGGGGTTCTCCCCTCAAGTCAATGAAGTGGGCACTTCAAGGAGTTTATTTAGTGTGAGGATGGAGGAGGGGAGATGTTAAGAATTATTTTTGATCTCCTTCTGATTTAAGTTTCTAGTTTGTATTCACATTGAAAAGTAGAAGGACGGAACTTGTGCAAATAGTAGAGGGAAGGACTTGGAAATAAGGTAACCTGACAGTAGTAGTCAGTGCCTCTCAGTTCTGTTTTCCTGCTTGGCTTTCCCCACTTCTGCCCTGCTCCCAGCTCCCTGGTATTTTATTAAAATGCCCAGCTGTGAGGAAAAAGAGTGCTGACAAACGCAGCATAAATCAGCAAGAGCTTTAGGTGGCGTATGTGCTTGATTTGATTCCTTCCCCCCTTCCCTGCTATATCACCAGGTAGGAGGAAAAAAGCAAAGAAACCCCAGGCCTTAGAAACTGGGTTCTGAAAAAGCCTTGGTGATTCCCGACCTGCGGGAGGTGTCTCTCACACCAGGGATTGGCACACACGCTGGGACGGTCCTGTCCAGCACTCGCTGGAGCTCACCTGTGTCAGCACAGTGCGTGTCTGTTGGAGGACCCTGTTGGACTGCATCGAACTCTGGTCAGCAGAGGGCAATGTGTGCACTCTCTGTGTACCCTTGTGTGCACACATACACACCTGATACATCTTTTAGTGTATCATTTTTATATCTAAAAAAGGGCCAGGGCAGATGGAGAGCAAGAAAGGGAGAGGTTTGCCTCAGTGGTTTGCTGTTCGTTCCACTCCTCACTCAGTCACTGTTCAGAAAGGGGATTCTGAGTTTTCATTTTCTGTTCTGAATGTCAATTCATTGATGAATTACAGCTGCTAGCTCCTAGTGCTTGTGTGTGTTTCAAAACGCTGGCCACTTGATAATGCAGGGAAGGCTACAGAATTAGGGATGAAATATTCCAGCTCTGGTGCTGCTGGTGGATTCCTCCCTGCCTTCAAGACTACCAGTGTTGATTTTATAGGGTGGGGAGAGTTACTTCATAGACAGCGGCTTAAGTTGTCTGTGTATTTATTTGATGAAATAGAGTGTGTTATCCTAAGAATTAAAATGCATTTTGAACAGAGCGTTAGAAAGGTGAAAATGCTTCGAAGCAACAGGAAATGAAAACCAGTGTCAGAGCAAGTTTGGACTTTAAAGATGCCTGATTTCAAGTA
Source organism: Ifrita kowaldi (assembly GCA_013398055.1). Lineage (NCBI taxonomy): Eukaryota > Metazoa > Chordata > Aves > Passeriformes > Cinclosomatidae > Ifrita > Ifrita kowaldi. The sequence continues at coordinate 708,694 of VZRS01006253.1, forward strand.
AAATGATTGTGTTTTAACAGGTTGCCTGCGGATACCCTGCCTTTAGGAGCGGTGTACTCAAAATGTAACCCTACTGTCACTGAGCTTTGTCCTTGTGGTAATGTAGGCAGGTGTTTAAAATATACTATAAATGAGATTTTGAGCTAGAAGTTGGTCACTTAATGTTTTCTCTGCAGGTTTTATCACAATGATTATATAGGTTTCCTTGGACTTGAATCAGTGATAGGCCACTGTTGTGACTTGCTTTAGGGAGCCACCAATATGAGTATGGGTGCTGGTAATAATTTACTGTTAAGTCTTACTGGACCCTTATGGATCTTACTATGCTTCTAATGCTTCTACACCAGTTCCTGTACAGAGCCAAACACTCCCCTCTGTTGCTTTGCATGCTGTGTTATTGGGACTAATTTCATCAGATAACTGAGTGTTGAGACCAAGGAAGCAGCTTGCTGTTGACTCAGGAGGATTAGCCATGGTATGTAAGCCTTTCTGCACTGATGGGGTTTGTTCCTTTTGGGTTTCCTGTTTAACTACAGCAGCTTCAAACGAGCATGGAACATTTATTTACACTGTGATGCCTGGCTGCCCTCATAGCCTGGTAAACTTAAGGGAAAGGCTGTGAGGCTGTTCTGCAGTCACCTCTAATTAGGGAGCTTATATCTGCTACTCCATGTTTTTTTCTGGGATGACTTTGAACAATGGGTGGTAAATGCCAGCAGCACAGGTAAAGACAACACTGCTGTGAGATTTTGCTCTCAGCACCTGAGGACAATGTCAGTCTCTTCCTCATGAGTGTGAAGCTACAGTGTGTTGTGCATCACTGTGTGGTGTTCCTGTAAGGTGAGACAACAAAGAAATAAAAAAATACTCCAAAACAAAACCTTGACTGAGTTACAATGCTTGTTAAAAAATGCTGGTATGTAACAGTGTCATTTATGGCCATGTAAAGCAGAAATGCTAAAGTGACCTAAACTAACATTGCTAAGGGCACACAGGTATAAAATTAAAAGAATAGTACCTGAGAGAATGTTACCCAGCAGTAAGAAAAGTATTTTCTCTTTTGTGGATGGAATCAGAGGTAAATGAGTTTCTAGAAGCAGCAACATACCGAGTGGTGCAATATAGCTTTTCAGTAACCAAGTACTAGGTCGCGCATCCAGAAAAGAATGATGGGACTGCATCCAACTCTATGCCTGTTTGCTGTATATATGTGGCTCTTCAGTTTGTGGAAAGGGTGCTAATGTCTGAACACAAGAATTAATTTAACGATGTCAGCTGTGCAATCACAGAACTGTTATTTATTGGTCCCAGGAAGCCATTGTTTGGAGAATGTGAGCATTTTCCAGAATTCGCAAATCATTGTGTCTATGTGCACAAATGTTTGTGTCTGTGGATAGTTAGCTATTGACACACTGAGCAATATCAGGGCAATTGTGCTTTTTTTACTGGTGATGACCAAATGCAGTGTTTATAGCAATTCCATGGGTTTGTGTTAGTGCTGCATCTCATTCTGCTAGCATCAGTCAGATTGTCTGAAAGAACTGGGTGCTTTCAGAATTAATGACACAGCAGGAAGACCTGTATTCCATGTTAATGGAAACCATGGTAGTTCATTCTTCTCAGTTTTTAATGTTAATTGGGAATAATTTTCTGCCTTTAGATTTTGCAATGTAAAATGTAGATTTGCAGGCACCAAGAATAAAGACCACTATGAATTCCAGTAATCCAGTGCCCTGATGAACTGCAGCATACCAGAAAAAAAGCTACATGTGCCAGATCAGAGGTTCATCTGTTCTACTGGGTAATGCTTGGATATGGTATGTAATGAAGCAAGAGAAAAGAAATGAGTAAAGGACAGGTAGATTGTTGGTCCTTTCCAATATCTGTTCTTCAAGCTTCTGCAGCTGAATGACAAATTCACTGACATGTAGTAATGGAGAGCTTAATAGCATTGGTTGAAAGAGCTTAAATTGAAACAAGTGATTTTTTTTCTTTCTTTACTATGACAACGTAGACTATCAGTGGTAAAATTCGTTCTGCTGAGGTACATTCTATTGTATAGAAACTGAAATGCATGTTGCTAGGTCTTTTGTGTGTTAAGTCTGATTCTGAAAATGCAGATGTTGAAAGAAGCGCTGCCAGTATTTCCCTTACGAGGCTTCACATTTTTCCTGGTGATTCAGCACCATCTACTTATCTCTGCTCATCTGAGCAGAGCTTCACGTGCATCTGGCAAGGTACAGGGAATGATGAATGACAGAATTGTGTATGAAAATATATTGGTGAATATAATTGCTGCTCTGGATTAATCTAGATCTTAAAAGATCCTGTAGCTGTGAAAATATATTTTACTTGGAATCTGTCTGTGCTTTGTCAGAGGTGTGTGATGTGTAGACATACATCTGAGATGTACACACACGATAGGATGTTGTGAATTCTCTGTGGATTGAATGTTTTGGTCCGAACCATGCCGTGTCTTTTTGTTCTAGTGAAGCATGCACACAGTCAATTAGCTGTCACTGTTTTAATTATTAACCAGGCTCTGCTACTTCAAAAGTGCATTTTCTTATGAGTGGTATGTAACTCAGTATAGAATGTGATCCGTTCAAAGGTGGAGCCACGTGGTTTAATCTGTAGTTGCTGATCCCATGTTTTAATTTGTTAGAAGAAGAGATGTTATGTATGTTCTTCTTTGACAGTGAGACCTACAGGGTAGTCTGTGTAAATTGGATGTAGGGTGCTGCTTTTGATGTATTTGCAGGTTTTTCTGATAAACCCACAGATAGGAAATAGATTTCTGAGTTCATTTTCAGAAGCATGCTGTGTTTTGCTATTGAAATCGGGGTATCTGTTCATCTAAGTGGTAATGAAATACTAAGAGGAGACTGACATTTTTTCCATCCTGCAAAGTAATGATAAGGAGAAACTGATGAAATATTTGGCATCTTGAGGTCTGTTTTGAAAACTGGAAATATAAACATGATTCAGAAAACTTAGATCTTTTTTCTCTAAAATATTAAGTTATTCCCTGTTTTGTAGAAAGAAGTGTTCATGTGTCTAATTTTTCTAATCTTTCCTGTAGGCTGAACTTCAAGATAGTATTGGCAATTAACCTACTCCTATGACTACTTTTCTTTTTACTCATGTGTGTTGTGGCTTAACCCCAGCTAGAAACTGAACACCACACAGCTGCCCACTCCTTTTCTTTTCTTGGAGAGGTGGGAAGAGAATTAGAAGAATAAAACTGAGAATTTTTGGATTGACATAAAGACAGTTTAATAGGTAAAGTAAAAGCCACATGCGTAAAGCAAAGCAAAACAAGGAATTAATTCCCCACTTCTCTGGGCAGGCAGCCCCAGGAAAGCTGGGCTCTTTCATGTGCAGTGGTTGCTTAGGAAGACAAATGCCATCACTTTGAACATCCTCCCCCTTTCTTATTCCCTTAGCTTTATATGGTGAGCATGAGCATATGGTGTGGGATATCCCTTGGGTCAGTTGGGGTCAGCTGTCCTGGCTGTGTCTCCTCCAAGCTCCTTGTGCACCCTCAGCCTTCTCACTGGCAGGGGGGGAGGAGCAGAAAAGGCCTTGAGTCTCTAAAATGTGTAAACAAAAACATCCCTGTGTTTTCATCAATGCTGTTTTCAGCACAGATCCAAAACACAGCCCCACACTGACCAGTGTGAAGAAAATGAACTATATCCCAGTAAAAAACAGTGCAGTGTGATAACTCTTGGTTTATTTAGAGAGCTTTATTGTGCAAGTAACTACTGTTGAACATAGTGCTTACAGTAGATGTTTTCATATAATGGTTTGGGTTGGAAGGGATATTAAATGTCATCTAATTCCAACCCCTTTGCCATGGGGGTTCATTCCACTTGACCAGGTTTCTCAAAGTCCTTGGGAGTATTCATGGTAGGTGTCTTTAAAGCATGTGTATGCTTGAAAAGCCTTCTGGTTTCCTTTAACTTGGAAGACCTGTCTGTGCCTTGACTGAGAGTTCCTTGACAGCTCTATTTAGTCTTCTTTGAGTAATTTCACTTTGGGAGCCTTTATATCCATTCAGCTTTGTCTAAAAATAAGCATTCAGCCTCCAGGACAAGCAGTGGGACTTTCCTGCCACTACTCCATCCACACAAGGATGTTTCTTGCTTCTTGTGTGCTGCTGGAAGGCTGGGATATTTTGAACTTGATATGGCCCCAAATTCTGAGCTGTTATAAATGTCTGATTCCTATTAGACTTCTGCCATGTGTCAGTAGCCCTTTTGAAATGTGACTGCATATTTATCTCTGTTTTCTAGTGCAACCTGTCCTGGTACTTGACAGAAACAAGCATCTACAATCATTAATGCCATAGGGTCATTGTAGCTGCAAAAAGGGTAAAGTTGTGATGTTGTGCTCATAATAAAATTGCCCTCTAAGTTACAGTTGACCATGACTTCTGGTGATGGCTTAAGGACAGAAAAATGCCAAGTGTGATTTGCAATACCTGGATGCAAATGTTTTGTTGCTTGCTTATGAAAATATTCTTTTTGTTGACTTCTGTCAAAAAATACCAGGCAGAATTTTGAGAATAAGTAGACTAAAACAAATTAAATCTGGTGAATATTCTAATTTGTGGTTATCTTTGTTTCAAAGCTCTGTGAAACTTAAGAAATGCAGTTTTGCAGTAAACTTAAGGAAAATATTTGGAGGTCTATAAATACATTTTTAAAGCATAGGAAAACTTAGAATTTTTTGAGGATTGGAAGACGATAAATTGAAAATACCAGCTTCTATGAAAGTAAGTTGCTTTAGTCTGGGACTTCAAACAGCTTGACTGTTGAAATGCATGGGATTAGGATTGGGTACTTTAACTTGATATTTTATCCCTTAACACATTCTGTTAAAAAACATTAACCTTGACTTTGAATCCTTTGAATTAATTTATTCTGGAGAAAAGGTAGAACCTTTGCAGTACTTTTTCCTCTTAGGTGTGTTATAATATACATTTGTTATGGCTTGTTTCCAATTTAAAAAAAATGCTTGTGTGTGGAGAAATTACGTGATATTGTTAATGAATTTAATTGTTAATTTCGTGTTTTTGAATCAGATGAAGCAGTGTGCTTCTGGCTGCTTTGTGCTAGAATGGAGCAAATGCAAAGCAGCTGGAATGTCCCAGGTATGCAAGAAGGTTTAAAGCCTGTGCCTGTTACCAGTACAGCCCAGCTATTTTGTGGCTGTGAATCTTGCCCTTAGTTTTTCCTGAGTGGCCAGAACTCTCCTACTGCTGGCAGGAGTTCAAGACCAATGAGAACTTGCTCTGTGCATTTTGACAGGGACCTTTGTGTTGCTGTTTTTGTGAGTCTTAGAATTCACTGCCACTCTGCCACTCACAGAGCAGCTCCTGTGTGCCAGGTGTGACTGTGATGTGTTGTCTGTGTTTAAGATGCCAGTGCTACTGAGCTGCCTGTTAGTTACAGTAATGACAGCCTAGATGTGTGTTATTGCAGATGGTGAAAATGCCTTTTTCCCACAACTTGCATATTATGACTTTGTATCCGTGAACTCGACCTTTCATCATTGTATTTAAAATCAAATGTATTGATTTCTTGGGTCTCAGAGTGGAAGCCTGTTTTTAAATACCTTTCCATCAAGCACAGCCAAAGGATTTTGAATTTTACTAGTACACAGACAGCTGTGATCTTCATAATTGGTTTGTGTGGGTGTCAGTGTTCAGCTCTCCAATGAAATTTGTCAGAAAAGAAATGAGACACTGAATGAGAAGGGAATTAAAGCAGAAAGTTGGCTGTACAGATGATTTAGCAGTAATCTAATGTGGAGCTAATTGGCTAGTATCCAAATTGTGCTTCTGATTGTTTGTTTTCCTCTAGGGAAAAATGTTATTGAATACTAGATGCCTGCTTCCCTGAAGTAAAGTAACATAAGCTTCATGTCTCAGTATTTTGTTCTAACATCAATTTTTTTCTTGTATGGCTCAACTGTTTCTTATCATGTGCATGGATTATGATATTAAAACTAAAAATATTGGATTGTCATAGCAAAATACTGGCCATGTGTAGGCCAGGAGGAATTTTGCATTTTACGTTATTAGTACCAGAATTTCACTCTAGGTTGTTATACAGTAGATGAATTTTTAATGCTTAGCTTTTGGTTGTCATCCATAGTAATGCTCATTAGTCAGCAGAATGCAATAGGGATGTTCCCCCCCCTCCTCAAAAAAAAGACAGGTTACTTAAATGTTCATGGAGTTGTACTGCTGCAGTCAGATTAAACACTTTGTCTCCAAGGAAAGTCTGCTGGAAGGCTCTAAAATTGGGCTGAATGTCTAAAGCCCTTCAGTCAAGTTAGGTAATATAACTGTGCAAAAGCAGAGCACTGGAATGGAAGGAGATACAGCAATTGCGTTTTACTGTTTTTGTCTCTACTGAAGTATAAAATTATAATTTTAGTTTCCCTTCTTTGTGGTGAGGTTTTCCATATGTCAGCTGTCAGATTTAAAAGTTCACCAAAGTCATTGGGTCCTTCAGGAGTGACCTCATCAGTTTCTGTAAAGGTGCTGGCCTCTGCTTTTTACTGTATTTTTACTTATTGGTCAATACCACTTTGTTGAACAGAAAACAAAGAATATTAGTTTGGATCATCTTCCTCTATAATGCATTCTAAAGTTGTTACTTGCATGAATAATAATAATGAGAATACGTATGATTTTCATCTCAGATCTGTGTAGGATGCTGGAGTTTGTGTCATAACCTGAGGTTAAGTTGTGAGTGAGCACACTGCCGAAATTTCTGCTTTGGAAATAAGGCAGCTAAAGGACCTTAAGGAGACCTTTGTGGGTTTAAAAACTGAAATATGCTTTAAGCATTATACCAAGTGGAGTTCCAGACTTCTATGCCTTGGCTGCAGCAGAAGGGGATCTTGTAGGGGTATTTTCTGGGGACTCAAAAAATATGACAGGACATGGGATGTTTGTGGGGATGTCAGGATAAGGTGCAGTTAAAACCATTGTTTGTGGCTGTTCTGGAGCAACAAGTGTAGAGTGGTTGGTTGGGGGTTTTTTCAATGATAAATTTACTGTCCCTATGGTAAATTTTCATTGCTTATCTTGGTATATTCTGATTTTTAGCTCAACATAAGTCAGTTTTTATTTTTTCATAGCAGTCAACACCCACAGTCCAGAGATTTTTGAGAGTGGAACTACAGATTCATACTTGGGCCTTCGTGTTGGAACGATGGTACCATTTTTGTGTGTGTGCCTAATGTCATAAATGCATGGGCTTGTGTACTGTGGCTCTTGCAAAAGTAGATGTTGTATATCCCATCAAGCAATGGTGCTTGACTTAATTCTTGGAATAATTGCTGTTGGGAAGTAATCAGTATTAACAGCTTTTAAAAATATTCCAGGACTTGCTTAAGAAGGTATAATTTCTTTTTTTTTTTTCTTTTAGGTGGTCTGGCTTTAGCTCAAGTACTGTTCTTTTATGTGAAATACCTGGTTCTATATGGTGTTCCTGCCCTCCTCCTTCGAATGGATGGACTCAAACCTCCAGCTCTGCCTTGCTGTGTGAGCCTGATGCACAGTTTCACTAAAATGTGGAGGTTAGTCATTGTTGCTTTTCAGGCAGTTTGTTCCTGATACATGGTGTAAAAGTCAGTAAGAGCAAAACACTTTTGCTTTCCTGTCCTTGTGCTTTTTCTCTCACCCCCATGATTCATCTTTAGTGCTTTTTAAATGAACTTCATCTTGATGGTCACTTCTTTCACACTGTGGAGAGATAAGGGCAAGGACCCATTTCAGCATTTTAATCCTTTTAATTACTGCAGTTAGACTCAGCCTGCCTAGGTAATATAGCAATTATTTTTTCCAGTTATCTATCAGCTTGAAATCCTTCCAGAGATGGAAAAAAAAAGTTGATTAATCACATGAGGAAAGCTGTAGTTGGAATACTTTAACATGTAGAGTCATATGGTAGGGCAAGTCTTGAAGACATTAAAAGTACTATGAAAATGGTACTTGTTTGTAAAGTAGGATGAATTTCTGGATCTGCTTTGCTTTTAGGGAAGTTTCAGCACAATATTTCTTCAAAAATTCCTGAATTTTGAATCTTGTGTTTGCTTTAAATCAGTGTTCACTGAAGTCTTTTCACCAAAAACTGTCTCCCAGGTGGATTCTGCCTAATGTTTAGCTTCTGTGTAAGAGTGAATTTACTTGACTTCTCTCCTCCCTTGTTTTTCTCTGCACTGTCCAATATTCCTTCAGGCTGTGGGATTCTGTGCCCCAGACTTCTAAAAACATTCCCCTAATGATTTAGACTTGTCAGTCTTTTGGTGCAGAGACTTCTCTCATGTTGTGTTAGTGCAGAGCCTGTCAGAACAGTGCTTACTCCATCTTGTCTCTGACTGCTTTGCAATATGAATAAGGCTTTTAATTTTAGTCATAAAAACAGTGGGCCTGCTGTTATCAGAGTTTTATTGGATGAGATTTTAATTTTGTTTTCAGCTTGAAGCTAGTTGTAACAACAAGGCTTTATAGTTTATAATAGTTGGCAAGTGTAGATCTGAAGTATTCAAAGAAATGCAGCAGGAAAAGAGTGCAGAAAACAGATGAATTACTAAAAAATACTTGAGCTACAAAAAATTGCTTTGGTTTAAATGCTCTTTCAGAGTTTGCACTGAACTTATGACCTACAGAGTTAATATAGAAATCTGTAATTTTTATCAGGCACTCTCATGAGAACAGCATCTCTTGGCCTGCTGGCCCTTGTAGGCAGAGCTGCAAACCTTGTGTCAGTTCTTATTGCAGGGAATCTGTGTATTGCACTGGAGGTGCCAAGTGAAAGGGAGCTTCAGCACAAACACTAATGACACTGCTGTGGCAGGCAGTTGTAACAGGCCATGAAAAGGTGTGTGGCATATCACAGTAAAAAATTGGGCATTCCTGCAAGTATTCATAACTCTTGTACGAAAATTGAAACTAATATCTAAGTAGAAAACTTATTTCTTTATAGAAGGAAAAAGTGTCAGGTGCTGATATTTACCTTTTGCTCAATTATTCAATTTATATCAAGCATTCATTGTCAGGAGTAATAAGTTATCTCACCGATTGAATTTGTTTGCTTGAATGTTGAAAAAAGTCAGTTAATATATATACCTGACTTGATTTCTTGCTCTCAAGGCTCTTTAGTAGTAGATTTTTCTGAAACTGCTGTGTTATGGGTCATTCTCAGTTATCTAAGGAGCTTTGTGAATGCCCTGAATTATGATGTCCTTATGTCTTTACAGTCAAACTCTTCAAATGCTCTACCCAGAAGCTTTGCAGTCTGATGTGGTGCATTGGTGTGTTGTATAGCAATGTCGTGTTAGAAGTAGGAATAGCCTTTGTTTCTGAACTGTAGGACTGAACAGGACAGAAAAGTTTGCAAATTATGAGTTTAGCATAAAACAATTGTACAAAGGTGAAAGCAAATGGCTCATGTTGTGAAGCCTTATTAACCATGACGCTGTGTTTCCCTAAAGTTCTAAATGCATTTTGATAGTTTGTGAAAATAAGGATTTTAAAAGGAATGTTCCTGACAACTTTATCAGAGTGTGTCTAATTTAAATATTAATAATGCCATGTCTAGTTTTAAGCTGGTAGAGTGAGATTTGTACCAGAGTATTTTCATTAAATGGTAGTTGGTAAAGCTTATTAAAGACTTCTTAGGGCCAGGTTAGGAAATGGAGTGAGTTGGAATGATCCTGATGCCTTGGAGTTACACCACTCTCACCTCCTGTCTGGCATCAGGGACACTGCTCAGAAAAAAGTGCTTGTGTATGCTTGGCTTACTCTTCCCGTTCTTGCTGGTATCCACTTGAGAATACTGTCAGAAACAGGGTATTATGTTGGCTGGACTTTCCAAGGCCCAGCATTGCTATTTTTGTCTCAGAGCTTTTAGCAGTGCACGTTTTGAAGGAGAGAAGGTAGCCCTGAGAGAGCGAGACAACATGAATGTCACAATGTAAGGAATGCAAATATGCTGCTAAGGAGCCTTACACCACCACCTGGTGTTCTTCGAGCATAACAACAAAGCTTTTGATCCGATCCATGCAGACCAGTGTCACTTCTGGTCAGCACATGCTGACATCATTCAGTGTGATNACAACTTTGAGTGTGTCTAATTTAAATATTAATAATGCCATGTCTGGTTATAAGCTGGTAGAGTGAGATTTGTACCAGAGTATTTTCATTAAATGGTAGTTGGTAAAGCTTATTAAAGACTTCTTAGGGCCAGGTTAGGAAATGGAGTGAGTTGGAATGATCCTGATGCCTTGGAGTTACACCACTCTCACCTCCTGTCTGGCATCAGGGACACTGCTCAGAAAAAAGTGCTTGTGTATGCTTGGCTTACTCTTCCCGTTCTTGCTGGTATCCACTTGAGAATACTGTCAGAAACAGGGTATTATGTTGGCTGGACTTTCCAAGGCCCAGCATTGCTATTTTTGTCTCAGAGCTTTTAGCAGTGCACGTTTTGAAGGAGAGAAGGTAGCCCTGAGAGAGCGAGACAACATGAATGTCACAATGTAAGGAATGCAAATATGCTGCTAAGGAGCCTTACACCACCACCTGGTGTCCTTCGAGCATAACAACAAAGCTTTTGATCCGATCCATGCAGACCAGTGTCACTTCTGGTCAGCACATGCTGACATCATTCAGTGTGATACAGCATGTGGAAGAGCTTTCAGTCAGGAAGGTAAGAAAGATACCACAGTGTGTCTAAAGTTGTCTAAAGTTTCTCTAGAGCTGAAAAGCAAAGCAGGTATTAAAAAACCAAATCAAGTATTCTGCCTCTCTATTTATGGTACTAAACAATAAACCAAATTGTGTCCATTCAAACCTAAAAATAAAAGACTTTAATTAAAAAGTTACCAAGCCTATGGTAGGCTCTCCCTAATTCACATTTAATCAAGACAATATCTAGAGTCAAAAAATTATCAATCTTATTTGCTGTCTCAAGTCAAATACAGGTGTTGGATGTGTTACTGTGGTTTCATTATACCAGGATATCATTAGCTTGCTGAATATGCAGCTGCATAGCTAATAAATGCATTATAAATACATTGCTATTCAAAAGCTTTGTTATAGCTGTGAAAAGGCATCTCTGAGCTCCTGATTTCCAGAGAGGATAGCAGTTCAGTGGCACACCATCTTAGTTTTTAATGTCTGCTTTACCTTAAGCCATGAGGAATTGAAACTTAGTTTTTGTCACCAAGGTTAAAGGCAAGGTAATGAATTGTGGGAGAGGAGCAATGTTGTTGGAAACTCGTGCTTTTAAAGAATTAGTCAAGGCTGATGCTTGCTATACAACTCAGGTGAGGGGACAAATAGTGTAGTGCAACAAGAAAAAGTTGTGCTTCTACTGAGACTTGCATATTGAAACTTTAATATGGAAAAATATCCTAGTGGAGGAGTAATGGTTTGGAAACTGCAGAAATAAAATATAGTACATAACTAAATCCTATGTCAATTTTAACATATTGGTAAATTATCTTGGCAGTGTATTCTACGGAGGAACTTGTCAGTTTGTAAATTAGGACAACAGTTAGCTCAGCTGCTGTTCATGGAAAAAATCATGCTTCCTTTTATGTTTTTTTTATGCTCTTACTGAGTGTGACTCTGTAACAAAAATGTTGGACACATTGGTTGGATATGTTTTGCCGTGCTGTGGGAACAGCATGACATAAACCCCCCAGTTATTTCTGGTCATAGACTGATTTGACATTGTGCAGAAGCACAACACCTTGGTGATATTCAGAGGGCTGGAGCACCTCTCCTATGCAGGTGGTTTGAGAGAGTTGGGTTCAGCCTGCGGAAGTGAAGCCTCCAGGGAAACCTCATTGCAGCCTTCCAGTACCTAAAGGGGGCTTATAAAAAAGAGGGAGAAAGACCTTTTTATGCAGGCAGATAGTGATAGGACAAGGGGAAATGGTTTTAAAGTGAAAGAGGAGAGATTTAGAATAGATTCTAGGAAGCAATTTTTTAGTCAGATAGTGGTGAGGCACTGGAACAGGTTGCCCAGAGAAGTTGTGAATGGCCTGTTCCTGGAAGTGTTCGAGGCCAAGTTGGATGGAGTCCTGATCAACCTGGTCTAGTGAGAGTTGTCCCTACGCATGTCAGGGGCATTAAAACTAGATTATCATTAAAAGTCCCTTGGAACCCAAACAATTCTGTGATTCTGTGACTTCTTCTGTATCTTTCCACCTTGAAATCTTGTAATTCTCAAATATCCCAAGATAGTTTGCAGACAAGTGTGTTGGGGACAAATGGTGCTAAAACTTGATGCATGTTTAATATAGGTTAGTTGCAGCAAGAGTAGGCCTTTCAAGAAGGCAGGCAGAAGTAGCATATGAAAGGTAGATTTCCCTGTGAACAATATTTCATCTAGAAAAAAGAAAATGGAGTTGAAATGCTACCAGAGGAAATTTAAAAATGCAGTGATAAAGATCTGATCCTTTTCAACTGCCATGCTCTAAGTTCTAGATTCCACTCTGTATTTAGCACCCTGATTCTTGGCAGACAAGAGTGTGACATGAGGCAACCCCAATTTTCTTGCATGCTAAGGGGTGGACTAGAAGGGCTGTATTTTACATGTACAGACACACATGCTTCTATATGAACAAGTTAAATTTATGCCACAAATGTTTTAGTGACATCCGGAAATGGCATCTGGGTTATGACTGGCAAGAAATTGTCTGCAATTCAGTTTAGTTTACTGGCCTTGTTATTGCTAAAGATTATTTGCCTGACATGAAAAACCTGGTCTATGTGCAAGGTCTCAGTGAATTGTTTCAAACCATGGATTAGAGTCTGCTGTGGGCTAATTACATTTTTGTCTATAATGATGCCATAAAATATAAATCTACAGATGAAAAAATAAATTTATTTGCATTTGTTTCTTCCTCATCCTGGTACTTTTTGCCTACTTTTACTGTTGTTCCTGAAACCTTCCTCCTTCTGGAAATAATTCCTTTTGTACATCTATCAGAAAGGACTGTGCCAGGGGTTTTTTCCCTTTGTTTTGGACTTTTTTGGGAAAAGGCAAGTTTGGTACTCAAGTTATGTGTGAGTGTGAGCACAAGAGATCAGTGTGACCACATGCAATAATTCTGGAATGATGAATAGTCTGCAAAAACTTACTATCTTTTATTTCTGGCTTAAACTCTTGATAGTATTGTTTAATTGCCAATTAGTTTATGGTGAGGACTAGAATAGATTTTTAAGCAAGGAAAATGGACTTCCTGACCTGTAGAGGTAAAGTAATTACTTAAGTGCATTTTCACCTCTGCTTCTTATTGTCTCAACCAGTTTGGCACATACTTTCTGTTCTTTGGGCTTCTGATTTTTTCTAGTGGAATAAATAATTTGGGGAATTAGCATGTTAAATATGTCAAGATAAGTAAGAGGCTGAAAGGCTTTGTAAAATACCATTAGGGAAATTTAAATAAGATCAGAAGTGGAGTTCCTGTCAGTGCTTGACTTGGGAAGCTTGCCTCCTTAAATTCCCAAATAGCTGGTGTTTGGCACAGGTTAACACAAACATAATAGTGTGCAACAATGGCAACTGTAGCTGTGCTGCAGAGCCGTGTAGTCAGGATGACATCCCTGCCTCTGGGCTCAGAATAACGTGCCTTTAGTGGCTTGTGCTCTAACAAATGCTGAAAGGCTCACTCTTTCTGCTCGGGTCTTGCAGTGCTCTTTTGTTGTGGTGTTTCTGGATAGGCTGATGGATGGTCTGACATTGGAGGTAGCAGACTTTTCTCCCTAAATTTCTCTTTCCTATGAGTTTAGATCTCTGATTGCATGTTAGTACGAACAGCAAATTGCTGTTGGGCAACCTGTCATTTGGAGGTAATTGTAGGGCAAAAAGGAAGGATGATAGGTTAAACTCCTTTACCTGGCAGGTATCCTCAGGAGTAGTTAAGTTACCAAGCCTTGAAAAATTTGCATGAGGGAAGGAGAGGCAGGCAGTGAAAAGAAACTCCACATCTCCATGGCAGATGGAGGGAGGGATTCAGCATGAATCACCCAAAGCCTGGTAGAAATTTGAATGGCATATCCAGATCTATGGCTCACACCTGCTGCCTACCTTGCTGTGGAAACGGTTGCAGCAGCTGCTTTCCAAAGCTGTAGGAAGACCTCCTCTGAGGTTCTGTGCCTGGGGAGAGGGTCTGTCTGGGGATTAGAGCCAGGGGTACTGGGCAAGCCTACTTGTACTATGACCAGAGAATCCCATTTTCAGTGCTATGAATGGCCTACCAGTCAGCTTCAGGAGGATTAGGTGTTTTCCAGGTGACTTGTTTTGTATTTGTCGTATAGTTCCAGGCAGCTACATTTTTGAAAGCACTCTACTCCATGTTTGTGATGGGAAGTACTGAGCAGCTGGAACTGAGAGACAAGAAAAGGAAGGACATGCTTATGCATATTTCCCTTTCCTCTAGAGTTTAGGATTGTCTCTTCTGGTATATTTCTACCCTTAGATATCTTCAAAGAAGGAAGTTGTCCAGTATGTTGTAGACAGTGTATCAGGTAGAATAAATGTCTTTTAATTACCTAGCTTCTCACTGGTTTTAGACTTAAAAAATGTTAATGCTGCAGCATTTCTATTACAAAATCAAAAGGCATCTTTTCCCTACTGTGTTTTAGAGGTGTTATCTTAAATATGAAAGAAGATTATTTGAAAGGATATTTGGACTAAATACAGTTATGCCCACAGTGTTGAAACAGCCTGGTGCTGATGAGTAAAGGAAAATTTTATTGAAAGTTGAGATTATTGCCAAAGTGTGCGGAAGCCCTTGTCTGCAGACTCTAACACTGTGAAGTCATAGGATTATGTTTCTTGTCCTGCCTGTACAGGTGCACTGGATCAGATCCCAAATCAGTAGTAAAAATAACTTGAACAAGACCAGTTGTGTCATGGAAAGCTTGTGTGCTTGGAGAGGTAGGTGGTGTGCTTTAAAACACTTTAAGAATATTAAGTTTTCATTCTTGACAAGATTTTTACATGGTCTTTGAGGATGCTGAGTGTGAGTCTTGGAAAGGAAAGCACTCTTCTTCCTTCTGTTGATACGTAAAGTTGAGTGTAAGGCAGGTGTCCCTGTATGTGGGATTCTCCTGTGGTATTCCTAAGCAGGATGATTTGGTGTTAAATACACAGCTACTGTGTGGAGTGACAGCTGGAGTCAAGGAGAGTTGTCCTTAGAAAGGCAGTGGAGTTGTAAGTAACTTTTGAATATTGCATCTGCTTGCCGATATCTGAATACTTCAACTTCTTGCCAAAAACTTGGCTATTTAATTGAAGAATTAGTGCATGTTTTTAGTAGTGGAGTAACTTGTTTCAAAGTTGAAAAGTCTCCCTGATTTACCATATCTTTTGTTAACTGTGGTGATGCTTAAAGCTGAGTATTGATCTGTGATGTTTCCAGCTAGGATGTCACCTGAATATATGAAGGTTCTGGAGTGGTTAGCCATTCTCTCACTGATGGAGACAAAAGATTTAACTGCTTCTGACGTCAGCTAAATTAGTGCATGCTGCAGTTTCCTACTGTCCAGTTCAATTTGCTGGTTGTATTAAAGCTTTGAAAGGCTTCTTAAATCTCTTCAATAGAGAAAAAAAAATATGTTACTTTGGAGTGTAAAAAGAGTTGCAATAATAAGGCACTCTAATCATTCTTGGGTCTAAATTACATAATTATTGGGAATTTATTTGTGTAATGGCTGCATTGTTACTGTAATTTGAAATTGCTGGGATTTTTAACAATCAAGCTAAGCCCATGTACTGATCTTCACCTGTGAAGCCCATTCTTCACTGTATTTGATATGAGCTCTGCGTAGATACAAACTATTACTGCTGCTTGCATTTGGCAAGCAGCACTCTGCCTGCTCACAACTACTGCAGAAAATGAGTAATGGCTGTTAATAAACTTGTTTGCTCTGTTTGCAGTGAGGATAGAGATCTCACAGTAATTGGACAATCACGCTGCAGTGCAGGAGTCTCACGTGACAAAGGCTGAGGGAGAACTTTCCCTATGGGAGTTTGCCACTAATGGGCATTAGGTTTCATCCACTCTCCATGAGCTACCACAGGCTTTTGAAGAATTGGTGAAGGTATAAAATTAAAGTAATATTTCTTCTGAACGGTTGTAGGAGAGATTGACAGAATACAAATGAGATTTCTCTTTTTAAAAAAGTGTCTGCTGAACTGTATCACCAAGATCCAATGGTTGGATATGTGAGAAACAGAACAAATTTGTTATTTTAAAGCTTCCCAAGTAGGCAGACTTGTGCGCAGTTCACATAAACACTGGCAATGGCTGATGGCTGCTGAATGTTCTGCTTCTCTTTCTGTCCAGGAGGTTACAGGGCTGAGGAGGAGTCACTGCCTAGAATCATTTAAACTTTCCTCAGGCTTTCTGATATAATACAAGTTCTGCATTTAAACTGAAATAAAACAACAAAACATGTTAGGTCACTGGTGCAATTTGTGGGCTGGAGACCACTAGTATTGTGAAGTGCTTTTCTGTGGTCCTCAAAAGAGCTTTCTCCTTTTGGCTGTCTTATTGTAGGTTATTTTTCCTATGTAGGTCTCCAGCCTGAATTCCCAGCTAATAACTGAAACTGTGCAGATGAAGCTTTGAGACTTACTAATAGTTCCTGCTTGGAGATGAAAGTGTGTCTAACAAAATGCACACTGAAGTTGGACTGTATCCTTCGTTATACAGACTGTCCAGAGTCAGTCCAGGTATATTTCTTCCTGTGAAATCAGTGAGGGTTTTGTGCTGATTTTGATGGGGTCAGGATTTCACTGTGGATTTCCACCATTCTCATGAGTACAGGAAGCCCGAGCTTCTCCCTGTCATGATATGCAGCAAATACTTCCCAAATAAAATGTTTATGGCTTTACCTTAAAGCCATCACATGTTTACAGAGGACTCTTTCTGTGAAGTAAGGTGAGTGTTTGTGCATTTGCCATGTTGGTGCTGCAGAGCACTAACAGCACTAAGCAGGAACCTCTGTATGGAGGCATCCAGCACAGGCAGAACACAATGGCAGCTTTGGTTATTCTAATAACGGAAGAAACCCAAAGGCAAGTTGGTGTGCTGCTGAATCATTCTAGGATGAAACACAACAGCGATTCCAAGTGTTTTATCTAAGCATGAAATGTTAAAATTCCAGCGTCCTTAAGCAAGTGTCAGAGAATGATAAAGAAATCTTCATGTATATACAAGTTCTGCTTATTATTGCTGTAACAAGAAATTGTTTGTCAAAGATACGATATGAAAGCATTTGACAGTCTTCATATTTTTTCTTTCAAATAGCATAGATTTTTATTTTTACTCTTAGCTGCATTTTTATATTGAAATAAGAGCAAACTAATTTACTGCATTGCAGATGGTTAAAGTCAAAGCTTGCAAACAAAAGAGTCCATTGAAGCTTGAGATCTAGGCTTAGGAAATTCTTAAGATCTTGATGTTTAAAAGAACATTGAATTCACTTAAAAGGAATTTTATCATTGGATTGAGCTATGGTTTTTTTTTTCTATGTTGCATGGTAAGAATGGAGATGCATAGGAAATGATAGGATTTACCAAATGATAGGAATGCCAAAAGAGCTCCATATATGCATTTGTTCCCAATTCCGCTACCATATCAGTGGGCAGACTAAAATATGTGTGTGGGTGGAATTCACCAAGTGTCTTGCACAAATTGAAAGGCTGGTCTCAAAAATGAGAGCTCCAAAAACATCCTTGTATGCAGGAAAAGAGTCCACAGAAAAATGTTGAAGTGTGACTTTAAAGGCTCAGTGTCCAAAAGTCTATTCTATAGTTTAGGTAATAGATAAATCCAAACAGATTGTTATGTTGGACTGGGTTGCATTTTTCATCAGGCATCTCTCAGTCTTCATTTGAGAAACTAATACTGCTACACAATATTCACAGTTTAAGTGAACATTTTCAGTTTGCTTACTGTGTTTATCTCTACTGCAAAGTCTGCTGTGACAATTTAATAGTTGTTTTTCTATTTGAAGTTGTGCATCACCTTTCTAAATAGTGCATTCAAGTATGAAGGCAGTTACGTTGTTTAGAAGAATTGTGCTGATTGTCACTGAAGAGAAAAGCTTTACCTGAAACCTACACCTTCATGGCAAACTTGCAGAAAACTGAATGAAAGCAAGCCATGGACAGGCAAAAGTGTCTTTTAAAAATATAGATCCCTTTCCCAGATGCTTATTTAATAATGAAGATGATGGTGAATCATTTGGTAGCAGTCACTGCTTGAAAAATACTTATTCTGCTTGGGAGGCTGTACCCCCTCCAGGGAATTTGCTTTAGCAAAGTTTTATAGCTCATTGACATGTTAAATAATAGCACTTACAAAACCTGCACATAGACTTTGCTATCTGCTTTCCTGGTAATAATCTAATTCTTCAGACAAGACTCTAAAATTATTTCAGATTCACATTGCACACTTGTAATTATTTGAAATTTGGAAGCATTCATCTTTAAGGATTGCCTGCTAGGGAGGTTGCCAGAGGGAGCATTGGAAAAAACATGAGCAGATATAAGAGAATCCAGAAAAGTAGTTTTGGGGAAGAAGGGGAATTCTTTTTACAGAGTCTTTTTGGCATCCCTGCTGTAAGATATTGCTTGAGAAAGAGGGACAGTGAAGCAACTTGAGTGCTGTGTCAGTGAAAGCAGCTGTCATTCGATGACTGCTCAGTCTCCAGTGCAAAGTATTCTGGTGTAGGAGAGACTCTTGGTCAGCAGCTCACTGGCTGAATGCCACATTTATTTGCAAAGACAGCTAATGGAAGTGCTGGTCTTGCAAACACTTCTGCGATTAAATGGGACAGGCTGCTCTGAGGACAAGGGAATGGGTTTGACTTTCTAGTGTCAAGTTTAGCCTCAAGAGGAAGGGCCAAGAACTGTTGTTGAAACATTACAGGACCTACAATGCTTTTTTTAAGAAATGTTGAATACCCAGAGTACTGAAGCTGTAATACATAACCCACTTGGTTGGATTTCATCACTGCCATGGATGGCAACTGGGCTGATTTGAAGAGATTTAAG
This sequence comes from Ifrita kowaldi, assembly GCA_013398055.1. NCBI lineage: Eukaryota > Metazoa > Chordata > Aves > Passeriformes > Cinclosomatidae > Ifrita > Ifrita kowaldi. The sequence goes on from VZRS01006253.1 coordinate 727,797, forward strand.
TGCAATTATATTGTTTGCTCCCACAGAGTCCTGTCCTGCTTACAGAAATTACACCATTCCTTTCTGCATTCAGAAGTGTTTATGTTCAGTGGCAGCATGACTGTTTTTAAGGTGTCTGGGATATTTCTGTCTACGATGCAATGCAGTCTCTGGGTACACAGTGTCACATTTGCTTGTCTCCATCTATGTTTCTACAAATGGCAAACTATCTATGTAGGTCTACTCCTCTGAAGGTAGGGCCCAAAGTAAGAACCAGGCCACTATCTTAGTGGTGATGTGCTGACTGCTTGCTGTGAGCATCTTTCTGCAGTCCATGGTTAGCCAGATGCTTCCCAGATCATGCTGCACATTGTATGATATGCTGTACTTTGTTTTCAGGAATAGTGTGCAGCCCAGCTGTCCTGGAGGGGAACTGACAGAAAAAAAAACTGTACTGGTTTTCTCTTCAGCATGTGGCTTAAAAATATGGATGTACAAAATGAGAGTTGGGCAATTCAAATTATTGCAATTAGTTTCATAAAAAATGGCTGTAGTAGCTGGCTTAACTTTAAGTTGATTCTTATGATCTTGGCATGTACTTACATTTGTTAAATCATTGTAAATCCTTGGGGATGAGATCTTGCAATCAGACCTTGTGAGATCAGGGTCCTTTAGCTATCGTACTGGAATTGTGAATTGTAGTCCCTAACACAACTAACTACCCTTCAGAGGAGCAGAATTAGGGATGCTTTTATAAAGAAAATAGTTATCAAATTGTCTACACTGTGTAACACGATCATGAAATTGAGGTTAAGTATATCTGCCCTTTATTGTTCCTTTGGCTAGTTAAGATTTTGCTCTGTTCCAAGACTATTGCTATTTCGATAAACTTGATTTTACTTATTTCTCCAAAATTTGAAATACTGTATGCCTATTGACATTTGAGCAGTATAGAGAATTTAACTGGAAAATAATTCTTTACTCATATTGCTGTGGACATCCTTTCTCTTGTTATTTTAGATTTTAATGAAAATGTTTTATTTTGAAAAATTATGCTCATTATAGGATTTCTGAAACTTACCTAACTGAGGCACCCTAAATTGCAAGAACTAGCAGCCAAATCCTGTATTTTGCAGGGAACTTCAGGATTTCACAAGCTGTGTGAAGTTGATTATAAACTTTGTTGTAATATCAAGTAAATATGGGCGTATTTCGTAGGCAGTAGCTAATCCTGTTAGTGTGCATATGGCAGGTCTAATTCTGTGCTGATTGTGGAGGACACTGCCATGTCTGAGGGGTGGAGACCTCTGATGTTGAAGGGATCACTATGAAAATTTTAATGCAAATATAGTGTTACTATTTGTTCTCTTTTCTTGTTTAGTGAAGTTGCTTATTTCACCCCCAAGGTGCAGCCTTAACACTGCTATACAAAGCCTCTTTACCCCTTTTTAACATTTCCATCTGAGAATGGAGGGATTAATTGCATCTGCTAGATCTGTTTCCATTGCTGCTTCACTGTATTTTCACTTTACTTGTCAACTTAACTGCAATATGTGTTTAAAAATGAACAAGAAGAACAGTCAAAGGCATCCGTGGTAGTGTTTTGTATAAACCAGTCTCCCATAATTCCTTCTTTCAATGTTTTTGCCTTGCACAGTGTTTGTATTCATTATCCCAGGTGTCTGTAGACAGTATTCATAGCTTTAAGTAATGCAACCATTTCTCCCATTTAGAATTTAAACTTGTTCAGCCTTAATATACTTGCTTTTGGAACTAATCAATGATACTGTCTCGGGGTGTCTTTAAGATCTAGCTGCACACCCAGACGATGCTGTATAAGCTCAAAATTCTGTTGGTCGTAGTGTAGTTATATCTTAAATGACTGCTACATTTGTTTAGAATTCAGGACCTTGGGTAGACTGTTGAAATGCATCAGTACAAAATCAAACTGAATAATGGGCCCTGTCTGTGTATGCTGAATTATATCTAGTGAGGCTCTGATAATTTTTCCTTCTTGCTATTTATTCTAATAAATTGGTTCTATGCATGTTTATTTTTAATACTTATTAAAAATATTTCCACAAAATATCCTATAGCTACAACCCCTATGAAATAAACTTAAAAAACTTTTCTAATAGCAAGTGTTTCAGATATAAGTTCTATATAAACATATATGCTTTTTAAAGTAATGTTTTGAAAAGAGTGAAATATGAGGGAAAAGATGGCATGTCATGGCATCTACAGCAAACTGCCTTGTTTTCTCTCCCTCTCTGAACCCACTCTGCCTCAGTTTTGTCCACCCCAATCTCCTTCAGCTCTGATCTCTCAAGTTAGCAGGATGGTTCACTTTTCATGCTTTTCCTAAGCCAAGTCCTTCAGCTTTTGGTTCAGTGTCAAAAGTAGTGATATTTTTATGTTCCACTGTCCACAAGAAGCTTGGGGCGTGTGTGTCCCATCAGAGACTGCAGCAGATTTGGTGATTGCCATGGAGAACAGCTGGGAGAACTTGAACAGATCAGCCTGGCTGAAGATGTGCAAGATGGCTGTTTAGCATACAGCTCTCTTCAGAATCTATGCAAATTTCTTCTTCTCCCCATCCCAGCACAAACATACTGAGTGCTTGGTCCTAGGAAGAAAAGGTTTTCCGAGCTGAAAATACAGACTGTGTCCAGCTCTAGTACAGAAGGCTGTCTGTACAACACAGAATATTTTAGTGGAGAGAGAGAGCCAAAATACGGTACGTATCCAGGTAGGAGGAATGCAGAAAGATAACTGGATGCAGTTCATGCAGTTTAATTGCACAGCAATATAACAATAATATAAAAGGTGGAATGATTTCAGGAAAAGGTTGTGAAAAATAACAGATTTAAGGATGACCAGGTACATGTTCCTGGCAGGATGTTTTTCTGTTGCAAGGCAGCTTTTCAGTGAGAAATTCATTGCTCTCCTCTCTACCTTGCTGAACAAGTGGACTTTCCTTCCCTGTTAAATCCTAGAATTTCTGCAGCTCATTATCACTCTGTTGTTATCAGGATGCCATTAACTATCTGATGATTTCTCTCGCTCTTTCAGTTAGAAAGCAGCACACTGCAAGCAGTACTGTTCAAATAAAACTGTGTTGTACTCAAAATGACCAATTAGGTTTTTTGGAACAGAATGCTCAAGAGCTTGGTGAATGCCAAAATGTTTCCTGTGTATGTGAAATGTAAGCCCATTCTAGAGCAAGTCCAGCACTGGTAATAGGACATTTTCGATTTCCAATTGTGCCATTATGCACACAGTTAATCTGGGGTGATATGGATAGTCCCACAAAGCTGGCACATACTTTGTATATTAGGTAAATGTCTCAAATCAACAGATACCTTCCTGTAGAGTCAAGGATTTGTTAGTATGTTGTTCATGAGCTTGGTTCTCCTGAGTTATCTTAGGCATGGAGGAAGCAGAAAAGGGGAAGAAATGCTGACAGCTACTGTCAATGTATGTTGTTAGGGCTGAAGATTTCAGACATGGTTCTTGTAATTTAATGTGATCTAACTTGTACTTACTGTCAGAAGTCCTCAAAGTTAATTTCCTTACCGATATGAGTGGAACACACTTGCAAGGTCTGCTTCTTGGTATATTCTATATTTGAAGGAGACGTGAGGGGTTTTTTTTGATGATTCTTTATCATGGAGAGAATTCTCAGCAGTTCCTTGCATTTTAGTGCAGTACAGAGCAGAAAAGGGGAAAGAGATCCCACAGCAGTTTTGCACAGAGGATCTACTTGCATATGACAGAAAATGTGCTGATGACCAGGATGCTTACATTATTTCCAGTAACAACATATGCACAATTTATGCTTTATGTGGGTTATAATACTCTGAATGTTAATACTTTATTGAGCAAATATTCCAACAAGAGATTTGTGAGCTTTTTAAGATGCACCTAAATCTTTTCAAATGGTGATCATCTTAAATTTCATGTGTCATTACAGAAAGGAAGTTGTGTTACACTTTTGCTCTTGAATAAATTCTAGTAACTCTATATTTGGTATTATTGTTTTGAAACACAGTGTTTGTACAATACTCAACAGAGTAGTATTTTGTAATAATTTGGTGGATCTTTTTTTCTTACAGAAGTTTTGACGTTGGGCTGCATCTCTTTCTGGTCAGGTAAGCTGATACTTATTTTGACTTGCATTTCCATATTGCTGTGGTTTAACCTCAGCTGGCAGCCAGGCCCATGCATGCTCACTCCCTGCAGCGGGATGGGGAGAGGATTGGAAGGGTAAAACTGAGAAGAGTCGTGGGATGACATAACAGTTTAATAGGGAAGGTAAGAGTCACACACAAGCAAAGCAAAACAAGGAATTTGTTCACTCCATCATGTGTAGTGGTGACTTGGGATGACAAACATCATGACTCAGAACATCCCCCCACTGCTTCCTTCTTCCCCCAGCTTGATATGCTGAGTGTGACACGATGTGGCATGGGATATCCCTTGGGGTCAGCTGTCCTGACTGTGTCCCCTTCTTCTCCTCCCCTTGTGCAGCCCCAGTCTACCTTTTAGTGGTTGTGTGAGGAGCAGAACAGGCCTTGGCTGTGTGTCAGTGCTGCTCTGCAGTAACAAAAGCATCCCCGTGTTTTCAGCACAAATCCAAAACACAGCCCCTTAATAGCTGCTATGAAGAAAACAGATCCTATCCCAGCAAAAACCAGCAAATGCGTTAAAAAGCATTTCTGTTGTTTTAAGTAGAAATCACTGTGTGAATTCAGTATTACTTTATACTTCCTATGGCAAGGTCTTCTTTTGTCTTCTGTTTATTTATTAGTTTGAAAAACTTTAACTGTTTGTCTTGGATATCTACCCAACGTCACTCTCTAATGAACTTCTTCAGGAAAACGTGGCTTAGGAAATTTCAGTGGCTGTGAAAATCTGAATTTTTCTTGTACTGCAGAAAAGCTTCTAAAAACTATTTTCTACTGGTAACTCTAGTACCTTCATACCTTGTAAAAAGGGCTTGAATTTTATAGAAAATTGGGAATGTGGAGGGGAGTCTTACATTCTCAACAGAAAAATGAATTTATTCAATGCATGCAATGGACTGTGTTGCAATGGACTATGTTCTGAAGATGAATAAGGAAAGTGGAATCATTGTTTGAGTGCTGTTCTGAAGATGAATAAGGAAAGTGGAATCATTGAGTGCTTTGATTGACGATATTTAAAAGGGTTGAAGCAATTAAAGCAGGGCACTTCAGCAAGAAAAGGGAGGTTAATGCATTTGAATTCTACACTGAGAAACTGTTTTTGCTGTTTAGAGTTTTTTGTGGGGACAAAGTCACGGAGGTTCACCAAGAATGCGTTTGCCTTCATTTTTAGTAAAATACCTGTTACCATCTACTGATCTTTACAAAGAAGTGTAGTGTGTGCTATGAAAGGTGAATTTTTCTGTGATCTTTGGGTTCTCAGAGAATTAGTTATTTCTCTATCAGTTATTTCATCCACTGAAATGGTGCAATATATCTATCAGTGAAGAACTCTAGCTTGGAAGAGTGAACCCAGTATGTATGAGCCAGAGTGCTGTTTGGGTCCCACCATAAGAATCAGGTGATGTCAGCCTTTCCTTGAGTTGGCTTTGCTGCTGAGCTCTTTATTTTAGGCTACTTTGTCATATTTCCTGGATAAAGACTGTCTTAAGCCGTCACACATGTGTCCTTGTGGTGTTAATGCAGTGTTTTGTGGCACCGGATGTGGGATCATACAAGCCTACATCACAAGGAAAATCAGGTTTGTTTTAAGGTTGCACAAGCCAACCCATTTCTCATAACCTTTGAGCAGCAGCCTTTATAAGATTAAGGTTATTTTGTGTATTTCTTTGTGTGTAACATTACAGTGTTTAACAGGTATCTCCCTTTGCTGAAGGCATAGTGTCAATATTACTGAATGTACTTGTGTTTTAGAGTTCTTAGACAACTGAAAAGATAAGTTCTGGAATCAGTTGTACAAAATTAGTTGCATCTATATTTTGATGAGCAGATTCTCTTTGTAAATAATTGTATAAAAAATTGAAATCATATTAAGACATGGCTTTAAATATGCTACATTATAAAAGAAATACAGTGCCCAAGAAGGTCTCCTGGGAATGCATACAACTACATAACCAAGAGTAGAATCATGGTAAGCATTAATGTACTAAATATGAGCCCCTGGTAATGCTTCTGCTGTAAAATATTTTCATTTGCTTCGTACAAAGAATGTAGTAAGATATTTTTATCTCATACAGCATTGCTTTACATCTCAAGGAGATATGCAGTATTTAAGTTGTAGGTTTGTGTGATCCTGGACTGCAGATAGCCATGGAATTGGCATGAGTTGAATGTCATCTTTGACTAATGTATCATTTTTTCAAAGCCAGCTGTGTCCTGTGCAGTTCCTCATCTACCCTTAGTTTAGACATTTTCAGCCTGTTATCTACCTCTGTTAACCACTTGGAGAACCATCATCTGCTATCTCTGTAACTGTGCTGCTAAGGAGGAAATAATTTTCCCTTCTGTTGTACCAGAATGAGTTTTACTTGGTGTTTCCTTAACTAACAACAACAAAAAAATCCTTTTAGTAGATGATTTGGAGTAGGAAACAGACTTGGTGTTAATATCTCCTGTTGGTCTGCCTTGTGAATTTTAGAAAGTTACTGCCTTTTTTTGCCTAGACAGTCTCTGCTCCCGAGAACTTGCAGTTCATCTCCTGTGTCCGTAAAGTATCTGTCACACATGTCATACTGTCCTCTTCACAGTTTTCATTTCTGTGTGAAATACAAACAGTAGGAAAGAAAAAACTTGAACCCAAACCAAACCTGAGTTGCAGGAAGCATTGAAAGTCTGTGAGGTGGAATTTGAAATGCACAAGAAATTATATTGTTTTAAATATAATGATGCCACCCTGCCATGGAACATACTGCAAGTATGATGCTTGCAAATATAAAATGTGGGGCCAACAAAACTAAAAATAGTCTCTGCTAAAAGGACAATCTGCCTAATTAAATGCTGATTGGAGGAACTGGGACTGTATGTACTACCTTGGCATACACAGTCAGTGGCTTCCCCAAGTGAAGCTTGACATGAAGTATTACAGGGAATTACAACTATGCAGGGATTGTTCTGTGTTCTTAGTAAAAAATTAATAGAAAATAATTTCCGTCCACCTATGTCTTGAACTGTGCTTCTGATACCATTTTTAAGATAGCTTGGAAAAGTTTAACAATCCCATATGTTCAAATGTGCTATGGGTAGGTGCATATTATACTGTAATGGTTAATAATGTGTTGTTTACTGGCTTGGACTGAACTGGATTCTGGAACTAGATTTTTAATGCTTGCAAGCTGAAATCAAGTGGTGTCATGGAACTCATATTTGTGAAAATAAAGTGCAGTCAAGTATGGGGGGGATATGGGTTTTGAACATCTGTTAGCTGTACCACTGTGTTTGAAACAGGGATCCTGGAAACTCATTGGGGAAGGATTAGTATTTTTGTGGTGAAAACTGGGGTTTGGTAGTAGTAATGAAAAATATACTACTGTACTTCGAAGGTCATCTGCCCACTGTTTTCACACAATGATATAGAAGAACCTATTTGTTACTGCTTTTGGGATTACCAGAATTATTAATCACGTATTTAAATCACATGAGTTCTCTACAAATGTAGTAATATTTTTCCAATGTGACTGCAGGAGAAACAACCCTTTTTCTCCTAAATCAGAGCATTCTCAGAATGGAGCAATAGGTGTATTTTCAGAGTTAAAAATATGTAGAAATAGCCTTTAGTATAGCAGTTTAGAGGGGAAAGAGTAAGAGAGGCTGCCTGTTGCTCTTTGCTCACTGAAGCTATTTTATCTAGGCATTTCATCCAGTGCTGAGAACAGGGCATTGGATGAAATAAAATTGTGAACTTGTGGGAATATTTACTGTCCTGATGCCAAACAGTGCTTCCTTTAGGACAGCGCTGATGAGGACAATGGGGAAGAATGGCAGTTCCTGCAGGCATGATTCTTTTGAAAAATCTCTATGCTTTCAGCTCTGCTGTGTCTTTGAAAAAGTGTGAATCATACTCATTTCATTGCAGATCTGGCTTTGAAGAGAGCTGCAGGACCATGCACCCCCAGTGTCTCCGAAAGGCATCCATCTGTTAGCAGTGCTCTCAGCTCACCCCATGGTTTGCAATTACTTTAGCTTGCTTAGAGTTGCAGGTTATTTAGGTTGGCTTAGTCCTGAGTGCAAAGGTACTCTAAATACAAAACTTGAAAATCACCTGCTTTTTTAGTTTTCTCAGGTAAAGCATGGCATAGTTTACCTCTAGGGTCAAAATCTACTGTGTGGTGACCTCTACTAATTTTTAGTTAGGAAAAGGGCACCTCTGTGTAAGGGCAAAATGGTCCTATGGTGAAAGAGGGGATTATGGTTCTAACTAAGGTATGATTATGAAAGAAGAAATGGAAAAAATCTGTTCATCATCTGGCTCAGCTTCTGTATTAATTTGCTGTGGAATGCCATGGGATCCCTCATCTTCAAGCTGTCCCAAGCCAAAGAAATCTATGCTCCTGCTTAAAAAAAAGCCCAAGCAGATCTTTCTATCACTGTATTGAAAAAAAACGCACAAAAACAACTGGCCAAAAAACCCCAATGCACCCAAAAATTCCACAATAACATCCCCCAAACTTCTGTGCTTCCCCTTTCTCTTTAATGCACACAAGTCTTGGAGAGTCAACATGTGCTGCAGTAGCTCTCTAACTCCATTGCTAGCTAAGCTTGGTGGTGATTCTTGGCTCCAACAGCTGGACACAGATTCTGTGTGAGGTTCTCTGTAACAAGCAAATACCACTGCTGCTGCTGTACAGTCTCTGCTGCTCTTTTGAATATAGCTGCCCAAAAATACCATTGATGATTTAATATTCTGTAGCTGGGCTAGACAGAACAGTATTAATGAGATTCCACTTTTCTCCAGCTGCATTGATAAGAGTATGTGGATAGACACCTCTGCCTTTGAAAGTGCTAGCTATCTCAAGGATACATTATTTTTTCTTTGTTTTGTCAAGAAATTTGGCTTTTTGGTTCTCTCTGTGTCCTGGATACCTAGTCAGCCTTCAGGCATGCACAGCAGTCATAGAATCATGCAATAGTTTTTTTTCTAAGGGGCCATTAAGGATTGCCTAACTCATCCTACCCTGGAATGAGTAGGTACAGCTTCAACTAGGTCAGTTTGCTGAGGGTCCTGTCCAGCTTGACCTCAAATATTTCCAGGCATGAGGCATCTACTGCCTCTCTGGGCAACTTGTTCCAATGTTGCATCACCCTCATTGAAATAAAAAATTTCTTCTTTCCATCTGTTTGAATCTACCCTCTTTTAGCTTAAAGCCGTTACCCCTTGTCCAGCTGCAGCAGGCTCTATTCAACAATCTGTCCCCATCTTTCTTATAAGCCCCCCTTAAGTCTTGAAGGGTTGCAGTAAGGTCTCCCTGGAGCCTTCTCTAAGCTGAACAGTCCCAACTCTCACAACAGTGTGTGCCCAAACTGTCTTCTGAAGCAAACCACAATGTTTTCCCAAGAACAAAAATCTGTGTGTGCTTCTGGGGGTCCTTCACACCAATAGGCCACTTGTTTCTGATAGGTGGTGTGGATACAAGTACACCAGCTTTATCTTCCTGTGGCTTGTGCAGTCACCTCCTAGTTCCTTGGTAGTTTGTACCCTTGGGACTTCTCTTTTCAGGCTGTTATTTTAACCAGCACATAACCTCAGTCTTTTGCTATAAAAAATGGCCACAGTGCTGCACTCATCTTCCTTCAGACACCTTGAGGAAAACGTGGTGCCCTAAGGAGGAATTTCTGCATTGTATGGATTTGGCTGGTCTATTCCAAATGAGGTTAATCCTAACCAGTAGTGCTAAAGCTTTGTACTGCTTTCCCTGAAAGTCCTGGATGACTGATAGGAGCAGATGTATTTGACTTTTATATGTATGTGTGTCTATGGGAGACCTGCTGAGTAAACAGTACTCTTTTCTTTAGTATAACCTGTGGTATGTCTACAACAATTTTATGTATCTATCTCATTTTCTCACTTGGATCAGTGCTGGCACAAAGGTGCTGTATTGATTGACCAGAAAAGCGTCTGGATGAAGGAAACCAATTTTTATATATATCTGTAATCATCAAAGTAATGTAGACAGTAAAAGCTACCAACAATGCAAGTGATGCACTGCATCATTCCACTTAAATCCACTGATAGGCTTCCTGGGGAATGATCCAGTGATGCTGGTCATTTGTTTGTCATGTGCAGGTAGGACCACTGTGTGTAGGATATGTGTAACTGCTGTACTTGCATTCTGTTCTGGGTCATTTCTGCCTCCAGTCCCTAGCCTTTAAACAAAGCAAGGGCACTGGTAGGGTGTGTGACTCTAGTAAGTATTCACTAGTCTTGGACTCTTTGGATCTCTGTACTCCTCTGGAGCAGTGCAGATACAGCCAATGGAAATAGCACAAGCAGTGTTTTCAGTCAGGAGTGGCCTGCTGTGATACAAGGTTCTAGAGCAGCCTAACACAGAAACAGGCTGTTTCCAGGTTTCATTACAAAAACATCCCTTGGGAGAAGAAAGACCACTGATAGAATGCCTCCTTAGCCAAGGAGCAAAGAACAAAAGGTGATTCTTGCAATCTTTGGGAATCTTGTGATGTAGATGTGATGTGCTAGAGACAGCTTTTGTAGAGACTTGAAATTTTGTGGTTGTTAGTATATATTAAACCTAAAAATGTAGTCTTGTTGGTAATAAACACAATTATAATAATCAGCAGATGTGATTGAATTGGCTTTTTGTCTAATTTATACTTCATTTTAAGGTTAAAGCATTTATTTCATTGCTGTGAAGAGGCAGTGGTATTAGCTTAGAGAATTCTCTCTTACTTTCAATATGGGCCTTAGGGTTCCTGCAAAAATAATTTTAAAGTTTTAAAACAGGAGAGAACATCAGCTAATCCATCCATAGAGACCTCTGCATGGAGAAGCTGAAAAATATAGCTCTTTTTATAAAATACTGCAGTTACATCCAGCTGCATTGCAGACTCCTGTGAGCTCTGCTTTCAGATGCACTGGAAGTTTTGCCGTGTTTGCTGTTGTTTGCAATTTTTGAGTGGGTCAGCAGTGGTCTAAATGTGTTCCTGTTGAAAGCAGTGATAAGAGTAAAGTGGTATTAATAAAAAGAAAACAAAAAACGCAATAAAAACCAACAAGCTGGACAGTGCTTGGAATCTTCTAAAATGTTCCAGATTTTAGACCAACATGACCACTACTAAAAGTCCGTAATTAACTCCTGTGGGTTGCATTGGGAGGCTCTGTGGCTGTTCTCCTGTGTGTGTATTGGGCACAAGTGTGAACTGTACAAGTGACTGTGATGTATAAAATCAGTTGAGGTGTCTGTCTTAGAGTGGAACGGTGTCCAAGATACCCTGTTTGTTTTAAAACAAGCCAACCTTAAAAACTTGATTAAACAGGAAGAAAGGCTGGGTGCTAAATTGCTTCAGAGCAATTGTGGTCTCTCAAACGCCTTCTCAGAATGAAACCACCTATTTTTTTAAAAGAGCAAACAATCTGTTGTTACATAATGAATTAGCATCGAGCATGTTGCAAAAATAAGACTTGGGGTTTGTATAAACAAAACTGAATCTTTATGTAAATGTTATGTAAATGTGACATTTAACTTAAACTGTTGGAGTGGGGAAGTCGGGATTAACAATGTACAGATCTCATCATGTTTATGTGTTGCAACTGTGAATTAAAACAGTTTGTTATTTTTGTTGCAGGGTGTTTGAGTTACTATCTGTGAGTAAGAAATACACTGTGAAACATGAAATATTTGAAGATTCAGTTCATGCTACTTTTAAATAATTTTACTGAGTATTTTAATGGAGCGGCATCAAAGGTTGCATTTCAGTGTATTGGAAGAAAGTGTGTGCCCAGCAGTCTTGAACTACCTGTGATTTTAAGGATTCTGAATTTATTCTTTGTGTAGTCCAGGAAGTTATGTCACAGTAACTTTTTGTCCTTAACTCTGAGTGCCAGAATTTGGCTGGAGTTTACATGTGATTTCTGTCTGAGGGACTTTGCATCTTTTATAGGTGAAGCAATCAGTATTTCAGAGTCACAAAAGTGAAAAAATTATTAATTACATAAGAAATGTTTTTTACGTATTACTTCAACTTCCAACACACACTTCTAGTTAAAGCTAAGCATGTATAAAGTTTCATATGACCTAGAGTATAAGCTTACAGAAATCTGTTTTATTTTGTTTGGTTTTTGATTAATTGTTTTGTCTTTTACCCTTTTAACATTGTCCTTTTTTTTTCTTCTTGTGGTCCGTATTTTGTACTTTAGCACGCTAAGAANTTGGGGAATGACGTGGGAGTCCGTGAGGCTGCCTGTGTGTTTTTTGGAAGATGGTCCCATCTTAGGAAACGTGCCTTCAAGAAGATGCAGTCTGTTATACAATCTCCTCTACTTTTGTGCCTTTTCCTCCTGAAAACACCAGATCAGACAGTTCATATATGGGATTCTAGGAAGAGCTGCTCGGAATAACCTGTCTGGGTTAGCACCAGAGAATACAGAATGATTCCCTTTATCCCTGNGTGTATTGGAAGAAAGTGTGTGCCCAGCAGTCTTGAACTACCTGTGATTTTAAGGATTCTGAATTTATTCTTTGTGTAGTCCAGGAAGTTATGTCACAGTAACTTTTTGTCCTTAACTCTGAGTGCCAGAATTTGGCTGGAGTTTACATGTGATTTCTGTCTGAGGGACTTTGCATCTTTTATAGGTGAAGCAATCAGTATTTCAGAGTCACAAAAGTGAAAAAATTATTAATTACATAAGAAATGTTTTTTACGTATTACTTCAACTTCCAACACACACTTCTAGTTAAAGCTAAGCATGTATAAAGTTTCATATGACCTAGAGTATAAGCTTACAGAAATCTGTTTTATTTTGTTTGGTTTTTGATTAATTGTTTTGTCTTTTACCCTTTTAACATTGTCCTTTTTTTTTCTTCTTGTGGTCCGTATTTTGTACTTTAGCACGCTAAGAAACATGATTACAAATAGGAGGATGGGGCTGGTATAAACTTCAGTCTCAAAGTTGTTCTACGTTTTAGACGTGTTTCAGAAACCCACATGCTCTTCATAGTGGAATTGTCAAGATGTAGACCAGAGCCAGAAAAAAATAGGATGAAAAGCGTACTCTTTTCTACTCCAGCTTCTGGTAAATTAGTTGTATACAGCCCGGTAAATGACATCGCAGCCAGCGCACGCCTCAGACTGATTTGCCGCCGGCCCTGCTGCTGCTCTGAGCTTGCCGTGCATCCCCGCGCCGAGAAAGGACCGTGTGGCGAACCTGCCGCCCTGTGTTCCCTGCCGCGTGCGGGAGGAAGCAAATCCCTCAGTGCCGATGGCTTTTCCCTTCTGCCTGGCGGCTGACCCGNAGAGCTGCTCGGAATAACCTGTCTGGGTTAGCACCAGAGAATACAGAATGATTCCCTTTATCCCTGTGGCCAGGGAAGCTTGCGTGCCTTTGTCTTCCTTGGCTGCTTTATTGTGTAGAGTGTTACGGAGGCTGGAGTATTCTGAATCCTTTCCTGAAGATCATAGCTCTTCGGCTTATCTTTGTGTTCAAGGTCAGCTTGCTTCACCTTGCCTGAGCCTAGAAGCAAATTTGAGGCGGTTGTGATACAGCTTGTCAAAGCAATGACCCCTTAACTTTAATGTGAAGTTGTAAGCTGCAAAGGTTTCTCATGCCATGGTATGTGGATAGAGCATCATCAGGTGTGTTATTGAAATAGAGAGCATCCTTGTTTTATGGTTAAGCAGCAGTGTCTGGCAGTTTCAATCCGATTGATACCCTGGTAACCCACGTGGTTGTTAGTACACATTCTGCTCTCAGTCCTTATCTCCAGTACTTGGTTCTAGGTTCTCTGAATAGTCCAGGAGAGTTTATAGAGTTAAGGCAGTCTGTGAGTTTAAACATCTAACTTAGAACAAGGTGCAAAGACAGAACATGAGAAACAAATCAAAAAGAGGAGAGGACAGGACGCAGTAGGAGGTTTGGTAACTCATACCTACTTACCCCTAGATCGGGTAGTTTTAGAGTTTGTGTGGAGGTGAAAATACTTGGAGACACTGGAGTGTAGGCATCAGACCTTGGTACCAATGTATCCGTCTGAAGCAGTATTGATTTCAGTAGTAAAGCCCAAGCACAGGACTTGACTCAGTTCTCTCCATCACTGAGAGTAACATTAGTGTGTTTGGAGCTGTAAGCAGGTAAAGCACACTGTTTAAAAGTGCTGCCTATGTGGGATGGGAGGCATTTTAGTGATTGTCAAGCTGAATAAAATACCCTGTTGAAAGCCATATTCTCTCTGGATTGTTGCCTAAGTGGTGTATGGAATTACTGAGTGCAATGTACAGGCCACCAGTGTTATGGAAGGCTCTGGAATTCATCTGCAGAGATGGAGGCTATTCTGGCTGACCAGTGGTACTGTGATGGGAGGTGTAAATCCAGCTTTACTGTGGACTGTGGGAATTTGGTGAGATCCAGATTTCACCCTGAAGATCTCCATGTTTTTTCTTTTCATAGATGAAGCAGGATAATGGTCATCCTTTGTAAAGTACTTTGAGATCTATGGATTAAGAATGCTATGTAAGAGCTCAGTGATGTTTAGTATAAGCACTTTATGTAACATCAAGAACAGATGATAAAACAGGACAGGAAGTAACTATTGGATTTAGACTTGTTCTATCACAGATATTAATTTAGGGTCAAAAAAGGAAATAAAGGGATTTCAGTCTGTGTGTGCTCTTAATTGCATATATTTAGGTATGTTATATATGTAGATAGGGAACTGTAGTAAAAAGTGATCTTCTAAGCAGGTAAAATTAAGAAAATATGTATAAAATATTCAAGCTAGCATCTTTGCAAATATATATTGTTTATGGTGTGCGGTTTAAGGGGAAACACTCCTTTCCTAGCACGTAAAGAAATTAGGCTATGCAAATCAAAATTTCATGTAGACTTCCATCTTAGAGGTGATAAATAAATAATTGGGTCGATTTCATGCTTTTGAAGGGATGAAGGGTCAAAAGCTTCAGGCTTCTATTTATCTTACTGTCTGAAATAAGTGAGTAAAATAACATGCTGTAGGCTTCCTATTCTATCCCCAAAATATAATTGCAGTACTTCCATGCAGTGCTGAAGAACAAGCTAAGGTCATGGCAACCAAAGGATAATTCTTACTGTCAGCTGTCATACGGTTCTTGCTTCCTTTGTCCTGGAGAAGGTTTATCACTTTCTTGCAAGCAACATAGCTGGATACTTGAAAAGTTGACTCCACTTTCCAGCCAGCCTCTGCTGCTCTGTTCTGTGTGAACAGCAAAATGCTGTTTGCTCGCCTGAGTTACGTGATGTAACCCCAAACTTGAAAAAACCCATTAAATAAAGAAGAATTCCACCTTGAATGATGTAAAGAGAATCAGGATGTATGAGTACTAAGTATTGCTCTACGATTTTTTGTTAATACTAATGTTATGTAATGAACATTATCTCCTGTAGCTATAGGGATAACAGTATTCTATGTGCTTTCAGAGACAGTTGTAGATTTAGAGATTATTTAAAATGTATCTAGCATTTTGGTACAATGAATTGCTTTTCAAATCTGGATTAGACTGTTGCTCTGAAAATAATAAATATTGGACATTTACTAGTGAAGCACAGTAGTTTTAAATACTGCCTTCAATTTTTTGACCTGTGATAAGCAACTGACATTAGAATGTAAAGATCAGTAGTGTTTTTCTTTGAGTTCTGCCAAACTCATGTGTGTGTGTGTGTGTGTATATATGTAAAATGTCTTTCCTAGATGGCTGGAAATGGAGAGTCAAAACAGGCCATGACTTGCTCAAGGTAAATGTTCTCATTTTGATGCCCTCAGAGTGTAGGAACGACTCAGGAGCCAATCTTGTTCAAGAGTAAGCTAAGTAGAGTTGATCCTGCCGTGGAGAAGAGATTAGCTGATCTCTGCAAAATTCACAGATTGTCTAACAGAATAAGTGCATTCACTGATGGAAATTTTTGCAAACACAAAGCAACAGTGAAATATGGAAGTTTGCCTGTAGGATGGGAGACAGTCTGATAGTGTTTAAGCTACGCAAGTTTCCAGGACACTCCCCAAGCACAGCAGGAAAAATGTTGCTTCTTAGAAAAAACTGTCTCTGAATGCTGTGTAAGTAGACTGTACTGTACTGCTTGAGCCACCATCCCTGGAGGTATTTAAAAGACACGTAGACGTGGTTCTTAGGGACAAGGTTTGATGGTAGACTCAGCAGTGTTAGGTCTGTGGTTGGGCTTGATTATCTTAAGAATCTTTTACAAACTAAACGATGCAATGGTTCTCATTAGCACCTTTTGTTGAGATCAGTACCGCAGGGCTGCTGTCACTCTTGGAGTGAGCTGTGCTGCTGCGTGATGGCTGCACATAAGGGACCTAAGGCCAAGTGCTGCCTCTTGACTGAATGAGGTTGATATCCAAATATCAAGAACTCCAAAATGCCTCCAGAATTTTCCACGTTGGGTACTCCATATAGAGCTTCTGAGCTTCTGATGGCATGTCTGGAATCTTCCCAGTACTAATGGTGCCACAAAGTTACTTGTGTTTCCTCCTCCAGGCAATAAGAAGCCTAGTTCAAATAAAAGTTTATAGGAGATAAAAATGACCTGATTTAGATGACACTTTTGCTTCAAAGTGCTGTTATACAGAATTAGCCTTTCATTTACGGTGATGACTCAAGATAAGAGGAACTTCTTGTGCATTAGAAGTAAATGATTAGAACTGCAACTGTTTGCAGTTGGACTGGGTAGCGCTGGAGAGCAACCTTTGATGATCAGTAAGTTTTAGCTGATAGCCAAGCAAGACCTTTAACTTACGTATGAGAAACCTGCAGTTTTGTCGCTGGTTTCAAGGCAAGGCATCATCTTCTACTGAAAATAAATTACTGATGAAATGTTAGTAAATGAACTTGGGTCAAGGGCTTCCTCCGTGCACGTTCAGTAGGGTTTTGTCCTATATAATGTACCTGATAGCACCAGTAGTGAGTAGATGTCAGCGTGTCTCAGGGCTCCACTGGACAGTCAGCTGTTGAAACAGACATGACATATGGTGGGAACTTTGTGTAATGTAGATCTTAATAAATATTTCATTCTTCTTGTTTATAGTGTCTTGTTTATAAACTATGTAAACAGCAAAATGGGGATGGTTAACAAAGTAGCCATGGAAACCTGTTTTGTCCTCTTTCTCTCCCTCTCTCTGTGGAAACATGTTTCGACCATAGTTATGATTTCTTCCCATCACTGTGATTTGAACTGGACTAACAAAATAACTCATAAAAATTATATTTTAAGTTGTTGGTTATCTAGTGACAACTGACAGGTCAATATTTGTATGATCAGCGTAAAGAGGGATTTTGCGTTCATTCTCTGCAAGAATAAAGTATGTGCCTCCAAATAACTGTCTTTAACACTAGTAGCAAGCCATGGCTGGACAAAATACACTTCTGCATTTCTGAAAAATGGGATTTTCTGACTTGTGGTTTAAACATTTAGTAGTGTTTAAATTGGGAATGATGGTACAACCTGTTGTCAAAATACAGGTAGCTCTCACAAAACAACCGTCTCTGAATCTACAGAACTGACAAAAAGGAATTTGAAAGGAAATAATGTTTTATATTTAGAAATCTTTAGGCTTCAACATTAGAAGTACTGGAAAAAAGAAGACCAGTGTAAAGGGTAATTTACCTTTCTAATTAATTCCTCATAAAATAAAAATTGCTAATAGAAAATACATATTTTATATAATCTGAGACAATTTTTAGAAACTTGTAAGTATGATAAAATTTGGTGTTAATGCTTCAGATTCATGTTTTAATTCTGGACTGTTATTTCAAGATGATTCTCTGGATGTTAGCACAACAGTAATTAAGCGTAAACTCAGCAGGAAGGGTTAGTGTTCTTTAGTTTTTGTCAAATGAACAAACTGTTTTGGTAATTTAAAAACAAATTACTTCCTTGGATTAACTTTGTTTCAGTGATTAGATACAATGTGACATCTATTAACTGAATGCTTTTATTGCCACTTGACTTACTTGAAGTTGGAGAATAACTTCCAGTCATCCTCCAGTGGTCTTTTGTTTATTACAGTACTGCTTGTCCTGTATTCAGTCTGGTTTAAGCTGTTGCCAGGTTTCCCATCACTTTATGTCTCTGCTTTTATGGGCAACAACCCTAGTTCATTGGGATACCCACCTCTGAAAGATTTTCCCTGCCTTCCCTGGTTCCAGATTCCGGAACTGAAGGTTTGTTGATGTTTTGAACTGTCTGATCAGATCTTTGCATGACTCGAGCAATGGTTATGGAGCAAAAGTTATAATGAATAATTCTGCTATTTCTCATTAATGTTTTTGCCTTTTTGTTTTGTGGTAGCACAGGGCATTGTCTTACGCAGGTTTTCCACTGCCTACAGGACTTGTTATAACAGGTAGTATTTAAACCCTGACTTCAAGTAAAGGAATTTCACAGAAACTATCAGTATTTCACTTCTGTATGAAAGATCAACCTTGATAGGGACAAAGTGTTTTGTACAGCAGGCAGAAATTGCTCCTGCAGACCAATCTTCTGTTATTTGTACTTTCCTGTAGATGTGATCTGTAAGCTTACTTTCAGTTTTTGATTCTCAAAAATTAATAGTGACAAGTTAGCACAGCTATAACTAAGTGAAAAGTTGTGATTGAATTGTCTCTGCTTGAAGGGTCTGAAGTATAAGTCCTATGAGGAGCAGGTGAGAGCACAAGGGTTGTTCAATCTGGAGAAAAGAAGGCTCAGGAGAGCCTTCCACAACTTACTGCCTTCCACAGCTATCTGAAAGGAGGTTGTGGCAAGGTGGGGCTTGGTCTCTTCCAGGCAACAAGTGACAGGAGAAGGGCAAATGGCCTCAAATTGTACCAGGGGAGGTTCTTGTTGGATATTAGGAAAAATGTTCTTCACTGAAAGTGTGGTTAAGCATTGAAACAGGCTCCCCAGGGAAGTGATTGAGTTGGCATCCTTGAAGTGTTCATAAAACAAGTGGACATGGCACTTCACAATATGGTTTAGTTGACAAAGTGGTGTTCAGCCGGAGGCTGGACTTGATGGTCTTACCAGTCTTTTCCAACTTAATGGTTCTATGAATCTCTGAATTTCTGGTCACAATCTTTGTAGAAGATTTATGGTGTGTGCTGGAACTGCAGATGTAACACAGTTATATGACAATTGCTCAAAGAAGATGTGATCTTATTTATGTCACCAAGTTAAAAGATATTTTGGTGCTAGGAGGGAAGTTACCCGTATTAGAGAACATTAACCTTTGTTGCTTTTTGGACAGTGCTTAGAGAAGGGTGCAAAGGTCAAAGGCATAGAGCTCAAAAGGGGGTTTCAGAAAGTGAGTGTCTAATACCATACATGTCCTTTGTCCCACTCAAAATTATTTTTGTGCCTAACATGGCTGTTTTCAATGTGGTTTTTTTTCCTCCTCTGAAATTGAAGTGGGGAAAGACAAAAACTTGGTCCACCTCAAACTAAAAGCAGTGACCAAGGTTTTATGAAGTGCTGTCATGTGCACAGAACAAATCAATGGGGAAGCCCTGAAATTATTCTTCTCAAATTTCTTGCACCTTAACAAAAGACTCGGAAAGCAATATTCAGGCAGAAGTGTCTCACTTCAGCTGATGGTGTCTCTGAAGAGTTCAGAAGTAGATTACAAAAATAATGACAGCTTTCATTAAGATGTTTCAGCTGTGGAGGTGAATGTGTAGGAGTTACAGTCTTTTGCTAAAGCTGTAGGAGCGCAGATCATTCTGGGGATCAAACTGCCAAATTATTTAATCACAGAAAGCTGACATATCTTTGTTCTGGTTATGATCAGTGTCCTGGGTGCAGCTGCATCGTGATGAGGTCACTGTCATTTCACTGAAGTGGCACAGACCTTCCAGAACCTGTGCAGGGTGGTCACAACACCCTGACTCTTCTCATGTGTCCTATGCAGACACTTGAGGGCAGAGTAGGAAACATTGTTATGACTTACTTTGTGGTTATTAAATATTTAATCATCAGTTCACAGAACTGATCCCTTGACATTTTAATTCCATTTAATAGTGATAAAATAACTTTTTTAAAAGCATAGTAACATGAAAACTCTGCATATGTGTGAGTAAATTTTAGTCCACTTTCTTCTGAATCACAGAACCATTTAGGCTGGCAAAGACTGACCTCCAAGATCATTGAGTCTGACCTTTGACCACTCACCATGTTGTCAACTAGACCATAGCACTAAGTGCTATGTCCAGTATTTTCTTAAAGACTTCCAGAGATAGACTTCACCCAGTGCCCTGGGCTGCCCGTTCCAATGTTTGACAAACCTATCTGTGAAGAAATTCTTCATGATTCCCACCTGATCATCCCCTGAAATCACTTTCTTGGAGTAAAGTGATTTTTTTCCCTCCTCATTATTAAACAACAAAGTTATTAATGCCATTATGTTGGGTCAACATTTTGTGCTTTGGCTTTTTTTGTCCTCGTAACATGTAGCTTCAGACTTTGAAATTATATCTCTTCCAAAAGATCATGTTTATGTTGAGATCAACAGACTTTGTTCTGTTTCTGTATGTTTTATAGAAATAAAGGTTTTGCTTCTCTATGATAAACTGTGTGATTTTAGCTCCTAATACTTCCCCCAAGAACTGCTGATGCAAAAGTCTGCCCAGAGGTGCATGCAGTAGGCCCTAGTTTTGTTAGAATGATTGTTTAAAAATAAATCAGGATTCAAAATATCCCATTGTTCAGACTCATTAGTCCTCTGAAGACTAACAATTAAATTAGTATTTGCACGTCTTTTAAGCCTCCTTTTCATGTCTGAGTTCAGTAGGGAACTCTTTGCTCTCACATGCTGCTTTTGCTTAATTTCTTCCTTGTCAGGATGGACCTTTCCTGAGCTTGGAGGAGGTGATGCCTGAATATCAGCTAGCTTTCCTGGATCCCTCTTCTCTCCAGAGCTACATCCCGTGAGGTTCTTATAAACAGATCTCTGGAAAGGACGGTGTTTGCTCTCCTGAAATCCAAGGCTGTGGTTTTGCTTACTGCCTTGCTCCCTCCTCTCAAGATCCTGCAGCTCATCATCACATGGTTACTGCAGCCCAGGCTGCCTCTGCCTCCCCATCTCTGACCAGCTGTTTGTTGTTGTAAGCACGAGGTCCAGCAGAACACCTTTCCTTGTTGGTTCCCCATGTTGGGAAGTTGTCATTAAGGCACTGCAGTGCTGCATTGCCGAGTGCTGCTGTGGGGTCGGGAGGTCTGCAACAGAGACCCGGTACAGGGACACCCATCCCCAGGCACAGCTCTGTGCACTCCAGCTGCTCTTCCACAGGGAACAAGTGCCTGTCCAGGCCTTCCCGTGCTGTCCTTCCCCACGAGTCTGTATCCATCCTTCGCAGCGCTCCAGGTGTGTAACTGCACAGAGACTTCTGGCACCTCCTGTTTGTTCCCCATGCTGCCTGCATCGGAGCAGAGGTGTTTCAGAGAGCCACCCAAGCATGCTGAGTCCCCAGAGCAGGCTTGAGAGCTTTCACCAAAAGATCATTCCCCGTTTATTGCTGTCTTTTGAACAAAATATACTGTAAATTATAGAGAGATGTGTGTTAGTAGTCCTGAAAGAAATTACAGAAGTGTTTTAAGTCAATATTCTTTGCTGAGCATCTCTTTCTTTTTCCTATATTTTAATTTATGATCAACATTAAGGAGGCATGGGGTTCTCTTTCTGTGTAATCAATTTACAAAATTATGTTAGTGATGAAAGCTCCCAAACAACTCTATTTAGAAGTACATTGGGTGCTGAACATGGCCTCCTCTTTTTTGTTGGTTTAGCTTAGTTGTGATTTTTGGAAGTCAGTGTGATGTTTTTGGCAAGATGCTTAATCAACTTTTTTTTTTTTAATACAAAGAAATGAAAGTGAGCTCTAAAGAGATGATTTATTCTTTTATATTTAATAAACTAGTCATTATCTCTCTTATTGATTTATTCTGTATTTGATATCATTCCATCTGTGCTTTTTTGAGTTGTTGCTACTAAACAAAAAGCTATCAATTAAATATTTGTATATGAGCACCTGGCAACCAGTTGTGCAGTGTAGAGTTCTGCCGACTTTGTGAGAAATGTCAGCTCACAAAACTTGTTAGTGACAGCCTGCAGGGAAAGAAGCACTGGCACAGCAGTGATCTTGCAGACCTGGTAGAAATGGACAATACATGTTGTCAATCACTAGACCTAGGAAAGGAATCAGGGAATACAAAATGGGGTAACAAAAAGGCAGAACAAACAGGGGGCAGTAGGGAAATAAAATCTGTTCTTACTATACAAGTTGTCTGAAACATTTCTTTGTGGTGGATGTGCTTCTTCCTCTTTGCTGTTTCTGTAGGCAAGGTATTAGAAAGGAAAAGTAAGAGAATCAACTAATCCTGTCTGACTTCATTATTTTATCATACCTACCCCTTTGCTGATTGGAGGTAAATGAGACTAGAGAAGATTTTTTCCTCCGTTGCCAAGGGGTTAGGAAGAGGAGAAAACAGGACTGTGCATGACTTCTGTTGCATACACAAGTGACTCCGAAAACATGATCTAAAGGCATTTGGTGCTTCCAAGAGCAACGGGCTTTGATTCCTCTTCACTTTACAGAAACCATAGTCACAACATGTACAAATAGGCCAAGAATTGCTGTGGTTTGCTTTTAGAAGCATCTCCTAACTCATGCTGCCAAATTGTAAATCGTAACACTGGGCATTGGAGAAGCAATTCCTCTGTATTCAGGGGAAGAGTGAAATGATGGGGAGTGGGAAGATGGTGCGTGGATTGAGTTCTGACAGTGTGTCAGGCTGGGCTTTTTGGAGGCAGATGGCATTAAAATGTCAGAGAGTTAAAATAAGCATGTCAGGAATAGGATTGGGCATGTAAGAGGTAATTATTCCACAGAAAAGTGATATTTCTATGAAACAGATTCTGAGAGGATTTAGGATGGTTGCTGCTGTAATTAGCTGTGTTAGGCTTATAACCCTGTCTTTCAGCCCTGGCAGGAGACTGCCACAACCATTTTAGTTGACAGACTCAATTATTTAAATAAAGGCAAAAATGAATGAATCTTCCAATCCTACCTTTATGATCTGGGAAAGAAAAACCTTTGCTTGGAAAAGGTCTTCAGAAAGTCTCTTTTCAAGTTACTCAAGAGCTGCTCTGAGATAGGTTCCTATTGGTGATTTTAGCTAAGACTATTGTTCCTCAGCTGATATTCACCATTTTTGCACCATTTGCTGTTATAGCAGGACCTTCTATTTTTTACATATTACCTAAACTGATGGCCCTACTCAACACTGCAGTAATAGATGTCTGTGTGTGAAGGTGGAAGTACTCTGTAATATGTTGCCTATAGATGTTCTTTCTTTTCTAACACAACACGCTAAAGGCCGTGGCTTTGCATCTGGATTTAAGCCAGGCTTTTGGCTGTAAGTCATCCTCTCAAATAGGTGCAATGGGATAGTTTTGTGTCAGGAACACTTAGCTCTGGTGTCCATTTTTCAGTAGTCTGGCTGTAAAAAATAAGCTGTTCATCTAAACTGCTGGGGTTCAATTCATCCTACATATTATTATGGCTCTTCAGGCTGTCTTGTGTGTCTGCGCACTAAATCCTTGTTTTGAGACAGAATTCATGTATGGTGAGGCCAGTGCACTGGCCTGTGTGACTATCTTCTGGGCAAAGAAAGAGGAATCTCCCTGTCCTTGCATCCCCAGCTACCACGGACACATCTAAAGAACTGGATAGGATTCGTAAGTTGATTTAGGATTTTTTCTGCAGATGGGTCTTATGTTACTTCGTTATTTTTAGTATGAGGATCTCAATCCATTAGTTACTGTAACATTTGTCATTTAAAACCTCCTAATGTATCCTAAAGAAGCGAGCTTCTAAGCAATTACTGCATTAGCCCGAGTTAGTTTAACACGAAGTTCACACCCATTGCTCTTACTATGGACTCTGTACATAACTGAGGTTGAGGCTTGCAAAGTCTTTCAGTTCCTTTACAGCTCTTTGTATTAAACTGTCTGGGAAGTCCTCCAGTGACCATTTCTCCTTTGGTACCTTTTGTGGTACGTTACCAAACTTTTCTAACATAATTTGCAGTGTGTATGTCTAATGAATAGAATTGTAAAAAATTAAACGTAGTAGGTTTTGATTGTGGGGGGAAAAAAAGCATTGTACCATGTTTCCCTAATATGTGATAGACAATTTCAGGCAGCCAGCATTACCATCTTACACCTCTTTGCTGTCAATATCAAATTATGCCTTAGATTTTTCACAGGTTTTGAGGTTCTTCGTCTAAAAAATGAAAACTTCTCAGGAAAATTACTGAAAATTACTGAAAAACAATTAGTTAGCTCTGCCTTTCTCTTTTTCTCATTCTAAGCCAGATAGGTTTTTTCCTAACTTTTGTAATTCCTGCCACTCTTTTGGCTTTGCCCATTCAGGTCTCCTGCTTAGTGCTGTGGTGTCCTTATCTAGCTGCTGTCTCAGACTAGTTCTTGATGATAATGATAAAAAAACAACAGTAGCAAGGATGACCTTTAATTCCAACTAATTACAGTATCTGCTCCATGTCAATCAGCCCTACCTGGCATTTTCCCCAGTCTGCTTTCTCACTTCCCAAAAGTCCACCTCGTTAACTTCCATGTGGGTGGCTGGAACAGACATGGCACTGATGGACAGCATACATGGCATTGTGGTTGACCTGAAAGCACTTGTTACATCCCTGTGTTTCTGTGGCATCCTATGGGAAGTGTTCCTGTATCCTGATGAGCAGTTCAACGTTTCTCTAAAAATATCTGTGTTGAACTATGGGTACACATCAAACACATATGGAAACACTGAAAATGTAAACTCCTGTGGTTCTTGGAGGTTGTCCACTGTTACTCAGTGCAGTGGCTTGTTTGGGTGGAATAATGGGGGGCAAGCTCTGCTCATTTTGGCAGCAGCAGGTGATGCACGTTTCCCTGCCTCCCAGGGTAAGTGTTTAGATGCAGTTACAAATTATGAACAATTGTCTTTACCCCTGGAAGGGTGACTTTGAGGATGGTTCTTATTATCCTTGCAGAGGATTGATTTAGGTTGTTTACAACCTCCTTATCATCTTTGTTTTTTCCTGTGGTGACATATTATGATTGTAGGCTGTCATTATGCAATGCTTCATATCTATAGATGGCATTCCTATTTTCATACGTAGTTACAGAAGTATAATGGGAAATATAATAAGCAATTTCCTCCTGTGGTGCAGTCAAGTACTAGCTTCTACAACTCAAGTGTCAGGGGAGGACAGGACAGAATGTGGAACTAGATTCTGGGGCAACACTGCTTGATTTTGTTTAGTGTTTTGTATTTTTTCACTGATTACTTTTTATACCATGCAGATAGCTAAGCCAGAGACTATCAAGACTATCTTCAGCAGCATAACATAGTGTGTCCTTGAAACCTTATTGTTACACTCACAGAATGCTCTGTCTTTTTTAGATGAGAACCCTTGTTCCTAGCTGGAGTGCCACAGTGTGATGATGTACATGGAATGGGCCAGTTGGTATCGAATACTGAATTCTTTTCACTACCATGGGCTACTAACATTCTGTATACTTCTATCCTACTCAAGTACTAATCAAGTTCAAATTTTGGGCCCTGTGGGGCTGCGAAACTCAAAAGATTTCATTGTGAAGATACAGGAGGCCAACCAGGGTCAGCAACCCTAACCCTCAAAGATAATGAATCTTTCTACATGCAGCTTGAAGATTGATCTTTCCAGGAGTTTCATTAATTTGGTAATAAAGTTCCCAGTTTTGTAGTGAGCACCTACACAAACTAAGGGCCATGGTATCACCTTTTAGTCCATGCATTTTGGAAAATGTATGCGCAATCTCCCTTTGTGCCATACTGCTGTGCTATATTGCACACACATTTTTCCATCTCTGATGAGTGTGGGTTGAGTTTTGGGTTTTTGTGGGGTTTGTTTGTTTGTTCATTCATAGATACTTTGGTTTTTAAAGACACAACCAGAGTGCATTCAGATACTGTAGTGATGAGTCTAGAATAAGCATTTTTGTAGAACCAGCAACAATGTTTGAACAAGCACAGACTGTTTCAAATAAAATACAGGACACTTACCAGTGTCTGAAATTGACTTTGGATTCCAAACAGAAGTCTTTTGAGTAAGTATTGTTTTGAATAGATATAGTATCTCGGATCATATATGACTTGCAGAGAAGAAACTATGTTAAGATGACATTCAGTGTAACTTGTTGTGTGACAGGACAGAATCTGCATTTTAACCATGACAGTTATGACAAATCTTGTTTAATTTGGTATTTGACTTAATATGGCTTTCCATCTATCTATTTCATGCATTGGTGTATGTGAAACTTTACTGAAGCCTATTAGATCTGATTGCATATTTGAAAGGTATTTTCTTATGCATTTTAAGACTGATTGCAACATGGTAATCTATCTGCCTTGACAGTAACTTTCCTTTCCCAAATATACAGAAGAAAATAATATCTCTTCCGAAAAGTCTAGAAATTTTTTGGAAAAAATCTTTAGCATGAGACACATCAGTGGAGAATTCATAGATAAGCTGAAGGGTCTAGAGAATAAAGAACTACTAGCTGTGTTCTTCCTATATGTTCTTTTACCCCAAAGAGATATGTGTTCATACATTGATAATAATGACACTTTAGACTTAAACCACTTTCTAATTTCCAGGTGCTGCACAGATTTTAATTAGTGTCTCACCTTTTTTCCAGTCAGCTCATTCTCACTGAGTCAGAACGCATTATTCCTCAGTATGCAGTATTTCAGCATAATCAACTTTCAGCTTGCAAACAGTCTAAAATCTGTTCTTTCTACTGTACAAGCAGTTCTTAAGAGTTATACATGGCAAGGTCAGTTGCATTTGAATAATTATGATATAATTTGAAAACATAATTACCGTCTGGGCACTAAATCCATTTCCATCATTATCGGTCAAATGTGAAATTTCTAGGATACACTTAATTTCTGTCTCTCATTCCTTCTTCACTCTGCTTTAATTTTCATAAACTGGGTCTTGTATTTTAGTTGTATAGGAAGAAAATGATACTGAAAAGAAACAAAAAAAAAAAAGCTGGGTTTTTGTCCTTCTGCAGTTCATCTCCGCGTTGAATTCTTTTCATGATCTTTTCTCCACTTCTGCAAACCTGTTGATGAGCAGAAGTAGGGTGCTTGCAAATGGTGCCAGCACAGTTAGATAGATCCTTATCTGTGTTTGCTTTGAAGAATACTCAAGCACTTTGCTATTAGATGAAGCCGATGTTAAAACTTTGCGTCTATATGAAGTGGTTTGGGGAGTTTGTTTAGTTATTTCTGTTGTTAATGTCAGAATCATGAGAACTTCAGAAAGTCTAGGATTTGAAGGTGATCATGTCAAGCAATTATTTTCTTGTTATAATAGAGGTCAATAGAGAATGTTTGACAACTTGGATTTTATGCGTGTTTGGTCATCCCTTGCCAGCAGGGCAAATGAGAGGCAGTGCTTCATGCCTACCTCTGAACTAGTCAAGCGCTGTCAGTAAAACATTATCTTCTTTCCTTTTCTCTCTCACATGTACCTGCAGAAATTCACATGGAGTTAGCGGAATGATAGCTGGGAGATGCAGGCCTTGCTGTGCTCCTTAGTGCTCTGATAAGCCCAGTACCTGGCAGTGAGATAGGAAGGTTTCCTCAGAAATGAAACCAAGTAGCCTTGTGAAACCCTGCCCAGGGCTTACTGGTTTCCTGCTGAAGCGTGAGATACACTGAATGTTGAGTCAGGGACATTGGATATTGTCTTGAGGATGGTAGAACTGCACTGTGCAAGTCATGATGCTGTCCAAGTTTGTGGCCTTTTCCCAGAGGCAGGAATGGGACAGTTAAATACTTTACACTAAGTGCTGGATCAGTCTGTGTGTTTTAGATTTGGTGAGTGGTAGTCCTAAAGGGGTTTCTGAGAGAGTCCCCCAGGCATGACAAATAAGAGACAAATTTGCAGCAGGGAGTATGTTGGGAAAAAGTACTGTCTGTGCAGTCCAGGAGCATGTGAGAAACAGAAGAAAGTGCTGTCAGTTGCTACTTGTTTAAAAAGAGGGTGAATATGTGAATGGAAAGCTCCTTGGATCACTTTAAAAGGTTTGGGTTCTACTTGTTATGTAAGTACATGTGTCTATTGTTAAGCATGTACATGCTGTCCAATTAAGCAAGACAGGTTGGTGCCTAACATGGGATCAGTAGAGTTTAAATACACCATTGGTTTGTACCCACATCACTTGTCTTGTTCCTTCACGTAATGACTTTCAGAGCCAGTAATGGCAGAACAGGGTTTGTACTGTAATGATTTTGTCTGAATTGGCAAAATGTTAAACCTAAATAGCGTTATCAACTAGAAAATTTTGAAACATGGACAGGACAGGCTTGTCTCACATGTCAAGCACTTTGTACAGGCTGCTGCCTGATTTTGGATACTATCTACAGTCTGACATGGCTGTGTGGTATTGTTGATCCTTGAAGGATTATGTACAGAGAAGATAAAATACTTGGATTCAACAAAAGGTTCTTTGCTGTTTTCTTGCTATAAGGAATGTGGGAAGAGAATGCTTTCTTAATTACTAAATCTCAATGACTAAACTAGAAGTGATACTGAAATAATACTGGGATGTTAATTTTCAATATTGCACTTCAATTTTAACTAAAACAGGGCTGAAATGAATCAGTTGCTGTTAATAGATTACACAGTTAACAGGTGCTGCAGTCTGTTTCTTCATCTTGTTTGCATCCAGTGCAAAAAAAACCCAAGAGGGAGGAATCAAGACTGCAGCACACAAAAAGTATTTTCTACGTGTTTTGTTCACAAAACCAAAGATTGATCATAAATATGTTTTCTTGATCATTTTACCTTTAAATAATTCTGAGTTAAAATGGAACAGTGTGGTGGTTTTTCATATTGCTATTTTCCTTTAGAAAGTGAAAAAGCACAGCAAAGGCAGCTGAAGGTAGAAGATGGAGAAGAGTGTCCTTGCTATTGATTTGCTCTCTACCTACTCAGCAAAACAAGTCACAGGAATCACAGCTAGGCTACCATCACAGAATGTACTCAGATTTAATATTGAACTCTATTAACAAGGTTAAAAAATGCTGTATGATAATTATGAACAGGTTTTCTTGCTCAGATACAGCTGGCAAAGAATAGTATCTGTCCTGTACAAAGATCCCATTGATCACAGGCATCATCATTGTGAAGAAATGTGTATTACATGACTAGAATTAGGTGTAAAACTCAATTTACAATTTAAATTTTGCCTGCATTCACTTTTGTTCATTCTTAGTGGTTGTTACACTAGGAGATAAAAATCACCTCCAGTTCTAAATGGCAGCAGCCCTGCCTGAAATCCTCAACCTTCTGCCAGCAGTGGATGCTTTAGAAGTTGTAACACTGGCTGTTACAGCTGGCTTTATGCTGTCCCCCGTAGCTTTAAAGAGATGTTGGAGCTTGCCTAAATGAGTCTGTGTTCAGATCCTTTGATTTCCAACCTTTCTCATCATGCCAGGCAGGAGCAGAAAAGCCATTGCCTATTGAGATCTCAGGAGTAGCCCCGGCAGCTTGTGCGTTCCCGCTCAGAGGAGACGTGATGAGGGAGTGAGGGAACAATGGCTGTCCAAGAGGGGTTACCTCAGGAGGCTGTGTCATATGCTCAGCTTGTCCCATAAAGACACAGAAGAGAGTCTGAGATGCAGAGAACAGTGTTTGTGTGTTTGTTCTTAAGGTAAAATTGGAGCTTAACACTGATACCTCACAGCTGAGCTGCAGAGTTAGTACTGTGTGTGTGCTCAGAAGAGGATTTAACTGGCAGCCTTAATGTTAAGGACTCTAGTTTAGCTTGCACTGTATTTTCTTGATGGTTTCTCTACCCTGTGGAGATACTTACTTCTCAATCAATATGCAAGTAAAAGTATCAATAGATTGTGGAAGCATAGTAAGAGTTCACATGCAGGAAGGCTTAGAAGATGAAAATTTTTCAGCCAGGTCATAATTATGTACAGTTATTCTGCCCAGTGTGTGAGATGAGAAAATCATTGTATGTTGCATGTTGTATTAGGTTTTTATAGTGAAGAGTTTTTAATGTAAAAAACGTTGTTTCTAACTATAAAATGGAAATCCTTTAATGCATATGCTCTGGAAATTGAACTAACATTCAAATGGAAAGAAATATCTGTCAAGTTCACTCTACTAAATCCAGTCTCCAGACTAAGCTAGTGGTAAATGGATATATTTTTGTCCTGCTGCTTTGCTAAATGTGTGCTCTGCTTAATGAACCCTACCCCTGCATCCACAAACCTCACAACACGTGCAAGGGTCCAGGCAAAGCATTTGTGTGACTACATATAGGAAAGGAAGTATAAACACACAATTATTCAATGCTTTTTTCTCTTGAAATAGCAGTTAATTGTAGCATGATCTCTGTAACTGTGAAAGGTCAAGAAATCTTTCTGATTCTTCAATCCTCACATTTTGAAAATGTTTGGCATGGCTAATTTTAGGGGTAGAGCAGAGGATGCTTGGTGCAAAAGATACTTGGAAACGAAAACAAGCACATAATCCAGATCCTTATCCATCTGAAACTGATGAAAAAAATCTTGCAGACAATAAAAGAAAATATGCTCTTCCAGGAGCAAACAAACTGGTCTTAGTTATCGCTGTACAGGATAGAATGGAGACCGAGACAATCATGGAGTTGCCAGATGGTCACAAGAAGAGGATGGAGTGGGCTGCTGTTGTGGGATTAGAGGGTATTTAGTTTGTAGCAAAAGGTGAGAAACAAATGAAGGCAACTTAGTATCACTAATGGTCAAATGTGCGAGCAAGTAAAAATGAGAAAGTATTGTTTTATGCCCACTCAACTTCACATTCATTCTCACCGAACATTAATAAACAGTACTGTAGTGATGGATCATCATTATCAATCTCTGCAGTGGTGCTGTCAAACAAAACATTTGCATTGTAAACAGAAAACGTTCCAGGATGTTGTCAACATGCTTGACCCCCCATAATTATATTTGACTTTTTGGTTTTCATAAATTCTGTGCGTATGGCTCTGCTCTGCCACTGTATGAGCTCATAAATGACAATCGTGAAGTTTAGGTAAGAGATGGGGAAGAATGGGAGACTACTTAAACTGGCTGAGCATTTCTAGTCTACTTCAGGGCAAAGAGTCAAATCACTGGTGAGGGTACATCTGAAATTCAGGTACCTTTTCATTGCCTCTTAGCTTTTGGTCTCAGCCAGGAGCTGATGGATGCCCTACCCCCACATCCTTCCTTGTGAAGTAACCTGTCTGTGGAAAGGGAGGGTGCTCTTGGAGGCAGAGGTCTGCTGCAGTGGGAAGGCAGAAAGCTCTCCTTGAGGGATACCCATGTGAATGATGACTTGTGACAGGGAAAAGCCATTTTCCAGCGAAGGACTGCTCTATGGAAGATGGTGGAAAATCAATGGCTGACAGCAGTGGTTGCTGGCTACCTTACAGTTGAGGCCAGAGTCAAGGGCAAATGTGCCACCTCCATCCAGCATCACCCATGGTGTGGGGATGCAGAGCCTCATGTTTGCATTTAGTGTGGTGGGATGTTGTCTGTGCATGCACTTTTTTTTTGTCATCTTCACTGCCATCATGGCAAAACTGCAGTAGGATGGAGGGATTTTGTATTGTCTGATTCTCTTCTGGGGAGCTTACAGCCCAGGGAGGTACTTGCGCCCTGTTGCCAAGGGGTAGCAGTTATTGAATACTGAAGCAGTTTGAATGCTTTGTTCGCTAGTTGGTGACTTGTTCAAACTGTTTAAAAGCTAATCCATAGCTATCTTACCATGACGCTCTTTAGGTGACTGGTTAGACTTCAACTGACAGATTTGGTTTTTTCTTGAGGTTTTTCAGGGAAAATAAGCCAGTTTGGTGTTGATGATTCTATTTAACTCTTCGAAGCCACCTTACCTCTTTGAATGCTATTTCTTCACTGGTTAGCCATCAGTCCTAAGGATGAGGTGAGCACAAGCTGCTATTTCATAGAGTGTTCCCATGTACCACCAGGAATTTGCTAAGCAGTTCCCAAGCCACATGAAATTTTATTTCTGCTTGGTTACCCCCACTTCTGAAGAAAGAAAAGGAGTTTGTTTGCTTTTTACAGTCTGTTGAAATCTCAAGAAGCAGCAAACATGAAAAGCAAGCACTGGTGACCCAATGTGTAAACCAGATGCTTCCTTGAATACCTTTCAGAGAATTTCATGAAGGCACACTGACTAGAATGCTGCTGACATCCTTAATGGTCTTTAACCTGTTTTGTGTCCTTTCTGGCTTACGATTGTACTTACCAGTTAAAACTAGTTTTGTTCATTCACCCTCTTGGGGCTTTTTGTGAGGTTCAGTGCAAAGTCCTTATTTTATCCATCATTATTGGTTCTCTCTAACAAAAAGACTACCTTTAGACAACTGGAGAGATAAACAGCTCTGTGTTGTAGCAGGATAGGAAGATTTATGGTACATTTTCTACTCAACTTTCCATGATACCCTAACTGATGATTTTTCCCTGGCACTTTTACCATTCCCTTTTCCTTGAGTATGCAGCTGGTTTTTGTCCCATTTTTTAAATGTTTTTTCCCCATCCTTACATATATATTTAAATTTCTGGCTGTAACTACAGCATTTCTTTCTCAAGTTCTACCTTTGTGTTGGAATAATTTCTTGCTGTATGTTTAAAACTTATTGGTTAGTTTAGCTCTAGCCCCTGTTGCTACTGACTTCACAGGAACTGCCATTTTCCACTTAAGTTTTTATCTGGAGTGAACCCTATTCCTGGTGGTTGTTAGAGGAGTATGTGTGTTCTTTCTTTACAAATGAGAAAAAAGGAGCTCATCATTATTTAAGGGTGCTACTTCAACAGAAGTAAATATTGTGCTTCACTTTGCTTAATTACATTTATATTCATTCTCACTTATATAGCAACATTGATTTGAGCTGATAAATGTGTATTGTACTCTACATTAGAGGGGATTTAACTCTGCTGGTGTTTGAAGGGTTTTTGACACAGGCTGGAGAGTGTAGAGAAGTTCTTTATTGTGGAAGGTGCTGCATAATCTTAAGTGGTTCCAGCTTTGCCTAGACATCTCAATGCCTTGGCTGTACTTTATAAATAGTCATTTCCCAGAACTGCAAAGAGCATTTTCTAAGAAATGTGAGCTCAGGAGAGGTGAGTGAATTACTCAGCTTGGAATAATGTCAAAAATCTAACTCTTCAACTTTGTGCACTTGCAGTTTGGAGTAATATGTAAAGCTATGCTTTTCTTAAGCAGATACTTTGATATTTGTCAAGTTTCCTGCCATATTTGTGCAACATCTCTTTTGTATTTCTGCTTTTCATTAATTACATGCTTTTATTTCAGAGATCCATTGAAGTACATTTTGTCAATGTTGGTTTATAATTTGGAGATTGCTATACTTACCGAGTCTTCACTGACTTTGGAACTTCAAACATTATTCTGGCCTCACAAAAGTTTGTGTTTCTGACGTACCCAAGTGAAAGTCTTCTGACATCTTGATTTCTGTTTGTCCATAGAACTATACAGTCCAGTGAAGCAAAGGTATTAATGGTTTGGTGAAACTGCTGTGTGGTCTGTGGATACTAACAATGCCCTTTGACATGCATGTGTACAAAGGGATATAAAAATGCAAAAGAATCATCAAACTCTACAAAGGAGTCTGGCAAAGATTAAACAGTCTTTCTGTTACCTAGCAAATTTTAGAGGGCTATTCAACTTTGTCACCTTGTCTCCAAGCAAAAATGGTTTAATAAGGAAAATAAATAGGTTCTGTTTTAGTGACTGCATTTCATGCACTCCTTTGACAGAGGCATGCTGGAAAAGGTAGCTGTTAAGTGCATGGTGATGAGTGTATTTTAAACATCTGAATTCACACATGCGAATGAATCCACATTTTTTCTGACGTACCTGGCATACTAAGATGAGCAGAATGGCTAAATAGCTTGTGCTTACACCTATGGAATTTAAAGCAGCTTTCTAGGAGGAGGGAGAAAACACAGTACTTTATTCTTGGCACGGTCAAAGCAACAAATGACACGTACTTTACAGTTTTTCACTAACTGAACCACAAACAGTTCAATATGTACAGTCACAAGCAGAGGAAGAACTGGTCTCTGTTGCTTCGGCTGTAGTTGAAAACTACTGTGAAATGTGCAGTTGTGAATGCACTCTTATGAAAAGAGGGGAGATGGCAAGGGAAGAGATTTGTTGCAAAGGGTTTATTTGTGTGGGAAAATTATTTCTATGCAGCCTCCAGGTATGCAGAGTTCTGAGTTGTGGGCTGGGCCCTCTGATACCGAAATAGTCCAGAGAATAAACTTTCTAACACAATTTGAAGTATTAGAAAGCAGGCATTCTTTATTGCAGCGCTGGGCACATTTCGAGGATTTTTCCTCGAGTGGAATATGTATCATGAAACTTTACAACAGAGTATTTAATCCAGAATGAAGTTACATGCCTCTGCCTCTTACTGAAAGTCCTTTTACGGTCCTAGAGAGTCATCTAAAGGGGTCTAAACTGGCCGTATTCATTGAGAGCCCCCAATTGTGTAAATGACCTTGCCTTGAACTTCTCTTAGGGCATGACTGTTGCTTCTAGTTACGTAACTTTGCCACAGAAACCACTTAGGTTCCTCATTATCTGTTTATCCACTGGTTCCAACTACGTTTAGCATCCTGTAGGTCTACTTTTACTTTCTTTTATCTAATTTACTAGCTAGTCTTTAAGCTCTGTTTTGCAACTTCAAGGGAACTGAAAGTTTCTATTCTCTGTGTTGTCTGTCATGTCCCCCCTTTTCTCGAGACTATGTCTCTTCTAGACAAGTCTCAATACTTCATTTTCCAGCACAAAGAGTTACAAGAGCTATAACACTGAGTCATAATACAAGCACTGAGTCACAATACGCGTACCACAATGATTACAATGACTGCCACTGCTCCAATTTGGTAGCCATGAAGTAAGCCAGTCCTGCCAAGAAGAATGTTCCTCTTTCTGCTGCTCTTCTACTGCTCTTTCTGTCGGGATGATTCCTGTCTGCTGGACTTTTACCCCATCACTGATGTAAGTGCAACACTCCTGTCTTAAAATAGCACACGTTCCTCCCTGGCTAGCAAGCAGGTAATCTAAGGCTGTGCAGTTCTGTACAGCCACCATTCATGTTTGTCGGAGCTCACAGGATGTGCTATTTAATATTTTAATAGTATTATTCACCACTTCTTGTAATAATCTGTTCAGCTTGTTAATATAAATTCCATAGTGCAGGGTAGCACACATGGGGCATAGAGTGAATCGTAATCTTTTGCTTCCCGAAATCAAAGGAGTTTATTGCAGATTGTCCCTGGATGGAAAATGTTCTCTTGGCCCTAACTCCTCCTTGTGGTTGTTGCCGAAGTACCCTAAGGAGAGGCATTAATACTGCTTGGAAACAGGAGCCAAACCATCCTTTAGGAAGCCATTTATAGGCACTGTCTCTGCATATCCAGTAGGTCCCATTCCCAGTACCAAAGGTCTGATTTCTTATTTCCCACTGTTGCACTGCAGGTGGATCTAGGGCTCCTAGCTGTGCTTCTATTGTGTCCTTGGTGCCATGAGGCCAATGGAGTTTCATTGTGGCATGGCAGCTGGGAGTGGTATAATACTGGCACTGATTTGTTTCAGCACTCCAAGTTCTATTTATATTTTGAGTAATGTTAAAGCATATAAATCCTTTTACATTATGACCTCTAACAGCTGTAGTTTTAGGTTTCTTCTTAAGGGGAATGTTACTACATCCTGTAAAATTTATAGTTGTATTTCTTTGTTCTATTGCACAATTTTCTTTAGCTATCCCTTCACTGACTCTATTATGAGTCATAGCCCATTGACAAAGTTCTTGCCACCCCGTAGGGTGAACCATTCAAGGGAACCCTGTTCCTCCCAACATTACTTGAGAACATATCCAGCGATTAGTTGCATTTAATATTTTAGCTACTTTGATCTTTAAACTTTCAGAAGAGTTTTCATGACTAATCCCTTGGTGAAACTCCAAAAGTCTCTTTGGCAAACAAAGATTTTGGTTAGCTGTCAAGATACAACTCACGGGTATAAGTAATACTTTGGTTACAAGGTTACTCATTCTCTTTCCTCATTATTTGGGTTGGGGACAATAATTCCCCACGGAGCTGACACCTTTTTGATTCTAGAATAATGGACCCAAGGTCCTTTACTGTTCAGTTTTACTGTGGTATGTGTGTTAACAGTACTTGGTACAGTCCCTTTGACTTTGGCTGGAGAGGTGCTGGATCCCTGTCCCAAAGGTACACCCAGTCTCACGGTTGGAATTTGTGTGCTGGTGTGTCCAATCCCACCAGTCTGGGGACAACAACTGCCTGCCGTAAATCCTGCAATGTTTTACCTACAGATATGAGATAGTTATTGAGGCCTGCCCCACCTTTAACATGCACATCCCCTGGGATATGTGGAGTTTGATAGGGCTGACCATAGAGCAGCTTGTAGGGGCTTCATTTTTCTGTGCCCTTAGGTTGGGAGCACAAAGCAATTGGTAGTTCTTGTACTCAAGTCAATGAGGTTACTTGACAGATTACTGAGTTGCAGCTTAATAGTGTAATTCATCCTTTCTGCTTTTCCGCTAGCATGTGGTCTGTAGGGGGTATGTAAGCTCCACTGAATTCCCAAGGCCTGGCTAACTTGTTCCATTATTTTTGCTGTAAAATGAGACCCTCTGTCGGATTATGTGCCTAGAGGAAATCCAAAGTGTGGAATTATTTGGTTTAACAATATTTTTACTACTTTTGCCATGTTGGTGTGACAGGGAACCACTTCAGGCCACCCAGAAAAGGTATCCATTGAGATGAAAAGATATTTATACCTTTCTTTGTATGTGGAAGTTCTGTAAAGTCAATTTGCTAGTAATCTCCCGGGGAGATTTGATAGCCCCTATTACCACTTTGTTTTCAGTATTGATGTTATTTCTTTTACATGTGCCACACTTTTGAGTCTCTGAATATACAATTTCAGTCATCTTGGAGCTAATCACTGTCTTTTTTAAGTGTTTTAACAACTTCTGCACTCCAGTGTGTAACTGCTGCTCTCTGTCCACTATTTCTCTCATAATTGCCTTGGGAACTATTATTTATCCAGTAGGAGTGACTTGCCCATCCATCAGGGCAAAATCAAGCTTCTAATGCTTCAATTAACTGACGAACTTTAGCACTATATTCTGGTTTAATATCTGGTAGACTGATTTCTCATTGCAGAACCAAAATGTGGATGCCTTTTTCTGCAGCCTCTTTAGCCGCCCTGTCGGCCAAGTCATTTCCACGCTTTGGCCCATTTCCACATTTTATTTGTCTGGTGTGGTCTGTAGTGCCTAGTTGCAACTTCAGCTGGTTTTTGTACTGCTTCCAAAAAGAGTAATATCTGTGTCCCATGTCTGATTGATGTACCTTGTGCTGATAACAAGCCCCTCTCCTTCCAAACTGCCCTGTGAGCATGCACTACACTGAAAGCATACTTAGAATCCATCCAGATGTTTTCTTCCAATGCCTGTGTTAAAGCAATCAGTTCAGCCTTCTGTGCTGAAACATCTGACTTCAGAGCCTTAGATTCAATTACCTTGCTCAGGGTAATCACTATGTATTCTGACCTGTGTTTTCTGTTGCAAACAAAGCTACTTCTGTCCCTGTATAGCTCCTGATCTGGATCCTATATTGGGATATCCTTTAAATCCGGTCAGCTGGAATAAACTTCGGTCTTTTGTACGCAATCATCTTCTGGAGTACTTTCTACTTCAGTGGCTGACAGAAACATAGTAGGGTTAACAACAGAGGTGGGTTTGAGGGTAATGGTACATTCTTTGATTCTAATTTGCTGGTTAGTCTTTAAGCTCTGTTTTGCAACTTCAGGGGAGCTGAAATTTCCCCATGTTGTCCGTCACCTTCAGTGTAAGAGCTGGGAGAAGTAAAGAAAATAAGTGGGAAAAAATAATTTTTTTGTTTATGTTGTTGCTTATGCATTTTGTCTAATGACTGTTTAGGGCACAATGAGCAATTCCTGGTGCAGAAAGCTGGACTGGAATATCTGATCTGGACTGGAATATCATCTCTCTGAGAGATGCCCTAGCCACAGTCTTGTTTTTTCTTGTATATTCACTCTTTGAATCTCATTTACTTTTCTGCCTGGTGGCAGCCTGGTAACAGACAGCTGGAGCACTCCTCTGAGAGGCAAGATAACGTTGGTCTCCCTGGCAAAGAGCCTGACCTCTACCATTTTATAAGCAGAGAGTGACAGTGCTATTAATACATCCCTCTTCTAGCTGTGTTTTCAAATGAGTATACAGCCTGATTGTTGTGCTGCTGAGCCTAGATATCATCAGCACATGGTAGGTGTATTGTGAGTATCAGGAGTGAATTGGGCCCCTGAGGGGAATTAAGTTCACAACGGCTTCATGGAGCTCTGCGGGCTGTTTGTGGGAGGAGGCAGGAGTGCCTCCATCTGTCAGCTGGGGACACAGCCCTCTCCCACCCAGTAGCTGAGCTGTAGGCACTTAACTCTAGGCTGTTTTGGCAATAACATCTAGGCTTCTACTGTCAGCAGTATGTTTGGGGCACTGGTTTGAACTTAATGCTATAACCAGTCTTTTGGCGTTTTGGTCATCTGGAAGCTCTCCCATTTCCATTGTGATCAAAGGCAGCTGACTGGTAGGTTTGCATTTGACTGCAAACAGGTGGTGGTAGGCAGGGTTTCTTTCTTTCCCAGATGCAGCTGGAAGAAAACTAAACACAGCAGTCCATCAGTAATGAAACTTTTTCCATTTGAAGGAAATATTATGATTTAGATTAAAATTTCGTTTGAAATAAATGAATCTCTTTGAAAACATGAGCTTCCTTGGAAGAGCAAATTCAAAATGATTTATTCCATATTCTGCAGTTATCTGCCCTTTGACATATGGACTTGACTCATATCATTTTTTGTGTTGAATGCAAGGGGAGAAAAGTACATTAAGCACTTCTCGGGTTTTTAGTAGGAAACTTCACACTCAGTCTTTGCTGGGAAACATGCTAACAGTTGTGAAGTGAATGAGAATTCAGGTCATATTTGTAAAGCTGAGTGTTCTTGCATATGAATATTCTCATTAATGCTTTGTAAACCAAATGGACTTAATTTCTCATTAAACATTTTTGTGGTAACGCAACAAGACTTGCCTGCAGCCAACATTAGCTTAAATAATTTAAAGGGTCTGCATTTGTCAAGGTCTCTAAATATTGGGTTAAGCTGGTGAGGTGAGAGAGTCTTACAGAGCTTAAAAAGCTTTGCCAACAGCGAGCAAAATTGTTAGACCGTGTAAGAAATGGAGTTTCACGGAACAAGGCTTAGTCTCCTAATGGAAACTTTGCAAAATGGTATTCCAAATACCTCTGGTTATTTCTTTATTTCAGGTGCAAGTATGAGTGGCTCAGCCTTCAAAGTCATGTTTACAGGAGATGTTTCTGTGATTTAAAACAGATTTATTCCTGTAGGACCCAGTCTTGCAAAGACTTACAGGTGTGCTTTATTTATGCACTCTGCGTAGCTCCATTCAAGTCAGTGACAGCTTGAAGTGACAAAACAGGAATTGTAAGAACTCACCCAGAAGTAAGAATTTGCAGAAGTGGGCCTGTCATCTTTTTATTATGCAGCAGAAAAAATGTTTGAAGTCAATGGTTTAAGGCCATGAAGAGAGTATTAAGAATAAATAAATTAAGGAAGCCCAGCACCAACATAGTGCTGCCTGGACAAAATTTTTCATACATGTCCACAAATGTATACCCTCACTGTACAGAGCTTCGAGCAATTTCTGTTGTCACGACGTAAGATGCATTATTGCTTTTTAAGCTTTTGCTGTGTTATCTATGTAATTACCCAATTCAAAACAGTATGATACAGTTAACCCTTGAATGCTTTGAAACTTAGAGAGACAGTGGAATTTTGAGCATCAAATGTTCCCTGAAATAAAAGACAAAGTCCTAATGTATTAATTGTATTTACTTCGCCATTGCAAGCAAATTTTTTTTATTTTTTTATTTTTTTTTTTTACATTCCACCTTGTTCCACATTGGACATTCCAACACCAATGTGTAGGAGAGTGGGAAAAAATCGTGGATAGCATGCATCTTGCTGTATGACCTTACTTCAGGAAGAAATTCAGGCACATGTTGAAGAAAGCTCCTGGACAGAGCAGCAGTTAAACAGGTGCTTTACTTGCACTTACTTCAAGATTTAAATATATTTAAAATTACATGCATGTGCAAGTAAGAGCAGTGTGTGGAGTCCTCAGGGAATAATAGCTCTCCTGAACGATTCTTAACTGATTACAAATGCTCCTCTTAGAGGTTTTCTGAAGTTACCAGAGTAAAAACTTTGTAATGTAGAGTCATTAAAAGAAAAGAAACTATGTGTTTTTCAAGGGAATGCTTGTCAGATCTCTTATGATTGTTCTGGAGATTATCACTTCAAGAAAACTAACAAAATGGTTATTGGATTTAAAAGGTATTCTCTGTAAGTAAATGTCACATTTAAATACTTCAGCTATTATGTTTGTGTTTGCATTACTGCTGGGATTTAAATGGTACCATTTGCATGTTTTATCCAATTCTCTAATGTTCACTTAGTGAGTTAAAATTAAGATAAGTTGTGTAAACGAAACAGCTTGCTGGCTGTGGATAATCTGATTTAAACTGCTGTACCTGGACTAAAAGTAATGCACTTGGGGGAAGACACATCACAGTGTGCTTTATTTGTGAAAGTAGCATGTTTAATCCCAAGTAAATTTTAGTTTGAAATCAAAACAGAAGTAGAAAGATAGAAAACACAGAAATATGGTTAAGACTGACATCTTTGCCTTGGGAGGGGAAGGCTAGGAATGCATGCTTAGTCATGTCAGGTGTGAGGGTGTGCATGCAAATAGTTTTTACTATATAACATTCTCTCAATATTTGTATTTTTGTGCCTCAAACACACCCCAGATGTTTTGAGATTTTAATTACACGGAGTTCTCTTCCCCCTTCTCTCCGTGTAATGTGCACAACTTTTTCTTCTTACAGCATGAAGTACTTGTCCTGGTTGTCCTTAAGGGAGGTCTAGCCAGACCAGGAATGGTTGGCAAAGCCTGGCCTGTGGCAATCACACGTTCCTCTCTGATAGTCTGCCTAGAAATCTGTTCTTTCACCTTCAAATTTCTCCTTTGAAGTTTCAGCAGTGATTGACTTTTAGCCCCCTAAGTTGCTGTTTTATTTTTAAATACTCACCTAGCCTGCATTTTTTGATACTAAGCATCTTCCACAGATCTAATCTTCCTGTCTGTCGTTTTCATGGATCTTAAGGGGGGACCATTGTTGGCCATCTGTCTACAACCTGGAGGGATGTGACCAATTACTACCCTCACATCTACTTAACATCCTTTTCTCTTTGCAAAATGCTTTGTTGCTTTTCTTTATTTGTCAGCCTTTGGCTCATTGACCGCCAAATAGCTGCTGAGTTTTCTTTTTCTGTGAGTAGGTGAGTTAAGATAAATTTGTTGTATGTTGGCACCACGTTTTTCAGCTAAGCCTGCCTTCCTTACACGTCTACAGTAAATGTGTAATCTGTTTAAGAGCTGTTAAAAAACTCTGCTACAA
This sequence comes from Ifrita kowaldi, assembly GCA_013398055.1. NCBI lineage: Eukaryota > Metazoa > Chordata > Aves > Passeriformes > Cinclosomatidae > Ifrita > Ifrita kowaldi. Next base: position 769,739 of record VZRS01006253.1, read on the forward strand.
GGATGTTCCTTTGAGTTGTGTTAGGCTGCCATGAGGACCCCTGGTTACTTTTATGTGCTAATAGTCCCCGAACTGGGGATTTTGAACTTCTGTGTGGATTTTCTGTGATTAGAAATGGGAATAATCTTAAAAGCTGCATGGAAGCTTAAAATGAGATATTTATGTAATGCTATTCTACTTATGGTGCAGCAGGTCAGCATGTTCTACAGCAACCTCTCCATTTGTGTAAACCCTGAGTACAGTACAGTGTTTACAGTACAGAGGGATAGATTTCAGGGGTAGGTTGCAGGTAGATGGAAGTATTGATAGGAGAAGAAAAAGGGAGCATGCAGATATAAAAGACCAATTTGTTGTAGTCATTGCCCCTTAAACTCTCTTTCCCTGCCTCCTTTCTTCCCTCCTCACAGATTTTCTTAGCAAACCGGAGGGCAGAACAACTTTCTGAATGCACTGTAAGAGGTTCCTTGTCTTCCCCATCCCACGGGGGAGGGTGAATGAGGGGCTGTGTGGGGTGTAGCTGCTGGACAAGGTTAAACCACAACAAATTGTTAGTCACAAGGTATGTGTTGCATCGTAAATGATAATACAGAACCAATATATTTCTTCTGTCATCTGGCTTAATGCTTTTCACAGGATTCTCCCTCACACTTAAGTGTTCATGTAGCTTTTTGTAATCAAATGAGTACTCTTCTGTGTAAACACATAGGGGGACTATAGAGAAATTAGATTCTAAATTACCAGCTTGCTCTAAAATAAGCAAAATGCATCTTTGCAGCAATGAGCGTTCTGGCATGGTTCTTTTGCAAGACAGTTTTGGTTATCAGAGTATTTTGGTAATCAGAGAGCACAAAGTGCCTGGTCTTGAGCCAGGCTCTGCCCCTGGCTGCACACTGAGTTACCTTTTGCTTGTATGCAGGCCTGCCAGTGTAGCAGTGTATGCACGACTACATCCCATGGATATGATGTGCATGGATAATAAGGTAGCAAATACTTTTTTTCCCTGATGTGTTCTGTAATGTAGTAATGGCTTTTTCACAATATTTTTCTGTGTGGAAAATACAGGAGCTTACAGAATTGCTCTTCACACTGCTCAAGAGAAATGACTCAACATCTATCAATCCTTTATAACCACTTTAAAAGTGCCAGTGGGATTGCCCTGGCAGAAGGAGGCAAGACCATGCAATCTGAGAGTGGTTACTGCCCTTGTGACAATGAATGACAGCCAGCTGCCTGTTCATGTTCTTATGGCACTAGCAGGGAAGGAGAGAGAGGCATTGCTTTCTGCTTTCCATTTCTCCTCTGGGCAGGGAGGCAGACTCGCCACAGTACTGGAGGGGAAGGTCAAAGTGTTAGTAAAGATTTTGTTATTCCTTTTGGCTTCTGTCCTTCTTCAAACAGGTCTTCGCCTAGTGGATTTTCAGTTGCACATTTGCCATCAGCCTCACTAGGAGCTAAAACTTCACTAACCTTGAACATTAATCAGCATTACGAGTTATTGCTGCTTAATTATCTAGCTGCTGTTGTTAAACACCGAAAATCAGAAAATAGCCTGTTTTTCTCTGCACAGTAAGCTGAAAGCCCTTCAGGCCAACCTAAACTGAGCTGCAATTGGAAGCAAATGAGTTGATGCTGCTGAGCTCTTCCTGGGAATGCCAGTGCCAGTGGAGGCTGCCTGTGCTGACAAGATGGCTGGAGCCTACACAACAGTGTCAGCACAGGGAAGGAGACTGTGCAGAAACCTGGAGCTACCTCTGCAGTAAAAGCTACCTTTTGTGCCATGCATTTAGCCCAGGGCCCTGTGGGGTCAGCAGAAAGGTTTCTTTGGGGATTGAAGTTAGATCTCTGTCACAGAGATGTGTCTTTTTGATAGTGTCTGGGTTACTCTTAAATGCTGCGTTTCAGAGATGAGCTCAGTTGGTTGGAGAATGGTGCTAGTAGGGCCAAGGTTGTGGGTTTGATCCCATATGGGCCATTCACTAAAGGGTTGGACTTGATGGTCCCTGTGGGTCCCAGACTATTCTGTGATTCTGTGACTTGACAAACGTGAATCAGGTGGCAATTAAGTCCCTAAATGTACAGCAGACAGAGAGCTTTGCTGAGCATGGCAGGGCTGGCAGCATCCTGCTTTGGGCTCCTCCAGGTGCAGCTCTGTGAAATAAGGTAGTGCCATGCCTGTGAGGGGAGCTGGTAATGGAATGGGCCCTGCTTAAAAAACAAACCAATCAGCCTTTAAAAAGGGAGAGGAAAGGTGTTGGGAAAATCTCTCCTAAGAGTACTGAGCTGCTTAGTCTTTCATGGCTGTAATCCTTTGTGTAGAAGGAATTTGCTGAAGCAGCAGAGTCAGTGGCTCTGCTCTCTTTACCCTCCGTGCCACAGCCCTGCAGGAAATTCACTGCTTGCAGACTGCTAAGATAAACCTCTCTGCCATTAGATTAATTGATTGCAATTGCAAGTGTCTGTTATTGCCACACTGTTCAAACATAGGAAGGGGAGAGAGAAGAAAAGCACAACATAAATAGAAACTATTGATCTTAATTTCTATTTATTTTCCTATGCTTAGTGAAAAAGCACACCTACACTGAAAAACATGTAATCAGATGTTCCCTGTAGCAGGCTGAAATAAAAAGGTGTATTGGTGTTATGCTAAGAAAGAATTTGCAGCATTTGACAGTTGTTTTTTTAATGACTTTTTTGTTTACCCTTTAATTATGTTCATCACTGTATTTTACCCCATTATTTATTTTCTTCCTTCCTAAGATTAGGAATAAAGCAGTATGTTAATTTCCCTTTTAAATTTTTAAGCAAATATTTATCTCTGAATATGAAAACTGATAACCAGAGATAAAAATTTCACGGGAAAATTTTTTTCTTAAATTATCTTAGCAAGTAAGAATAGTCTCAAATATGAGTGCAGCATGTCATGCCAGAGGAATGACAGCTGAGGAGAGCTGTCACTGGTGGTTCTCAGATACCACATCTCCTTCCTGGTACCCATGAGCTGGATGGTGACTCCCCTGCCTGATGGGCTTCTTCAAAGTGTTGACAGAAATATGCAACTCTTTCAGACAAAGTCTGGCCAGTGGTCATGTCTTAATCAGAAAATGATGGGAGTGGACGTAGCTCTTCAGGCTGGAAGTGAAATGACTCACAAAATAGTGTCAGCTTTCAGAATCCCATTGCTTCCGGTATTTTTTCTGAAGGAGCACTGCTTTCTGGACACTTACAAGCATCAATTATTGACTAAGGTTCTGACTCCTGGGTTCAGTTTAAATGCAGAATATAATTGCATGCAGAGTGCTTCATATGGGTTTCCAGACTTGTTTTGGTACATGTGCTCCAAAGGTCATCAGACAGACATGATCCTGAGAGTATAATAGAAGAACCAGATAGGAAATAGTCAAAGTTCACATAATTTTTAATAAAATATTTAAAAAGAAAGAGATTACAAGCTTTTAGTAATAAAGTATGTTTGCATGCATCTACATTTCTGACAAATGGGAAACAGTCTATGGGTTGTGACTATATATGACTTTATATAATGTTTTAAGTTTTTTTTGTTAAGAATCTTACCATTTAAATTCACATGAAGATTACAGGTCATTTCTGTAGTTGACTTAGAACTATTCCGGTTTAAAAAATCTGAATATTTGCTATTTGCAGTTTTGAGAATATAGTTTGTGCTGTATATTTGCCTAATGCAGAGTTCCCAGGACCACAAAATTGTCCTTTTGCCAAATGGTGCATGCACATATTTCATGGTGTGGTCTACAGCTTTGCAGGAAGTAGGGCAAGCTCTGTATATAGAGCACGTCAGGTAGTTTTTCTGATTCTTTTTTATGCTACAAATTGACACATTTGTTCTGTGGTGGATGTTTTTCTGAAATTTCTGTGGAATCTCTAACAGCATTGCTTATCTGTCGTTTCACCTACAGGTACATTTACGTTCCAATGGGAGGATCTCAGTCCAGTTTGCTTGGAACATTATTATCTACAGCCCTCACATTTGCCTTCGTAAGCTACTGGCATGGAGGACAGAGTTATTTGTGGTACTGGGGTGCACTTAATTGGCTTGGAGTAATTGTGGAAAATGGCACCAAGAGGATACTTTCAATTTCACTTATTCAAGATTTAATTGTAAGTTGCATCACTCTCCATTTCATATTCTTGTTTCCTCCTGGCTCCATGCTCATCTGAAGTTCCTGGTTACTAATTTGATTTAACCAAGATCAAAAGTCATGGATAACAGATAGAGTTAGCGTTCCCTTGTCCACCCTCCAATATCATATCACTAGAATTTTGCAAAGTAGCAGCAGAGCAGATGGTGAAATATGCATGGTCTTCAAAGCTTCCTCTGCAGTCCTAGAGTAAGCAAATGCTTGTCACGTTGTATATGGATGAACAGAAGCCAGTTTTAACATTTGTATTCTGATTTCACTCAGGATGGCCTTAAAATATTCATCTTCACTAAAATTAGGAGTGTATATTTCTAACCATGTGTTTCCTGGACAAATGTGTGTGTAGCAGCTGCTTGCATCTGGGAACAAGCTTACACTGGGAAATCTCATGCCACTAAAGAGCCAAGTAAAGAAAACATTATTTTGCCTTGAAATCCTCTGATATTTTCATTTTACTTATACTTTTGACCTTCATGCTGTAATTTCCAAAGGACAAAATTGACTTTGATGAGCAATTAGATGCAAAAAGCGCTATTTTAATTTTGATGGTGATTTTAATCTTCAGGTTTGCTCACTACTAAATCCCAAATCTTCTATTAACTGTTTGTAAGAGTAAATAATTCATGTCTTGCTTCCTTACTAGTGATAATTGCACAGAATTCATACTCTTATATATTGTTGTTTTGGTGGAGACTCACTCTGCAGCCTGATGAAGTCCTGATGCTCAAGGAATGATGTTTGTTGTCCATCCTACCCATTTCAGTTTTCTTTGATGTGGCATCCTGTGTGTGGCAGCTGATACGGCTCAGTAATTTAATAGCCAGTGCTACCTTATATCACCCAACTGTCCATCACTGTGGTAGTCTGGAAGCAGATTTTTACCTTCCTAGAGAATGAGTTTATCAGATCCATTAATCCTCCCTCTAGGGTGAAACCGAGCTCCACCATCTGACCAGCTCCGTAGGTTTGTCTCTGGACTGGAAGACAGCATAATTTTTTTAGGCATCCAGCTGTAGGAGGAAATAAAAGTGTAGGGGCTTTTTGTGTCTGATGTCACTGTATTAGAAATTTTAATAGAACTCCAGGGAATTAAGTGCTTAAATATCATAGAAATTATCATAGAAATTATAATGACAATGGCATTATAAAGGTGGGGTTATATATGTTGGATTAATTTCTAACACGTAGTTCTAATTATAGTTAACTGATGCTGGCCGTAGGGTTATTTTTTGTATAAATTAAATCCCTAACCAAGTGCATTTTACCCCTTTCCTCCACTTTGTTTTCATCCAGTGTTACTAAAGGCCTATCCAGTGTCTTCCATGTCTCCTTTGTTTCTCATTTCTATTTGGAAATATAGTTTTAGACCTTCTTTGGAAGACTCTTTCACATCTTTTCCTGAAACAATTCTGAAGCCTGTATTTTTAATATGCATAGTTTTGGCATCTACATTAGTGCATGAGGTGGATCTCACTGCAGTTATGGCTGAGTCATGATTTGCCTTGTGCCTTGAAGGTTTCTCTACAACAACATGAGCTGCAAACCCTCCATTATTGCTCTCTCCTCACTCTTCTAACTCCCATTTTCTTCTTGAATGCTGCTGCTGGGGAGCAGATGGACTTTGCATTTTCCTTATCAAGGAGTGGAGTGATATGACATTCTCTGAGATGTACCACATTTAAAAGAAACTGAAAATTTCCCAGTGCCCTGTATAAATGTCCTTTGTCCCCTTTTAATCTGTTTTTTTGAAGCATCCCTATAATCCTGTCTCAGTGAGGGCGTGCTGCAAGCCCCATCACTGTGGTGTTGAAGACCCTCTTTTGGGGTATGGGTTTTTCACTTGAATTTCATCTGTTGACAAGCTGAAATCCTTTGCATTCCTGTGCTTCACTCGGTTGCTGTGTTGGCTCTTGAGGGCTATTTTTGAAAAGGAAAGTCTATTTTTGTTTTCAGAAGAGCAGATGAGTTTCTGAAAAAATACAGAGCACAGGTCTATGCTTTTTTTTTTAACCCACTCTGTTCACCAAAGCTCCTCATGTATTATTCTTAAAGTAGAGATACATAATTCAGCTGAGCAGGAGGTGTTTAATTAATAAAATAGAAAAAAATCTAGAGGTATAAGTTGAATTTTAATTCTACTCTGTTTCTAAGATTGATTTGATCATTAAGAGCAACAAGAATGGTATCAAAACTGCCTCCTTTTTTTTCCCCTCACACTATATTGTCTCAATCCTCTTGCAAAAGCAAGATGTAAAAATCTAAATAGAACATATTCAGGTCTCATCTTTCCCTGAATCCTTGTGCTGACTAAAAATATATATGTATATATCTCCTATATTTATGCAGATTTTATGGTAGTTTCAGTCTCAACACTTGAAACCTAGTGCAATGTGGGGAAACAACACTTTTGTAGCAGTCTGACAGGTTTTAAATATCATCTGAGGCATACTGAACTAGAATGAACAAAGCAGTATGGTCATTATTTGTGAGAAGTAAAATCAGCATATAAACAAGTATGTACTGAAAACAGTAAGTTCCCTGACCCAAAAAATTGGTTCTGGAACTTTTAATTTGAACTGGTTTCAAAGAAGTGCCCTGTTTCCTGAGTTCAGCTCTAGAGGAGCTGATGCTCCTTCTTACATACTTTTCTGCTTACACTGTTCTGAACTTCAGTGTTTCAGTGAGTTGTTTGAGGAGAAGGTATCTCCATGTCTTTTTTCCCTCTTGGGATTACTTGTTAGTTCTCAGTAAATTAGAGCAGAATTAATTCATATTGTCTTTTCAGGTAAACGTTATGTATAAAACAACAATAAATGCTAGGCTTCATAACATAGGGCAGATCTGGGAACTTTATATTAAACAGGAGAAGTTTCATTGTGTTTTTGTCAGATCTTTTTTTCTTACTTTTTCAGATGATATTTAGACCTGTACTGAGCAAAGTAGTGCTTTGCTTCACTGTTTCTATATTACTTTGTCACAGATGAACAGACTCAAGTAGTAACACATTTGAAATCAATGACAGAATTTGTATTGACTTTTAATAAATAATGTGTCTGATTTATGAAAGAAAATGCTAAGGGCTAACATTCTCCCAGTGATTTAAAGTTCTTCCTTTTTTTCCTTAAGAAAAACGAGATAGAGATCTATAAAAAAAACTAGATCTTGATACAAAAATAGATTTAGAATGAGTTAAACCTTAGAGTAGCTGGCAACACCTTTAAATCAATGGATTTTTGAAAAAGAAATATTTGGAAATCATCCAAAAGGAAGATGTAGCAAAGGGAGTGAAGCTGGCAGATTGATAAAATTAATGTTTTAATCTAAATTGAAATAGCAACATTTATCTTGTTAGTTCTTTAGTTAAGTGAAAACATGTCATTGAGTCTAGTAAGAATTTTTTAATTGAGACATAAAGATCTCCCTTCTCGAAATCATACTGTGATGAATTTCTAGTTTAAGATCTTATTTTTAGATTTATTTGGTAAGAAACTAAATATGCAATAAACAATTCATTTTGAGAAACCAACTAATTTGAAGCAGGGCATGTTTTAAATTTTTACTATCCTTGTAAGTGTTTTGGTTTTTTAAAGTATAGAATACTTTGATTTCTACATTTCCATTTATGGCTGCAATGAGGTGCACTAATTAAGTCCATTTCAACATGCTGTTACTGCCTACCCAGCCCCCCTTTGCAAAAGGGGAAGTATTTTACATGATGTCCATGTTTTTGCTTAGTGGTTTAGATTAGACTTCGTTAGTGTGTTAGATTATTCTTTTCCCCAGAGGAATGGACTCCATACATTTGTCTCTGTAGTTAAAAGATCACCATTATTTTGTGCACCAAAGATGGGATCAATGACAACTGGTATTCTCAGCTTTGCAGAGAGCAGAATTTTAGATGACTTTCAGAGTTTGGGTGTGGTGAGGAGCTTTTTGTCTGTTTTGGGTTTTTTTTCCCCTCTGTGATTTTGTTTGCCCTATTTGTTCTGCTAGGTGCATTGAAATTTCTACAGTTATTCGTAATAAGTTATGCATTGTACAGTGATCCTGCAGACAGCTGGTGTGGAGCATGGAAAGGTTCTGACTGGTTAGCCTGACCTCTGGGCTGTGGTTCCACAGGGCATTAAGCTGAACTAAAAGCTCATTGCTGTTGAGGGGGGAAAGATTTAATTTCTCTTTCCTCCCTTCCTTGCAGTCTCACCACTTCCTCCTCCTCACGCCTTCCTGCTGGAATCTTTGCTCAGCTGATCTAGCTCTTTATCGCAGCAGAAAGCTCTGCTTCCTTGGGTTATTTTATTGCTAGATGCTTTGACTCATGGAGAAGAATCTGAAAAGCACCCAGAGCAGTACAGTGTAAGAGACAAAAGCCAAGGAAAGGGAACAGAAGAGGAGGAGCTCAACTACTTGGAACCTCCTGCTTGTAAATGCATAAACAGTGTGGGGTAGCTGACTGAACCTCTGTATTTAAGAGCAGTAAGGCAAAGAAGCCAGTTGGGTTCTGCTGCATTAATTACTCAGGCTATGCTAGGGCACACATTCAGCCTAACCGAGATGAAAGTGCCTGTGAATTTCACAGCCATGTCCCATATACATTGAAAAATGAGCAATTATTTCCTTTAGATGTCAGAATTTCATTTTACAAGTATAACTCACTTTAAACTAACATGAGACAAGTAAAGTTTCCTTCTTCAGTAGAGACAAGATCTGACCAAACATTACGAAGTCATTCGAGGGAGGTATGTTTGTTGACCACCTTGCAAGATTAAATCTTCAATAAGATCTCTGCAATAAATAAAGACCCTAACAGCTGTTCTTCAGCACGCACTGGGCTTTGATCTTCCTCTTACTTCATTTGGTGGAAAAAGTATTTATATCACTTGTTTACTATTGTCAAGGCAGTCTGGCCTTTTCTTTTTTCCAATAGTTTTGTATAATCCATACATATTTTTATTGCAGCATGGTGATTCAGTTAAGTGACAAGCATTGCCAATGATACTTTCTTCATAACATTTTTATGTACTTGCTGTAGAATCGTGTTGAGTTTGTTGCTTCACTTTCTAAGAATGAGCAAGTTCCCTTAATCAGACTCTTATTCTCTAATGCAGAATTGGTTTTTGAGACTAGGTACCAACCATAATGTCAAAACCCAGACTAGGGGAAGGAGTTTGCCACCCACTCTCTACTCCCCACCCCGACCTTGAGTTCAGCTGTATCATTGCTCTAACCAGAAATCTTTACTATCCAAAGTAGACGTACTCTGACTCAAAATCAGTGGAAACTTCTAGATGTGAACATTAGTCAGGGCAGATTTGTGACAACTGGTCTTTGATTTGGTTTTAGGAGCAGCAAGCTGTGTCAAGGTGCTGTTTTGTACTGAGATGCTGAATGACCATCAAAGGTCAATATGGGTTGGCTGATGCATCCTAGTCAGTCCAGTGACTTCTAGCTTTGCTAGAATAGTTCTGAGTCAAGCAATTCTTGCCATGTTTCTGCTTCTGCTTGATTTTATTTTCTTCTCTCTTCTCCACCCTCCTGTTGGAAGGGTTCATTTATCTTAATGGAAGTAAATCCCGTAACATTTTGAGTGCCCTGCTAAAATGTGCTCACTCAGTCACACACTTGCATTGTGACACTGGTTTTCTTTGCTGAGGGAACTTCTCTTCTCAAACTTGGTAACAAAGACTGAAAATGTAGTAGAGGGACAAGCATATGCAATATGATAGAGACTACTGTGTGGTGAATGACAAAGATGACTGCAGAAATATTTCAGAAATAACATTCTGTTGTTTCCTACCTTCTGAGGTGTTTTTGGTTTTTTGGGGTTTTTTTTTTGGTTGGTTTTTTTTGGTCTAATCCATGCAAGAAATATTATTTTTGATGCCAGAAGTGGGGAAACCATTGTGATTTTTCTGATACGATTACTGCTCTGCTCCAGACCGGTGTCAGCTGGGAAGCCCCTGGCATAGCTGCTTGGTTGTCATAAAAAAAACCCATTTCTCCCACCTACCAGCATTATTTACTTCCTCTTCCATTTAGGAGACATTGGGCAATTTTCTGGTGCTCAGTCAGTAATGCTGTTTGAAAAGCAAATAAATCATGCTCCAGTGTGAAAACAAGGCAGAATGATGCTGGTTATGTGCTTCTTTGTTACTGTTACACGAATACAGCCTCCCTCTGTGGTTTGCCTCAAAAATTAGTCCAGGCAGTAGATGTCAGCAATTACAGAAACATGAGTTAAAGTCCCGAGGAGTGGTTCCACTCTGGTATTTCTGCTCTGCCTTGAGCTACAGAAACTTGCTGCAGGGAAAGCATGGTCTTTATTTGCTTAGAGTGTTTCTCCATAGGAATTATTACTGTGTCTTATTTATTTGATAACAGTCATAAGGGGTAAGATCAGAATTCAGCACTAATGATTGGTGGAGTTAGATCCCTTCCCAACTGGATTACAATTTAAAAGGTAAAAATGTTAAAATGTGGTTGAGGGAACTGAGAGAATCAGAATGAGCAGAATGAGAACCCAAAGAACAAAAACAGGGATGTCAAGGACCTGGACACAGAGAAGAATGCACAAATCTCTCCATCAGTGAGAGCTGAGACATTTATAGGAGTATGTACTCTGCCATTACTTGGCTAAATTCCCTGCTTTAAACATAGAACAGAAAAGAGGATGGTGCATTTCAGTGCTGTTCGTTTTGTACTTTTCTCAAGCTGCTGCTTAAAACAGAATAAATGGGCAGGTTCTTTGAGAGTGAAGAGTTAAATGTAGAAGTAGAGGAATTTACTTGTGTGTATGTCAAACTTTCACACGTGCATCTGTAAGTGTAGTGGATACATACGAGCTGGTAGGAGGCTTTCTTCAAACAGAAGGGGGAGTTGGCTGTTTGCTGAGAGATGCTATAAATGTAGATCTTTTGGAAAATCTAAAAATGAAATGGTGCTAGTGCAAGACAGCGTTTTGTTGAGTGAATGTTTAGTAAGACATCAATAGAGAAGATGAGTATCTTCTCAAATACTATATATAGCATTTATTCCTAAATTCAGAATCAAGTTCTATTTGTGAAAATAGATCTTAACTGACAGCTGCTTGATTTTAATTGTGTGGTCCTCTTTTTATAGGAGTTATGTAGGGAATTACAGGTTGTTTGCATCATCCTATCCCTTGGAAAAATGCTGTCAGTTCCTGCTTTCATGTGTGAACCTTCCAGGAGCTAATTTTTACTTTTGCTTTGGAAGGAAAGTATATACCTTGAAAAGAAATGGGATATGACCTCAAGACACAGTTCAAGTTGGGTAGAAGGGAGGGAAAACTGCAAGCAAAATGAAATGCCAGAAAAATGAAGCGAAGTGAAGTAAAGGGGATGTTTCTGGCCTAGAGTTAGGTGAAGAACAGAACAAACAGGAATGATTGCCATGATTAATGAAGGATAGAGTGTATGTTGATGGGGGAGTAAATTTGTTCTTCTATTTATTGTGGAAGTTGTTGATGGATAAGATCTGGTAGCACATCTTGTTCACTTTCCTCTTGCAGGCCTGTTCTTTTCTTGGTACTGTTGCAGCCCTAGGGATTCCACAGTTTCTTTTAGATTATTTCATAAATTAATATTTTGTACAGGTGTTCAACCAGAATTCTTTATTTTTGTTGCTCTTCTGTTCTGTGGTACAGTCTCTACTCCTACTCTGTTGAACATCTGTCCCTCAGCTTCAGAGTGTAGGAATGTGTACCATATTGAGATGTCAGCCTCTCATGAGTTGCCTTTCCCTGGCTCCTGTTGATCTTCAGGCATAACTTCTGCTATCATTAATGAGCACGTGTAGTCCCTCCCTTGGTTTCTGCAGTCTCCCAAACACACTTTTGTCACTATGACCCATTGCCCACTGACAATGTGTATTAACAAACATAAGATGCTCCATTGCTTGGACCCAACCCATCTTTATTTCTACTGCTCACTTTAAAAATTAAATAAATTGACATTCTGTTTGGCAGAGCTTTGTCACAATTTTCAGCCTTTCCTCCGTCCCATCTGCTCCCCCAGCTGCTCAGTCACACCCTGCCCTCCATTTTCAGTGCACCGAACTGCAGATAGATAAAATAGCCAGTAACTGTTAGTCAGGATGTGTCGCCTCCCTTCCCACTGTCCCATCTGCTCCTCGCTCTCTTTCAGCTTTTCACCCATGCTCCTGTTTTTTTGCTGTCCCGTTATTTTTGGCAAATGGCTGCATTGCGGATGACCCAGATTCAGGGTACGCATTGGGGTGTTCGCTCTTGTGGTAACGTGGCGATTCCTGGGGTTCAGGGCTAGGCATTGAAGATTTGGCTTGGCATTTACCTGAGCACATTTTGTAGAAGAGAGCACTTGGGGAGGGCTGGCACCTTTAAGATTGACTGGTATGCTTCTGTAGGAAAGTATGGAAATTGTGAGAGGGGCTTATTCTTTAGCTGGGGTGCAATGGAGGGTGAAAACTGAAGCTCAGAAAATTGAACTGGTAAAAGGAACTCCAGCAACTGATTTGAGGTTTTTTCAAAATGCTTTGCTGATATGCATAAGAACACCACCTGTACCCCTCCTGCACCCCTCCTGCACTATGCAACTTTACCCGCAAACATTTTACCCATCCATCCCCTCCCCCCAGAAGTCCTTGTAAAGCCTAAATAAAGACTATTGCAAAGAACGTTTAAATTAGTTTTTGTGACGTAAAGATGAGTCAACGTTGCATCAGGTTTTAAGCATTATTTGTCTAATAAAAACCTTGAGGAAATTAAAAGGATGGAATTGTAGCAAGCACACTTAGTCTCGTCTCATAGACTAGGATAGGCAATGAAAGATAATGCAGGACTAGGTGTCATTTTCGTGGTAGTTAATTTGCTTGATTTCTTCAGCACAACAAACAGTGCAGTTTCTATATCTTATTTGGCTGATAGGTTTGAGTGGGAGAGAGTGAAGTCTGTAGAACAGATTGTAATAAAATATTGTATGCTTTTAAAAAAAGAAACTCTTCTAAAAGTCGCTCTAGGTTGTCTTGATCCTTAAAAATCCAAGGCAGATGAAAATAGAATTATGTAATCTCTAGTTCTGCAGTTCGTAGTATCAAGTATGTTTCATGTCACTCTGGTCATAGTATCTGCTAGTCTTCTTCCACAGTGCATATGTTCACATAAGAAATAATTCAGCTGCTTCTCCAATTTTATCATACGCTCTTGTTTTGCCAGGTGCTTGGATCGTCAGTTCTCTGGATGGGTAGTTCATAACGATATAAATGTTGTGAATCTTTGTTTTACTCCATGAAGATAGACTTTTGCTTAAATTGCAGGAATTTAATTCCTTTACATGGGACTTGTTAAAGTATTTTTAGTATAAGCAAGCTCGATAACGTCACTGACTTTATGTAGAAGTTTTCTGTAATCTGTCCCAGAACAGCTCTATAACTGAGATGTTTTGCAAATGCAGCACACGTAGATGTTTTCCATCTTATGAGAGTTTGCCAAGAAGTTACCAGCTAATGTCTGTCAGGGGAGACTTCCTGCCACTCGTCACTCTGTCATCAGGCTGGCTTTACGGCATGGTAGAAAACAGGCGCTCCTGTTCCTGAGCCCTCCCTAACCCAACGTGATGCTTGTGACCTGCTCCCAGAACAAGCCACTGCAGCTGGATTCAGCAGCCCTCTCAATAACAAGCCATTGAGACATGCCAAATCACCGTGGTGCCATGACTGTTGCAAGGAAAAGTTAAAGAGTGGTTGATTTAGGAAAATGTAGGATTGCTTCCCTGATAAAATACTGAAGGATCGGTAAAAAACTGCAGTGTGGTATTTTGTATAGGACTGCCTAGTTTTGACTGCTGTACAGAATTCAGTCTTAGGTGTCTCCTCAACTTCATAGAATCACAGAATAGTTTGAGTTGGAAGGGACCTTAAAGATCATCTAGTTTCCACCCCCTGCCGTGGGCAGGGACACCTTCCGCTAGACCAGGTTGCTCAGAGATCCATCCAACCTGGCCTTGAACACTTCCAGGGATGGGGCATTCACAGCTTCTCTGGACAACCAGGGCCTCACCACCCTCACAGCAAAGAATATTTTTCTAATACCTAATCTAAAGCTCTGCTCTTTCCATTTGAAGCCAGTCTTTCTTGTCCTGTTACTACATGTGACTTGTCCTGTCACTACCAGCTTCCATCTGGAAGGCTGGATTGCTTATTCTGGTCAGTCTTCCCCACGCATTTTCTCTGTTGCTGGCTAGGTCAGAGAAGTAAATGCATTTACCTGGACCCTCAATTAAATCTTTCCATGCCATTCAGTGATACCATTATGAACAGTCCTGTAAAAATGCAAATTTACTGTTGATAGCTCTAACTGAAATTAGAGACAAGTTCCTTTAAATTCTGCTCTGCTGCTTAAAGCCACTTCTCCTGCCATGTTTGTGTATTTTGCACCCACAGTGGCCTAATTACCTTGCATAGCAAATTAAATAAGTATTTTCTCTCTAACTCAAAATTCCACCATGTCCTTTACCTTGACTCTTAATTCTAATCTAAGTGATCTATTCTGGTGTGTGTTGTCCTTCATCAGCTTTCTCAAGAGACAACCATTATACAAGCTTTCCATTTCTGGCGTGGTCTTCTCTTCGTGGCTAAATGTGACATGCATGTGTAACTGGAAATGAATTTAGGAATGGAAATGTTTGCACCATGCAGTTTCTTTTCACACCTGTCTTCCTCCTCCACTCTCAAACACACAGATTTACTCGTAAAGGTGCCCCACTACATGGTAGTACCATTTATTTTTGTAAGATGGCTGGGAAGACTCAGTTGAGAGAGATTTGATGGCAGCCAATTTTGCTACCCAATTTTGCAGACCAAACAATGTACAGAGGGAAGTTTTTCCCAACATCTTGCAAAAATGTCTGAGGCTGATCTTCATTTAGAGCAGGAATGGGTTTGGAATAATAACCCAAACTCCATTTGGTTCCAGGAAAGGTTGCTGAGCCAATGTTTTATAAGTCTCCTTCTATGTCACGCTGCATGCATTTGGGCTGAGTATCTTGACAGTATGTCTAGTTTTTTAAGTGCTACAATTCATTTATTTCACAATGTGTGGGGAGGTGGGGATGCTGGCAATTACTAAAAGTACGGTAAAGTATTGATGTGAGGTTACAAGATGGAGCATTGAGGAGGGATGCAAATCAGGGTTTCAGCCAGGCAACCATGGCTTCATTGTCATTTTTGCCACTCTATCTTCTGGCTGTGTTTCCGACAAGAAAGAGGAGAGAGAAAGAGATGGCAGTAAAATCCAGAGAAACACCATAAATCCATAGCAGTTGTTTATATTGCTATAATGGAGTATATTATTAAAAGCATTAAATGGCATAATGAAGAGTTGTGAGTGTGGAGGTTTTTTCAAATTTTGCTTTGATGTAAACAACTTGCTGTACATTCACAAAATCTACAAGCTTGTAGATATTTAAATAAAAAATGTTGTTGTGGGTTATCTAGACCAGCCTTACCCTTTTTTTATTGCTAAATGATGCTTCCAGTGTATTAATTTTAGCACAATACCTGCTTGGGTACTTTCACAGTTAGCTTATTCTAGATGACTTGAGATGTTTAAAGAAAGTTTTCTCTTTTAGTTTCATGGCAGCTGCGTAAAATCTGCATTGACATCAAAGACTGTCAGGAAAATGTGTACTGCTTTTTGGATCAATGCCTAGCAAAGCTAATGGAAATGAGCTACAGCAAAACCCAGTGAAGATTCAGTGATTATCTAAACTGTATCTGTCATAAACTGCTCTTTTATACCTTATAAATGGCTAAGGGCTTTTATGGTCTATACTACATTTAACTTGCCTTGTTTAATGTGCAGCACTTTTGTAAAAGGTGATGTACTGTATGTGACAGTTTAATTTATTTTTTTAGTAACTGTATTCATTAAAAAAAAGGTAGCAGAGCTTTTTTAGCTATTTATGTTATTTTAGTCATACTGCTTTGGATTGTAAAACAGGCAGACTTTAGAAATTTACCAAGTCTGATCAGTACCTTGATGGAAAATGCGGTTAAACACCAGTTGTCTGATGGGTTGTCCATCTCCAGCTCTTTCTACTGCTTTAGCAAAATATTTTTTCCCCTTTCTTAATTAGAAGTGTTTTTCCTTAGAATTGACAAATAAGTTTGATAGACAAAGGGAGAGTGAAAGGTAGATCTGGTGATAGACAATGCCCTATTTGAGCTGCAAGTTAATCAGAATTAATTAGCATGATGTAAGAAGAAGGTAAGTTTGGTGGCTCAACAAAGAAATTCAAGCTGGCATGATCATAACTTCTCCTTATTTAAACTTTGCTGTTAACATGGATTTCGTAGCAAGATTTCAAATGTTTTCTCTGTGTGCATACACTTACACATTCTGAAAAGGCATACATTTTTCATGTGTGGGACCATACATTCAAACTATGCATTTCAGGAAGAGACAAACTTAAGCTGTCCTCTACATGTGTGTGAACAGAAGAAGAATGTATTGGAAATCCTTGGGTAGCTTTGGAGATGCAAAGTACTAGAAAAGGAAAAAGTTCTTTCACTAATGTAACTGTGTCTGTGAATATTTATATAATTGTTATATTCCCTGCCTCTCTCCTGTCATGCCCTAGTTTTCATCCAGAACTTTCAGAGAAGAATCTCAGTCTCTGTTTTCATGCATGACTGTTTTTCATAGAGTTGTGTGGAAGATTGGCTATGGCTCTACTGTATGTACAGCCTGATACAGAGCACTTGTCCTTAAACCTTATCTGTCCTCATTTTTGTGCTGACTCAGACTGACTCATACACTAGATATAGTCCTGACCAGGGCTAACGTTCAATTTCCCAGAGATTACTTTGCAGTAATATGTTGAAATTGTATTTCTATGCCTGTAACTGTCATTTATTTGAAGATTTGTCACTTTATAATCTAGCAGTTGAAACACTTGTTTTGACGCTTACAGAACGAGCAATTTAATTGTCTAGAAATGTATTTTTAGGTCTGTTTTGAGCACATGTTTATGTTGTTTCAGGTATATGAGCATGAATTCTGGTCTGCCTGTAGCTATTAACGATTAATTACTGCTTGTTTGTTTTTGTTTTTTTTTTTGATGCTACAGTCACAAGTCTTTGTTTCCTGCAGCGTCACCATTTGTGACATGAAGGCTGAGCAGCCCCTGATACTTTCCTTAGTTTCCATGCCCTGGAAAATGCTCATCACTTCACGCAAAGCATTCAGTCTTCTGTAAATTCAAGCACTGTGTACCAAAGCTTTCAGCCTGGGGGCACAATGTACAAGATATTTTTCCTTGTGTAGTAATGAGACAATATTTCTTGGTGAAGTGCTGTAATGTTCTTTAAAATTTCTTCTAGCAACTGCATAATGGAGGAAGCTAAAATTTCCTCTCCTTCTTTTACCATCTTCTTGCAGTCTCCATGCTGCTCTCACACTTCAGGTGATAATGCAAAATACAGATTCAGAAAAATGTAAAATAATATATGGTTGAAACAGACCTACTTTATTTATATCGTCAGGACAACAGTACCAAAATCTACGCTTTTTGTTTTGCTTTGATAATTACGCTTCTTGAACATGAGCAGTAACATTTGCACTGGAAAAAAAGTTTAGGATTGCATGTGTATGTGAATCTTTTTTAAGAGTTACCTGTTTGTTAAGACTTATTGCTATAACCAGTTCTGATCTAATTCTAGAATCTTTCATTAATGTCTTATCAACGAAATTAATCAATTAATGTCTAATCAGCGAAAGGATTAATGACTTCTGAAGTTGTTTGACGCTGTTTTCTTTGTACTGAAGTGCTTTACTGTATATTGGAACCTATTGGAAGTATAGAAGCACCCTAGAAACATGTTGCTACTGTTTACATCTGTCAGCAAAAATTCATCAAGGAGGATATTTTGTAAATAATAACTAATCCATTGAATACATAGAACTGTGTCCAGTCCACTCCAACAGAAGGGACATGGACATGCTGGAGTGAGTCCAGCCAAGGGACTGATAATAAAGGGACTGAAGCCTCTGCTGTAAGAGGAGAAGCTGAGAGAGCTGGGACTGTTCAGCCTGGAGGAGAGAAGGCTCAGGGGAATCTTATCTGTCTGTATAAATACCCAACCGTAGGGGGGAAGAAATCAAAGGCTGGCTTTTCTCAGTGGTATTTAGTGACAGGACAAAAGGCAGGAGGCACAGACTGAAATCCAATTTAAACATAACAATACCTCTTTTATTGTGAGGTGTTGCCCAGCAAGGTTGGGCGGTCTTCATCACTGGAGATATTCAAAACCCGAACAGATACAGCCCTGAGCAGCCTTCTCTAGCTGACCCTCTTGGATCTTTCTAAGTAACCTCCAGAGGTTCCTTCCAGCCATAGCTATGATTCAAGACTGCTTTTAATCAGGAAGTCTAACTTAAATGGCATTGGTGAGAGGTTCTGTTAGATATTTTAAAATCTTTGGGACGTGTTCCATAAGGATTTGAACTTCTGTATGAAAGTTGTTTTCTGTTATGGCAATGTCTTTTTCCAATGCTGCTTGAAAATTTGCAGGGACTGTTAACTTCATCTGCACCTTTTGTTTTGCCCCTCAGGAACGTTTCTTCTCGCCAAGATTTCGTCGTCGACTTCATGCTGTCCTAGCATCTGTTAGCACTTCAATGCTGATTTTATCAAATCTAATATTTCTTGGAGGAAATCAAGTTGGAAAAATCTACTGGAACAGGATCTTTATGGAAGGCAAGAATATTTTTATGTGCTTTCTAGAAAACAGAACGTTCCAAATGTTACCTTGGGTGGGCTGAGCCAGGTTTTTCTCTCAGTGCACTAACTGGGAATTAATTTTTTTCTGGTCAAAACTATCAAAAATCTCAGAGAATTTAAATAACTATGCAGGCTGTGTGACTACAAAGAAACATTGCCTTTCTCCCATTCAAGTCTAGAAGGAGGGCAATCAGGCTTCTCTGTCAGGTGAAATCATTGAAGATCAAGTAATAAATGTGTGACAAGTTACCAGGTTGAATTTTTTCCCCAGTCTGCATTTCACACACATCAGTAAGAACAGGCACACTAAAGCCAACCCCATGGATTCTGTGGAAGGTTTGTGGATGAGATGTGCATAATACAGCATAACTGAGCAATTAATGGCTTTTTGTGGTAGTGAATGTGATTTCAGTTTGGGGATCTGCGGACTGTTGAGGACAAGTGTGGGGACAGGGGAGCGTGGGTGACGATATCAGCCTGTGGTGTTGCTGAATAAGCAGTATGGGATGTTGTGCTCTGAGCTGACTCAGGAGACAAGTCGCTCTTTAGTTTTTTTGCCAGAAGTCAGTGTAAGTAGGACCAGTTTTCTTTTTAGGTTCTTACTGCTGCCAGTCAAATTAAGATCTTGTAGGGGAATATTTCTTCCTCATGAGGGAAATACTAATAGGCTTCTGTGCCTAGAAGTGCTCTCCTGCAAGGACCACTACTGTCTATTGCAGTGTTTTCTCCTCTTGTTCCTTTCAATGGCTTAGAAATCAGCTCTGGATTTCCAAGATCCTACTTAAGCATCCCATAATAGTGAAATTCTTAAAGAGTGAGTTATGTACATGAGTAGAAAATTTATCTTCTGAACTAAAGAAAAAGACCATTCAAAGAGCTTGAAGAAAGGAGCATTTTTAGCATAAAATATAGTGAAGCTTTTTGTTAATACTGGGCAGGAAAGAGGGAGTACTAGTTTTTACTCTTTAAAGCATAAAATATTTGTTTTCTGTTTTTTTGAAAGGCTTTGTTTTTTCTTAAATTGTTTCCTTCCAGTTACTTGGCTAATAACAGAAAATAAGCTGAGAGAAGAAAGTTGAAAGTAAATTTAGACATCTCTTCTTATTTATTAGAAAAAAAAAAAGGACTAGTGAAATTGTTTATCTCAGGCTTATGGCTCCATACAAATTATTTTCGTAATGCAATCCATGTATTATAAACGGAAAAAGTATGTCTTCCTTGTCGGAAAGGTCAGAAATTATGCTGGGGTTTGCAACTGATGAAGAACAATGTTTTATCAAGTATAATAATACTTAATTAAACCAGATCAATTATTGATTGTTTTTCTAGGTTTTTGGGAGGAGGGGCTGTTAGTAGTTCTTTGATCTATTCCTCCTGCAGTTGAATACATAAAGCTACTTAAGGATTAGTTGCCCAAGACAGGAATAGGAAATTAGTTTAGTCATTTGCATCTTTGTTTCCATGATGTTTTAATCAAATTAACTTTATTTTTAGAACATGAGAGCTTTTGCTTAGTGTAGCTCATACTCCGCTAGTAGAAATCTCAGTGTTTAGCTTTACGAGCTTTATATGCCTGTATTATTTGATCGTTCAGATGACTGTGAGCATATTCTTTAACTGCATTGCTGTTCTGACAACTCTCATGTACAAACTGAAATGTCCACTAAAATGTTATTGCATCTGCACACCTGATCCATTGTGAAACAAATAGGGCAAACTCCGGTGTAAATCCAGGCTGAGGGATGAACAGATCAAGAGCAGCCCTGCTGAGGACTTGGGGGTGCTGGTGGATGAAAAGCTGGACATGACCCAGCAATGTGCACTTGGCAGCCCAGAAAGCCAAACGTGTTCTGGGCTACATCAAAAGGACCCAGGGCAGCAGGCCAAGGAAGGGGACTCTGCCTCTCTGCTCCCCTCTGGTGAGACCCCTCCTGCAGTGCTGTGTCCAGCTCTGGGGTTCTCAGCACAGGAAGGACATGGACCTGTTGAAACAGGTCCACAAAAATGAGCAGAAGGCTGGAGCACCTCCTGTGAGGAAAGGCTGAGACAGTTGGGGTTGTTCAGCCTGGAAAAGTGAAGGCTTCAGGGTGACCTAATTGTGGTCCTCCAGTACCTGAAGGGAGCCTACAAGAACAATAGACAAGAGCCTGTAGGGACAGAACAAGGGGGAATGGCTTCAAACTGAAAGAGCGAAGGTTTAGGTTGAATATTAGGAAGAAATTCTTCCCTGTGAGAGAGGTGAGGCACTGGAACAGGTTGTCCAGAGAAGTTGTGGATGCCCCATCCCTGGAAGTGTCCAAGGTCAGGCTTGATGGAGCTCTGAGCAACCTGGTCTAGTGGAAGGTGTCCCTGCCCATGGCAGGGGGGTTGAAATGAGATGATCTTTAAAGTCTCTTCCAACCCAAGGCATTTGGTGAGTCTATGATTGAAGGTCAGTCAAATCCAGAAGAACTATTCAAAACTTAGTCTTCAGTTTCAACTAAATTTAAGTGCTGGTCTGTAAGAAAGACAACAAAAATCTGTGTTTGGAGTGTGCAATGCTAAAAGTTAAATAAATTTGTTTGTAGTCTGCACTGTTCTGGTGAATCCAATTCATCAGTATTTACAGACCAAACTAAACACTACAAATACATACTCTTTGATCTTTCCTTTCCCAGGAACAGATGAGATGATCTAGCTACTTGGCTTGAACTCAAGCTTTTGTCTTCACCTTTATAAAAATTGAACGGGGATATGCTTGACTTGTTTGACGAACTAAGGGTGGTGGTAGCAGGTGGGTGTTCTGTGAGGCAGGAGGGTATTTGTTTGGGTTTTTATCTTTGTACTTCATTTCTGGTGTGATGCAAGCAATATAAAGTTCCCAAGAATGAAGATTTTCTCTTGTGCATTATGATTCTGGAGAGCTTTGATTAGAATGCATGTTGACATTCTGTCATTGTGTTGTGGAGAATAGTCTAGAAGTCTGGCAAGGGACCCCCAGAGCTCTTCTGTATATAATACCCAAATCTGAGTCCTTTCACTTGGTAGACAAAGCAATGTTACAATGTCCAGTACATTACTGAGTTCTGCTAAATATGTATCTAGTTTCTTTGAGTCAATAATTGTTAGCTTTGGGTCAAAAAGAATGAAGATATTCTGTGAATTTCAGGTTAAAATATTAGAAATAATATTCTTCTCTATTTAAAAGCTTTTCAATCTCTTTGAAATTCATCTTAGTTTAGGAAGCCTAAGCAGGGTTTTGCACCACTCTAAAACCAGAGAGTAGACATTTGCATTGGGAGGACATCTCTACTTTCTCAGGAACCTGGCCAGCAGGATTTAAGATTGGTTGACTCAGGTGGCAGAAGGCTCTGCAGCACTAGTGTGACATAAAATCCCTCTGAGGTCAGGAATGGAGAGATGTGGAAACAAAACTGACCGCCTGTGTATCAGCTGCAAAGAGTAGTCAGTTCCTTTCCTTTGTTCAAATCCCACAGAATTATGTCTACAAAGATTTTTACATGTATGGGTCGGAAAAAAATAGGAGAATAGATGTGTGTTTCACAGTTTGTAATTGGCAACTCAAGCTCAGTTTAAAGGCACAGAAAAGGCACAAAATTAATTTTTTGGGCATGGAGCTTGATAGGGGATACACATCATAGAGTCACCCCAAGATAGTGGACCACTAACAAAATTAGTCAAGAACGTATATGCTAAACTCCAGGAATAAAATGCATCTCAGTGCAGAAATCAGATCTGCAGGTTTGGGTGCAGCATACGATGTTGTGTGTGGCATTTTCAGGTCTGGCAAGTGAATGAACCCCAGAATACCAGTATTGTAAGGCCCTAAATGCCCAGTGTACAGCCCTTCATAGTCAGAAATTAGAGTTCTATTGTACCATACCAAAGAACAGTGTTTGAAGAGCAGCTTCCTGTTAGCATGCATGTGACAGCAATGCAAATTTAAAGCAACAAGCTCTTAAAGGAAAGTTTTACTGAAGGTTAAGATGTATGAAATGCACTACTAGTTTAGCTCTTTGGTTACTGAAGAGGATCTACCCAATTCCTTTGCAAAGACTGAGTATTGTCAAAAATCTCTACAGTTTTCTGAGAGTGGGGAGGAAAATATATGGATGTGAAAGCACTTAAACCTCAGGGCCGGCGCAGTCAGTTCAAGCAGAACCATACAAGTGGGATACCTTCGTTATCAAAGCTTTGTGAATTGCATGGTAGGAACAGGATTTAGATTAAGTTTCCTGGGATTCTTATTTGACTGATACTTGAACTGTTTCGAAGTGCTTTGGCAGTGCTTTCCACAGGTCCCATACCACAAACAAGGGGAGTTGGTATCTGAGTATGTATTTTTTAGTATTTATTTGCTTTCCTCTTGGGAAAAATAGATTAAATTTATCTGGCTTTTAAATTAATTTTGTGCATCATTAAAATCACTGTTGTCAATATTATGAGAGCAGAGGCCTGTGTGGCTTATGAGTATTTGTTTTTAATTTTGTTCTCAAAATTCTCTCTGTTCTTTCTGTTCAGACCAGCCTTAGTGCTTGTTTCTCAAACTTAATTTGGCCCTGTTTTTTGCAAAGGAAAAAGTTCCTATGGTTCCTATTTGACCTTTATTTAGTAAGAATTTTCTTACGAGAGACAGTGTCACAAATCTCTAATAAGAAAGTAGGAGAAATATCTCTATGTAACAAACCATTTTTAATCCTGTATTCTGGGTAATTAATTAATGCTTCACTTCAAAATGAGATGCTCCGACAAGAAGGGTTCTCTTTGGAAGGGCTCACTCCTGCAAACAGCACTTTGCAGTGCTTTTGGTTAAGAGACTGAAATGTTTTATCAAGCATGGACAAAGGCATTAGGCTGGGAGGGGACATAAGTGTATTGGGTGATAAAAGTCTAAAATTCTTCCTGATCTCTCTCTGGTTTACAAGGAGCAGAGTCCAGATCAATGAAGAAAGCACACAGTGCATGTCAGGTGTATTTTACTTTGAAAAGCTGTCTGAAAATTGGACAGCCATGATTTAACTGTAAACCAGTACTTTAATTACCCAATTTACCTTGCCAAACTGTGAAGAGTGCCTCTCTGGAGGGCAGTTCAGCTCACGTACATCTGTCTTAGCATGGGATGAGTTGCATTGTCACTCTTCACTGCGTTCAGAGGCGTTTTGTACAGCCTAGTTTAGATTAGATTGGACACCCAACCTTTGAGAAGGTGTCCTTTAGTAGACATCCAGCAAAGAGTGAATTTCACCCTCAGTTAGGAATGATTTACTGCAGGGGTACAGAACGGGTGGCTGGGCAGAAGCCCTGCAATGGAGGATGTCTGACTGCTCTAGCAGATTGTGAGCTTCGTGCATCAACAGCGTCATGCCACCTACAGCAAAAATAGACCTCGTGCCAAGATGCATTGACAGCAGTGCAAAATGCATAAATTAACCTCTTCTCCTACTTGATGTTCTGAAGGTTGAAGTTAAAATGTGTGCACTTTTGGTTACTGCAGTCTAAAAAAGTCATAAGCCGACAATAAGAGAAAAGGAAATACAACGTAATTGGAAGTCTAGAGCCATGGTCCTGAATAAATGGCATTGTTATGTTTTGAGAGAAAAGTATTGAGGGGAGAAATGGATACATAAAAGTTTCTGCATAAAATTTTACCAAGATATTCTGATCACCAGTGGGGTCAGGAGAAGGGAAAACCCCCTGTAAAATGTAGCAAAGAGTTGCACTTCAGTGATCCTTGTGGGTCCCTTCCAGCTCTGGATATTCTGTGATTCTATGGCATTACCTAGGTAAGCTGTTGGATTGCCAGCTTCAGGGGACAGTCTCCAGGTAGACAAAAATCTGTCAGGCAATGTTGAAAATACTGGCTTCATCATGAGGTAGGAGGAATCTCTAAATGGCCTCCAGAGCCATTCCAAGCCCTATTTTCTCTGAGCAGTTCATCAGCAATTAGAGATGTTTGAAGTAAAACTAAAATTTATTTCTCAATGTCTAATATTTGTTCACTAATTGAAGATAGGGAAGCCTTTATTTTGCCTCCTGTTCTCCCTTCTGGCTTCCTTTGAAGCAAAATAAGGTTCTATGCTAATCAGAATTCAGACAATTGATTAATTTATAGGGAAAAGATGTTCTCATCAGCACCTTATCTACTTTGTAGAGGCAGAAAGCCTTTGGACTTCTTCCCAGCTGTGCAGCACAGCAATCTCAGATTGTGTTTCACAGGGCATCTTAGGCACTGATTTGCAAGTGGGAATTTCCACAATCATGACATACAAGATTCAGAGGTGTGAGTGAACCAAAGAGCTTGGTGTAACACATGTGGTGTGACATGCCTAATCATGGATTTTTTGGCTTGCTTTGGTAGAAAGAGTGCAGCATTATCTTTTGATATTAAAGTAAAATGATGCTGATTGGTAATTACACCGTATCACAGGACTGAAGATTATTCTAACAATCTGTATTTGTTTCATTTTATGTAAATCACTTAGTGCATGAGTTGAGAATTGCAGTGGTAAGCATCTTTCAAGGCATTGTCCTGAACTACTGTTGCCTTTAAAAGTTTGGCCCTTGGTTTTGAAGACAGTGAAATTAAGTTGTTGTTCTACAAAAATTAATTTGTATATTAGTAGCGGAGGTGCCTTTCTAAGTTCAACAGCTAAATAAATTAAAAACTATGAGTTACTTATTGTGCAGCTCTAGTGCTGTGTGAGATGTGAATAACAAAAAAAGATGAGAGATTGCTGTATTGGTTGTTGTATGTTCTAGTCTGGCTCATGCAAGTTCATGTCTTCACGTTAGATAAGCTGTTGATTATATGCCTTGTGTGCTGCAGTAGGGAGTGTAGGAAGAAGGCCTCAGGATAACCAGTTCATAGGACAGCATCTCATCCTTCAGAAGCTATCTGAGTACTGCTAGTTAGTTTAGGTCACAGATTTAGCACGTTTTAAGGGCCGAGGGAAGAGGTGGAGCAAAGTAGTTAGAGCTTGTTGTTCAGCAGGGGTCAGTTGGACTTTTTAGCTCTGAGGTGTTGCCAAATAATATACAACAATGTATTAGGAGCCACATTGCACTTAAAACTTCTGAAATGCGTTGCAGTGATACATGTAATTATCTGGCTGTGAAGGGGTTTAAAGGTGCAGGAGGAATGAAATCACGTAGCAGAGGAACTCAAATGAGTCCACAAAACCTGTCAGCTGGGGCATCCCTGTGACTGTGTGATACTTCACTGCCTACTCTATGCCTCTCTTGCAAAGTCTTCACTCAAATTTCTTTGCAGCTCAAACGAAGAGGAGGGCTGCATCCATAACTGACAGTTCAGAGTTTCAGATGGCCCTTGTTTTGGTTTGGAAGATTCTGTTGTAGAGTAGCTGGCATATGGTCTTCCAGCATTCTTGCTCCTCCAGATGTTCACTTTCACTGGGAAATCCCACTTGCTGCTGTTATGTAGAAACTTACTTAGGGTCATTTTTTCCAAAAATACATTTATGAACACTATATTGATGAATTACATGATTTAGAGAAATATTGCATAGTGGCAGAAATATTACTGAAGGTGTCACATTTTTCTAAATGATTCATTCTTCTTCATGCACAAAAGAAACTTGTTTCCACAATCATTTATGTGACCTTGCTTGGTGGGTGCAGTTCATTGGGATGTGAGCTGGCAAAATACCAAGAAAAATTAATTTTGGTTTGCAGTAATAGGGAGGTAGTATTTGGGTTTTTTTCACTTCACCTCCCAAAGGATGGCAGCTGTATAAAAGCAAATATTCACATGTTTCTTGAGGGGATTTTCTTTAGAGTTGAAACACTAAAGTGTGTTCCGCCATTTTCTGTTGAATCATGTTGGTTTGAGCCTCTGTTCTATGTGAAAATTGTTGGAGCATTGCTATGTTTAAATTCAATTGTTGCTGTTTAATCTCAATAGTTTGCCATTTGTCTTTAGAGTCTTAGGACCTGATCATGCAACCATATCAATGCAGAAAGCTGTTTCTCTCTAGAAAGTTCCAGAACATGTGCAGACATATCTGCTGGGATTAATATGATTCCAAGGTCAGAATTGGTCACAAAGAATCTATATTTCATATATCTTATTAAAGCCTTTATTTTACATAGAGCATGTACAAGTGAAAAAAAATGTAGGACAGTCCACACTGTGACTACACATAGTGTTCACTGTTGTCCACTGTGCTGCATCTGACTTACAGAACTTAGTAAACTACTCTGCACACAGAAAACAGGGAGTTGTTCCCACGTTGTGTTGCCATTCTTGTTAATTTGCAGCTGTTTTATAAAAATACAAGTTTGCTACTTTGTGAGCTTTGCTGATCACAGGCGAAATGCCCCCAGATTTTCAATTACTTTGGCAAGGTTCCCACAACCCTTTTTTAATTGTTTTAGTGTTGCTAGTGAAGTACAGTATGGTGTGATGAGCAATTGTTGTAGGGGGTTGGCAAAGTCCATCTTGCAGACGTAACCGTGCTGGTAGAGTGGAAGCTGGAATAAATTATGCCACCAAACACACTTGTTCTGCTGGTGTGGCAGGTCACTATGTGCTGTTTTAGCATAGCCTTTCAGAGGCTGAAGCAGTTTGAATGTGTGGGCTCCTCATGCCTTAAACGTATCATGAACATATGAAAATAAAACCAGTTTCTGTGTCAAAAAGCTTGAAATTGCCATGACCTCATGACTGCTCATCATCAGTGTGTAATTCAGCTTTGCCTTCTCGTTCCCCTGTATTTTTGCCATACACAGCAAAAGCCTCACAGCAGCCCAGAGTAACATAGCCTGGTATAGAATACTTGAGTTGCTGTTTTATTGGTCACTGTGCTTATTGGGAAATTTTTACATAAATGAATGCATGGTTGTGGTGGCATGTATGTAGCTGATTAGGAAGAGACATTATTTCAGCTAAGATGCACAACCACCAAGAAAAGTTTTCTGAGGAATGATGTAATTTCTTTTCCTGTATTCAGAAATTTCCAGGAGTCTCGTAGGTGCTACTTCTTTCTTGTCGTTGAATTCCTTTTCTTTCGTCTGGTAGCTCCCTTCATTTCTCTTCAGATTTGACCTAGTCCTGACTCACACTTTTTTTTTTCAAATGCTTTTTGAGAGAACAGTTCCCATATACAGAAAGTAACCTTCTCGCAGCAGGAACACCAGCTGTATTTAGCTTTGCAATCACTGAGACTTTCATGACAACTTTCTAAGTTGTTTATTTCCTGAAAAGTAATGTTAAAACAGCATTGTGGTATTCCACAATTACTGCCACTTGGAGCCTGCTAGATCAAATTTTCTCAACTTACAGGAAAAAAAGACACTTTTTCATCCCCCAAATGTCAGCCCTGTATATCAGCGTGAGATTCAGAATTCAAGCAGTGTTCGTTCTGGCTCTTGCACCTCTACCAGCAAAGTCAGAGGTGTTAACAGTCCTCTTGTAAAGATGCATGGGCCACAGAGGAGGCTGATCCTTTTCTAAAACTTGTGTTCCCTGTGCACATGAATGAAAAGCAGTTAAGAGCTTATATTTCTCACTGAGGAAGCCTGAGAGGATTTTTACTACACTATATCACAGTTCTGCTGCATTTCTACACTAATGCTGTTTTGCCTATAATTTCATTCTAGGTTCACAAGCAAAAATAGTTGTCTCAGACTATTTTAGCTTTTTTTTTTTTTTT
>VZRS01006253.1:798384-900982 GCA_013398055.1 Ifrita kowaldi
TTTTTACTCTCTGAATGCATTTATTTCAACCATTTTGAAATAGCTGCTGCTTTAAAGAAAAGAGAAACTAAAAGTACAAGAACCCTGAAAAAAATGAGCTGATTAGGCCTTGTCTCATTGTCTGGACTGTTGGGATTTGGGAGAGGGTTTGTTTGGTGTTTGTTTGGGTTTTTTTAAGAGGGAGAGAGCAAAGCATTGTATACATGTTTAATAAAATTTATAGACTTACACCCTCGTAAGTGCTGACAGTTCTGTAAAATGTCTTCTACCTCATGTCATTCCATTTGCTACTAAATTGCATGCAGGGGCATGTTTTCTTAGGGCACTTTGCACCAGCCAACAAAGTCCTGAAACTCTGCAGAGCTGGGATCTAAGTTCATGCTGAACTTGGAATGTAGCAAACTTTATGTGGGCATTATCAAACTCTATGAGGAACAGCACCATGTGGTGGAGCAAACAGCTCTGCTGTCCCTAAGGAAGCACTATGAGGCAGAAGTGTGTCTCCTTCCTAAACAGCTGATTTTTTTCCTCAGTGTTATTGATAATCTTGGTGTTCAGTGTGGTACCTGTAAAAGATGGATAAGCAGGGGAGCATGTGGCTCTACTACGTGTTTCATCGCTTTGGGCACTGTCTTTCCCTTAGAGAGTGGAGAAATATCTTTTGTCTCCTAAAGATGTTTATTTTGGTTCTGTCTGCTGCAGAGGCTGCACCCCTGGGACACCGTGCTCTCCAGCGGTGTGTGTCCAGTCATGGGTGTGGCTTGTGATGACCATTTGAATACACGAAGTGCATGGTTCAGGTCTGTCGAAGCTCTGTGAGATCAGATAAAATTAGAGTGCTAAATGGCACAGTTCCCAGACCTAACTTAATAATCCTAGAAATATTACAGTTTTCTGTTAGTGAATGTACACGTCTTTGAGTGTACCTGAGATATTAGGCTAAATAAATGCAAGAAATATTAATGCCTTAAAGCCAGCTGTAAAGTCAGAGATCATCATAAGCATTCCCAGTTATTGTTACAAATTACATCTGATGCTTGCAGTTCATTCTGTAGTGAAATAATTATAATTTTCAGAGCAGACAAATTCCTCAAGAATGTTTCTTCCAAGAAAGTAATGGATTTCAAATACTAAGGTAGTTCTTATTTAATACACTGTCTTCCATTTTATCTTTCTCATTTTTTCACTTATTACCTCTAAATTTCCTGATCTAAGGTGAGCGTGTACTGAAGCCCAGTAGTGACCTGTCAGCTTGTGTGGCTGTCTGTTGGTGTTGCATTCTCACTGTTGGTAGGTTAGCTTAAAAGCCTGTTACAAATGTCTTGGCTGTCCATGCTTTAACAAGATCCATTTTATTTCTGACAGTTGTTCAGATACCTGACAGAGATTTCCCACAAATCTCTGTCAAGCTGCCAAACCTGTGTATTCCTGTCCATTCTGTGGGTGAGCAATAAACGCTGTGAGTCACTTGAAGCTACAGAGCAGCATGCCTGTGTTTAGGCATCTTAAGCAGAAAATATGCTCTGTTGTTAATAACTGATTCATAATTGATTTTTCTTTTAAAGCTACTTCCTTATTTTTGCAGCTTGCATCAAAAACTGGTAAATAACAAGACAAGTTTTTTGTATTGTTAATATCCATCCTCCTAGCCATGTAAGAACATTGGACTATTGATTTTTATCCCTTCTGCCCTCTTTCATGTGGTTTTTATTAGACCCACAGCTAAGCCTTCTATCAAATATAATAATCCTTCTGCAAATTCTAACTTAGGCTTTGAAACAATCCTTGGAGGAGTGACTTGTGTATTATACTACAAAGTATCTATAAAAATTCTCCCAGTGGTGGGACTTTTATGTCTGAATAAAGATTTATCTTGCATCCAGATTGAACAAAATCTCAAATCTTTGTACTTGTGTGGAGTATTGTTTTTGAAGAGGGTTTTTTCACTCTTCAGAAATGATAGTAAAGTGTTACTGAAGTAGTTGCATTGTTCAGAAGGAAAAACATCTTCTTTAGTAGTCCTTAACACTGAAAGAAAACTGTAGGTACACTGTTCCATTACCTGCAGGTTAATATGTATCCTGCAGTGAGGAATAGTTTGCAAATAATTGAAAATGTTTTAAACTTGAATCTTCCGACTATAATGCTCTGCCAGTCCCTATGCCTGTTATTTATAGTGAAGGTATCTTGTATTTAAAAAGTAGTTTGCATGTAAATAGTTGAAAACCAGCTTGTCAGAGAATCTTAATGTTGTCCCAGTTGCTATTACCTTTGTTTTAAAATGGTTAAAACAGTGATCCTTGTTCCAGCATGTTTGTTGCACACAGCTTAGTATGTTTTTTATATATATCCCTTCACTGGTGTGTATAAAAACTCCTTCAGCTACATTTTTACTGCAGCAAATAGGAAATTATATCATATATCTGCAACAACATAATCTTTAAGACAGCAGCACTATTCATCACAGTTGAAATCCAACTTGTGGATATCTTATTTTTCACCCAGCATTGAGACAGGTGACAATTTGCACATTTCTGACCAAATGGCACATTTAAATGTTTTAAGAACTGTCAGCCTGTACAAGTGTGGAAAGTGAAATGCTGAAAAACTCTAGAGAATTGCTGATGGCCTGCACAGACTTTCACCTTAGCTTCAGTTCAAATTTTTCCAGGTCAGGAGCAACTGACAGTTTGTACCACCTGGTTGTTTTTTCTGTGCCTCTGACATACAGGTGGGAAGAAGGGATTGGAGAAGGTTGCTGTTGTTAACATGAACTCAGCAATATCATGGTGGGTCTGCAGACTTCTCTAGGAGTGGAATAAGCTTGGAGACTGAGTTCCTACTCTTGTCAATAGTTTGGCCACCTGAGACCACAGCAGCTTTCATAAAAGCTATGAAAAATGTCCATCACACCCATCTGGATGTGCCAGGAGGAATATTTGCATGGGGATTTGTGTATTAGTTAGAGTAGCAAAAGCAGGCTCACTCCAGCTTACTTTATTCCTAGCATTACTAAATATATGCTAGCAGAATGAGATTCACTTTTCCATCATTTTTGTACCCAGAGTGTTACCATTTCATCAGAAGTAACAGGAGATCTGCATGACTAATACAGGAAAGTGCCCTGTAAGTCAGCACACAGAGCCAAAACAAGGATCACCAAGACTCTCTGGGTAAAGCCATCACCAGAGCCCTGATGGAAAACCATCAGTCATCCCCCAGAAAGCCTCTTAATTTTATTTGACTCAAAATTCTGTGAGAGAAGATTGCTGTATTTAGTACCTTTTTGGTGCCCACATGCCTAAAGCCCTCATAGTGTTCACTGGGGTGTGTAAACACTATTGTGACCAGTTTAATATTATCTTCACAATGTGATTTGGCCAGTGTTGCATATTGAATCAGTGACACACACAAGTAGATGGAGAAATCAGGAGTCCTGGGCCCTATTCATTAAATCCTCCTCCCATGAAGACTTAATGGTTATAATTTGAGCTGTGTAATTAATATTTTGCAGCAGACCAGCTAGGTGATACACTGAGAGTGGCTAACCTTGCCAGTCAAGAGGAAGAGTTTCATGCTGAACATGGAGGGTCTGTGTTCATTTTCCTTGGATGAGCATTCAGAGAAACAGAGAAAGCAGTATTTGTAGGTTAGGTTGGACACATTCCGGTTTTACAAGCAAGCTGTCGCTAAAGACACTCTGTAGTCTTTTAAAAAGTGCGAATATTCTTTCACCATGGTGTCAGACCAAGTTTTGGTACATTGGCACACTTAAAGGTCAGTATTCTTGTGGTAGCATGTGTCATAGTAGCTTCCAAAACCAGATGCTCAAGGCAGAAATGTGTAAGGAACTGTCCAGGTCTAGAGAGTTCAGGAGAGTAAAAGCTTTCGTTACAGTGAGAGCCATTGAAAATGAGGTCAGTGAGTGTGGTGCTGCACACAGTGGCTGCAGTGATTGCCCTCCTGCATGGGGCAGGACATAACTGCTGAGCAGTACTTGGTGGTACATTGATTTCCCTTGTGGAACTGAGGAAGTAGTGATTATTTCTTTATCTTACAAATATCTGTTAGGCCTCTGCACTCTTCTGCTGTTGACAAAGGACTCAGATATTTTGGCTTAACTACAACTGAAGTGTGAGAACAACAAAAGACAACAACTAATTAGTATTCTTTTGACTGTGGTTCTGAAGGAATGGAACTGTATTCTCAGCTCCTTCTTAAGCTCCAATGGAGATTAAAAGAAGACAATGACTATGAGGGAGTAGAGAAAAAAGAGAAATGGAAACAAGGCAGATCCAGACAATTTCTTCACAATGCAAATTTATGCAAAATAAACCTTGGAGAGAGACCTGCATTGAACCTACTCCATCTCTGCAGATTCCCTCCATGGCTTTTGCATAGGCTCTCACTCTTTGCTTGAAGAAATGCTGTTGTCCAGTTCCTTTTACTGGGCTGGTTTGTGGATCAGAAAGTCCCATTGCCAAGCAGCACAAGGAGCATGGATGGCATATGATGCAGTGCAAGATACCAGTGGGATTAGCAACTTGCTGCAAGAGCACATTCTGTTAAATGAATAAGTTATACCAACTTAAAAATGTAATGCAGACCAACACTTTTAATTTGTAGAAACAGAGTTCAGATTCACATCTGCCTGTGGCTGCATTAGCTTGGGTGGCTGGCACTGACACAGCAGCTGAGGATAACCCCAGCAAGGTGCCTGACCTTGGCACTGGAAGGCAGCTCATACAAACTGTGGAGTTCCTGGCTTTTTTCTTGGGGTTTTGTGTTAAAGGGACTTAGCAATCAAAGCTCTCATGCCCATTACAGCTGGAAACAGACGGAGTTTTTTCTTGTCCAAGTTGTTTTTCTTAAAAGAAGTTGGGTGGACAGGAGAGAAACATCTCTTTGGACTCTCCAGTAAAGAAGACAAGTTTTTCCTTGCTGGTAGAGGTTAGAGCAGCTGTAAAGCCTTTCAGTTTCTGCTGAAATTTGAACAAGTTACAACAGCTGTCAACAGGCTGAAGACTGCAGAATGCAATAGATTCTACCGTAGTTTAATGAAGTCCAGCTAAGGCCTAGGAAAGATGTAAAGTCCACCTACTCTGGCTGTGCTACCTCAGACCATTTGTTCTTTTACTTTATCTCTAAACCAAAAAATACTCATTCATCATGTGCAGGATGACTTTTTCCTTGCTGGTCCACCATTTTGGACTGAAACATCAGGGCTTGTAACACCTTTTAGATACATTTCTCTTGCATTTACCTTAAAAAGATTACAAAACCCTTAGAGGAAATCAAAAAGTCCTTGCCTACAAATAGTGTGATCTGGGATAAAATCCACACCATATTCAGTCATCTCAAATTTTTACAAACATATACTGTCCTTGACAATATTCCTTTCTGTATGTTATTTCCCTAATTCCCTGAACAAATAAACCAGCCAACCAACTAGTGTGTTGAGACTTTATTATCATTATTATTAGGAGAGCTGACTCAAGAAAAACATACATGAGTCTGACTTCATCAACACCTACATTTTACTGAAATACCGCAAGACCTTAGTGAAGCTTTGTGTTTAGCAGGCACTCTACTTGCAAGGCTTGAAAGAGGCACATTGCCCTTATTTTGTTCTTTTGGTCATATTTTTGAATCCTTTGAAATCCTTTTTCTAAGTCTTTTCCAGGGAAGAATTAAGTGCTTGACTACTTTGTGACTACTTTTATTTTTGTAAATTCTTTGGTGGATCACCCTTTTGACAGTTTCTGGATTTTACTGATGGTTGTTGAAAGGCATCAGGATTCACTCTGGGCTAGGGGATGTGTGATGGGTGGCCCATCACTCTTGGCTGACTGGCAGACTGACAGTAATACTGCTCTGCAGTAGCTGTCACCGATCTGTTTAGGATATCATGACTTTTGTGGGTCAGCCCCTCCCAGTCCCACTATCACCCTGAATATATCCTTGATACAGAAGAATCAGAATAGTTTGAGGACATTAAAGAGCAAACTGCCTGAAGAGACTGAGTAGCATACAAATGATTAACAAAATTACGTATTTGGCACTACTGGCATTGTTTTTTAGGTAATGTATTCAGGAGGAAATAAATCAGTAATGGGATTAAAGAAGCACAAAAGGAGATTTCAGTGTAATGAATTACATTCAGAGAGGTGATACCAAATATCTATAGATATTACAGGGGGGATTTTTGTGTGAAGCACAGATAGCATACTCAGATTTTTAACTCTGTTGAGCACTGGATTGGTGCAGTATCTGTTGAAGATGGCATTAGTGCTTTGCATTACTCATCATTCATCCTGTTTCTGCAGGGAACTGGGTAAGTTTCCCCACTGCGTAAGAAATAGCAGGACTTCATTAGTCCTTTGATGGCTGCTTGAAGAAGCTGGTAATGTTACAGCACCTGAAATTATAAATCTCATTGCTCACTGAATTTCCAGATTGTTTCATTGAAGCAAACAGCACCGGTGGGCAGTCTTCAAACTAGTGTGCCCACATGTTCAGTGGTGCTGCAGAACGTACTATTTATGTTTCATTAAAATCTCTCAGGCCCCAGTTGCAATGGGGTGATTTGAAGTTTCAAAGTTTCCTTTTTTTAAATTGAAATATGTACCCATGCAGAATTGGTTTGAATGTAACTGCCTTCCCATTGACTAGAGGAGAAGGGTAAAATGCTCGCCTGGTATCATTTTGCCATGGGCTAATTTCGCATAAGAAAGATAAACCAGTTTTATTTTATGACAGTAGTCTGGTGCTTGGTTTTGAAAAAGCTCTTGTGACAGTCCCAGAGCTTTTGTAAGAGAGGCTGATTGAACACTTTGGTTTACACTGAACAGTTTAGGAACAGGTTTGCTTATGCCATTGTTGGCATCAGTTTTACTGAGCTAGAGTCGGAGTGCTCACATGGTCATTACTGCTTTTGCTTAATTGAAAGGAACTGGAAACATACCTTCCCATTAGACCAATACTGAGCTACAGTTTTGTTTAGGAAAAACAACATGAAATAGGCATTGAATATTAGCACTGATGTAAACATGATCCAAATAAATGCGTATGTTTATAAACACACAAAACCTTAAACTGAAATGGCTCTGCCATTTTTCCTTTTACTTACTGTAAAATGAGGGAAAACTCATGAGGTAGCTACCACACACTAATTTATACACAGCAGCTTGTAAGGGTTGATCAAGTGTCTGAGATTCCCTATGTGCTTGAGTCAAGTAGAAATTTCCCTTGAATATTGTCTGACAAATTTCTTAAAGCTCAAGTTTTCAAACAGAGGAAAGGAGTGTTAAAAAGCTAAAAATGTTTTATGATATGCCCTGGGGAAACCTTCTTACACATAACTTTGCTTGAATTTGATGTGCTGGAGTTGCTTTTTAAATTGTGTAGGTTTTGTGTTTGGTTCCATTCTGGTAGCTGTAACCTCCTGCCTTAGCAGTGCTCTCTGTGTCTCATAGGAAATAGTGGCCAAAGGTGAGTTCCCTGGGCATCTTGCTGTTTCCTGAGAACTTATCTGAAATGTTATGGACGTATTCCAGGATTGCATCTTTTTCCTTTATGACGGTGATTAGTTTTCTGGATTTATCTCTTAATTTGTCATGCTACCAATTCCTGTTTCTTAAAATAATCATTCTGTTGCAATGCTTCTAATTTCAGTGATTATTACAGCTCATCTGTGTAGAAAAGTAGTGGCAAAATTCCAAGCTAAGGAGTCTTCAATTTAAAGTGCCAGAGTTAGTACAGAATAGCATATTCCTGGTCAATGTTACTGAGCAGACAGCCTCTCCATTTTGGCCTCCAGATTGTGAATGTGCACTGCTTGTCAGGCAATTGAGCTGTGGTTTCTTTTAATCTAGTTCTAATAGCATGGCATTTTTCCCTTGAAAAAGGAGGAGAAAGTAGCTTGTTGGAGACATGGCATAAAGCATTTTAGCCCAACAAAGAATTTTACCCCATGACAGCAAAGGAGACACTGAACTGTTATGTTTTAGATAGCCTGGATGCTTCAGCGAGTGAAAAAATAGCTTGACATTGTTAAATATGAGTGAGGAGTGGGTGAGTTGTGATTTCTGGGGACTCCTAAGTGAGTTCTACTAAAACCCATATATTTTAAAATATATTTCATTAGAAATAGTCATATTTTTCACTTAGACAGAGGGCAGGTACATTTTTCTTGCAAAACAACATTCTGGTTTGACTTTTGGAGGAATATTGAAGAAGCCCTGCAGCTGGCTACACAAATCAATGCCCATGGTAATACAGTAGGTTGCTTTGGACTTTGGTTTTTTTCCCTGCCCCCCTAGATTTGCAATGTTAAAAACCTGTAAAAATCTGGGGTTTTTTTCCCTAGAAACTCAAAATAAAATGCATAAACGAAACTGAATTGAAGCTGAAGTAGAATTTGCTTTGAAGGACAAGATTTCATTCCATAACTTAAAAGAAGCAGCACAGAAGAATCAGCCATACAGTTTTGTGTAACAATATGATTATTACCACATTAGATTGCTCCAGAAAATTGTATTAGCATCTGAATTTTGGAGTGCCTGTCATTTATTTCCTTCAGTTAATGGCGAAGTTTAAGAGGCAAAATTCGCTTTCCTGTTGCTCTTCCCACCATCCTGCTATTTGGTGTAGTTTTGACCTGCAACAACTAATTATAGTTCTTTAAGGACATTTAGGAATTCTTCTTCCAAGATTTTGTTGTTTGCATTTCCCCCAGAATGTCAAGTATAACCTTGTGAGGATAGTTTGACATTTCTGCAGCTGCACTCCATCCCAGTATGTTTTGCTCATGACCAGATTTAGTAAATTTCCTATGTTCTTTATCCAGAAAGAGAATAGATTTATTGGACATAATTAGTTTGTTTTAAATCATGGCTGCTTATCACTCTTACCTTTGTCATCACAGAGGTTGTTTGTAGTTTTTGTTATCTAAATATTTGTGGCATTCCTTTAGTAATTATACATGCCAGCATTCACAGCTGCTCTTCATTAAAATGAGCCTAACAGCTCTGCAGCTACTTTTTCATCATTTAAGAAAAATTGGCTTGTGATTTGGAAGGGGGCTCAACTCATTTGGCATCCTAGCAAGTGTGTCATGGAGCTCTTTGGAGACTCCGGAGTGTCAGTGGAGAAACATTCGGTGTGTTAGCAAGGATGTGCCTGCTGGATGACAGGCTGGATCAAGCAGAGAAAGGAGGGCTGCCTTGCTGCTACTCCCTGTCTTGCTAATCATAAGTGCACCTAAGAAATGTGGGATCTCATGGATGGTGGGATGTATGTTGTCTGCATAACTAAAACATAAAGTTGAGCTGGTTCAGACTTTCTGACTTACGGGGGTTTTTTCCCCATATAGCTGTCTGCTCACTATCAATGCAGAGTAAAGAATGCCCAGCAAATGCAGCCAATTCTGTGAATTTCAGCTTTATTGCAAAGGTAAATAAATCTGGGAGAGGCACTGTAAAGGATTAGCAGTGGAGTGTATTTCAGTTATAAATAGTCACCAGGGTTCATGATTGTGAGGTGCATTTATTTACACACTTTCCTCCCAGTGACAGAAATAAATTGAAAGGTGACAGGGAGGTGATGGATGAAGAATTGATGGACTCAACTGTCCTCTCTTGGCTTCTTTAAAAAAAGGGAAAGCACTGTTTTGTATTACTGTCGTGCAGAAAGCCAGTACCTTTCCCGAGGACCATGGAAAAGGTAGCACAGAATTCAGCTTTGTATTTGCAGTTCAGGAGTTTGGGGGTCAATCACTGGTCTTCATTAGTTCATGTGTAGGAGTGATAATTCAAGGCAGAAAGCAGATTAGCTTCTATTAATTACTGTAAATCCCTTACAGCATCTTCTGTGGTGGAATTAATAAGCAATTAGTTGCTGCTGGAAGCTACAGGGATTTCAAATATCTAGAAAAGTAGTGATGAGTCAGAACTGTATCACATTAGCTTTGTGTGGATGTTGAGGTTGAGGATGACCATGAAATTGTGACAGTGACAAAATCCCACCAGCCATCTAGACAACTGCCATTTCAGACTGGTGTTTGTAAGATCTGAAATGTTTTTAATTCTCCTTAATTCCTATTCAGGACCAGTACTGAAGGGATGAGTTTGTATTCAAGGGCATGTTTCTCAGCTGTCTGCTGGAATGGTTTTGCTGAATGACTTATTTGGGCTAATGTAATTAAGCTTCTATCTGAGCCAAGCCCATACCTGTGTAATAAGTGTGCTGCAGTGCTCCTGGGCACGCTGTCCTTGCTGTTGGTGCACACAGATGGCAGGGCAGGGCTGGGGCTGCGTCCCCAAGCAGCTTTGTGCAGCACGAGCAGGGCTCTACAAGCAGCAGTTGATGCCGAGGCTCTGCTGATTACAAAATGCTTTTGACAGGAAAATTGAAAGTGTTAACGTGGTGTAACACTCTGAAAGCAGATACTCCATCTTAGGTGCACATTCAAAATTTCAGGCTCAAGGAGGGAAGGCTGAAGGGGATCTTTCTGCTCTCTCAGATATCTAAAAGGAGAGTATGGATAAGACAGGAAAAGAATCATCTTAGAGTTGCATGATAGCAGGACATGAGGTAGAAGTCACAAGTTGCAAAAAGGGAATATGCAATTAAATTTCATGGGAAAAAGTTTTAGAACAGATTGCCAGGAGGTTGTGGAGCTCAGCTGGCAAAGCCCTGAGCAGCCTAAACTGGTGGTGGTGGCACTGGGAGAAGATGAGAGACCCTTCTGACCTAAATTGTAGTCTATAGTCCTAGACTGCCTCACAAGTCCTTGCATGGTGTGCTTCATGAAGAGGTTACTTCAGACTGGATTTGTTGGTTAGCATTGTAAGGTTTTAGTTTCAGCAGAGAGAAGTCCAGTGCAGGCAGACTGTATTGCTCTGTGATGCAAATCAAAGTGCTGTAAGCAGAGGCAGGCAGAGGATTCACTTCCAAAGCATATATTTTCATATTTAAAGGGACTTTTTGGTTTTTTTAACTCTCCCTTATGCAGGAACATCCAGCATGGACTAGATAAGTAACTCTTATGCAGGCTCAGATCTATTGTTTAAAATGAATCACAGGTGAAAAACTGTTGTTGCAGAACCACTCTGTGTAACAGTCTGGAAGAGTCAGCAGTCTGCAGCAGGTTGGATAAACTCCAACTTGCTTCTCATACTCACATGTTTTCATGGTCTCTGGTGCTGTGATAGATTTTTGGTTCTGAGATTTGAGTTTAGCTTTTAGATTTACTTGAACTGCTGGAACAATGAAATGTGGTTGTGTGGTGAAGCTTGCAGCCAAGTATGGCAGATAAAAGGCTTAGCTCTCTTCTAGAATGTTGTTCAACATTTTTAAAAGTTACTTCTAATTTCAAATGGAAACAATACAGAGAGGATTATCTTTGTCTTAACAAATGCAGCAAAACAGTAGAAATTATATGCAAAGGCATCCAGGCTGAAACTCTTACTTGTACCTCAAAGGTGTGTGCAGTGTAAGGATGTTGACATACAGTTCCATTTTCTTCTTTATTCTGGCCCAAGTATCTGCTCTTTAGACTTTCATCTTCATCTGTCTCCTTTTCTTTTCCTTTTTTCCTTTTTCCTTTGCACATACCATTTTCTTACACCCTGTCCCCAGCTTTGTCCTTAACCTGCTTATCCTGCAGGTCTTTCCTCCCTTCCCTTTCTTACTTCTTTTTTGTAATCTTTTTTCTATCTTCTCTGCCATCCTCAGCATTAGTCATGCACAGTTCCACTTTCATTTCTACCCTTAGTTACTGTCATACGATTGTGTATTCCCTTCTTTATTCCATTTTCAAGCATGGAAGGACGTGATTTTGCTTCTGCAGAAAAGTCCCCAGCAGTTCACTGAAACGGCTCTTTGCCAACAGAGATGATCACACAGACCCCAGGCCTCCCACCTCCAGGGTAGCACTGAAACAGGAACAGGCTCCTAACTGGGTGCAGGGTCTTAGGAATCTTTGGAGCAAACGGTGAAGTTTGTGTTGCTGGGCTTTCCTGAGCATGCCCTTGCCACTCAGCAAAGCGCTGTGCTGATGCCTCTGTAGGCTTTCTCTTGTGCCTGTCGAGGGTGGCCTGTTCCAGGGGTCCTTTCCAAAGCAGGTTTCTCTTTCTTGTCACCTCCGATTAGTGTGACATGAAAAGATATTTCTTCAGTCTTCTGTCTGCCACTGATTGATTCTGGTCAATGGCAGCCTCTTAAAAGTTTCATTGCCCAGCTTCACTTTTGCACGTTAACTTAGTTCTGTAAATCACTGCTTCCCCTGCCCCCCCAGTTTTTCATTACCTGATACTTTTTGCTTGGAGCAGTTACCTACATGACAGATCAGCAGTAGACCTTAAATGAGTTACAGCTTTGACTCCTGAACCTGGTGCTTAGAAATATGGAAGCAGAGAGGCACAGTGTGTTCAGCTCCTGGTTTTCTGGCTGGTGTTACAGCCATGGTGTGGGCTGAGTCACTGTCGGGTCCAGAGCCAATACAGTGATATTGAAAGGTGCTGGAATTCTATCATCAACGGTGCTTGTCATCTTCTTTGTGAGTTATATGGCTTTGTGTGCTAGAAAACCTTCTAGCTTTTGACTTGAATTTCACATATTAAAAGGAGAAATTGAAGAAATGTTTTATTTCCCAAGTTGCCTTTCTTTTTTACAGTAAAATCAATGGTGGAGTGAACACAATCTACCTGCCTTTTTCCTCTGCTGTCTGCCAATGATGCATCAAGTTACAGGGAATGAATTTAAGAGCAGCTCATGGTGGCATCCAGCCAGCTCAGTGAGAGAGGCTGCCTGCAGAGTTCTGTTGCTAATGAAATGGCCCATTTCATTGATAGGTATTGATCAGCATTGGTGTGTGTTTCTGGGGCTTATTGCATGGAAAGGGTCAGAGGCAAGGAAACAAGCTGTTCGCTGTGGTGGATTGACCTTGGTGTCCACCAAAGCCACTCTCTTGCTTCCCCTCCTCAGCTAACAGGGAAGAAAATGTAACAAAGGGCTCAGGGATCGAGGTAAGGAGTGAGGGGTGTCACTCAGCAATTACTGTCATGGGCAAAATAGACTCAACTAGGGGAAAAATTAATTCAATTTATTACCAAACAAATCAGAGTAGGGTAATGAGAGAGCAATCTTAAAAACACCTTCTCCCCATCTGTCTATTCTACACTCCTGATTTTTCTACCTCATCCCACCCAGCAGTGCAGGGTGTTGGGGGATGGGGATTGTGGTCAGTTCCTCATGTGTTGTTTCTGCACTCCTTCCTCCTCTGGGGCAGGACTCCTCACATCCTTCCTCTGCTCCAGTGTGGGATCCCTCCCGTGGCAGACAGTCCTCCATAAACTTCTCCAATTGGAGTCCTTCCATGGGCTACAGTTCTCCATGAACTGCTCCAGCCTGGCTCTCTCACAAGGGGTGCAGTCCTTCAGGAACAGGCTGCTCCCATGGGGGTTCCCCGTGGTGTCCCAAGTCCTGCCNGCAAAATAGACTCAACTAGGGGAAAAATTAATTCAATTTATTACCAAACAAATCAGAGTAGGGTAATGAGAGAGCAATCTTAAAAACACCTTCTCCCCATCTGTCTATTCTACACTCCTGATTTTTCTACCTCATCCCACCCAGCAGTGCAGGGTGTTGGGGGATGGGGATTGTGGTCAGTTCCTCATGTGTTGTTTCTGCACTCCTTCCTCCTCTGGGGCAGGACTCCTCACATCCTTCCTCTGCTCCAGTGTGGGATCCCTCCCGTGGCAGACAGTCCTCCATAAACTTCTCCAATTGGAGTCCTTCCATGGGCTACAGTTCTCCATGAACTGCTCCAGCCNCTCCATGAACTGCGCCAGCCTGGCTCTCTCACAAGGGGTGCAGTCCTTCAGGAACAGGCTGCTCCCATGGGGGTTCCCCGTGGTGTCCCAAGTCCTGCCAGCAAACCTGCTCCAGCATGGGCTTCTCTCTCCATCAGGCCATGGATCCTTTCAGGAGCCTGTTCCAGCATGGTCTTCCCATGGGGTCACAGCCTCCTTTGGGCATCCACTTGCTCTGACATGGGATCCACCATGGGCTGCAGGTGGATCTCTTCATGCCTGTGAACCTCCAGGGGCTGCAGGGGCACAGCTACCTCACCACGGCCTTCACCATGGGCTGCAGGGGATCTCTGCTCCAGTGCCTGGAGCACCTCCTCCCCCTCCTTCTGCTCTGACCTTGGGGTCTGCAGGGCTACTGTTCTCCCGTATTCTCACTCCACTCTGTCAGCTGCAATAGTGCAGATAT
Organism: Ifrita kowaldi; assembly: GCA_013398055.1. NCBI lineage: Eukaryota > Metazoa > Chordata > Aves > Passeriformes > Cinclosomatidae > Ifrita > Ifrita kowaldi. Next base: position 812,665 of record VZRS01006253.1, read on the forward strand.
TTTTCCCACTTCTTAACTGCGTAATCCCAGAGGTGCAGCCACTGTCTTGAAACTGGCTGGCATTGACTCCACTAGACACAGGGGAAGCTTCTCACTTTGGTAGCCCACTGCTACCAAAAGCTGGCCATGCAAGCCACATGTGCACCCAGTTCGCCTTGGGTTTGCATCTTGGACTTTGCTGTATGGGCTGAAGCAGTGTAAGAAGTTGTGAGACAGGGATGAGCTAAATGCAGGTCTCTTATGACAGGCAGTGACAACTCCTAATGTTCATATCAAGTCAGGTGCTGAGGACAAGGAGAGAAATGGTGGCATAGAGGAAGGTGCAGGGCAAGCAAGTGGCCCTCGTGCCCTATAAAGGAAGGAGCTGAGGGAGAGCAGTGACACCGAGTGTCTCAGTACTGCTATGCCTGTATTGTTGTAAGGAGCTGGCAGGAATGCTGCATTTCTGTGCTTAGAATCAGTAGAATGGAAGCTCACTGTGCTGCAGGACTGCAGTGCATGCCATCACCCTGGAAACATTTCTTTGAGAAGCCCTTTGTCCCTGTCTCGAATGTGTCTTGCCCATGAGAGACAAGTGCAAGGTCATGAAGGGTTCTTCCATAGTCCTGTGCCTGATAGAGGAGATAAGCCTTGTAGAAATTGTTCCTTCTTTGTAGAAAAGCAACTAAAAATGTATTGACAGTGTGTAGGAGCACATTGAGTGTCTTCCAAGACAAGGGACTGGGCATCTTCATCCACAAATGAGACTCAAACTGCAGAAGCTACAGATAAGGAGAAATGGAATACTTGGAAGCACTAGTGACTGTTTTAGTGGCTGGTACCCAGGCAGAAGAGTTAGATCCATAAACTCGGAGGTCAGAGAGTTACTCATTTATTATAGAATTCAGCAAGTTACTGGGTAAAACAGAACAAGGCCGCACGATACTCAGGATATTGAATCCAATTTATACAGCTGATAAAAAGCAAGGAAAATAGGACCTCACTGTAGAACCTAACTAATAAATCTATTCTGAGAGAAAGAGCAGGAGCCGCAGGAGTTTTGTTGCTGAGAGTCACTGGATTTGGTACATGGAAATTAGTGGGATTCTGCTCACGCTGCTATCGAGTGACAAAAATCTGTCTTTCATGTAGGTAAAATAAGGCCGTGCTTTGTAGTATTTCTGTGTAATGATGGGCTCCCTGCTTCTCTTTACTCTGCCGTGTTTGAACTAGTTATAATTAGCAGTGACACACATTTGGCAGGCAGCGGTGGGCAGGTGGCCATGCCACTTAGCAGAACTGGAGCTTAGGAAGCAGTGAGTGCTGGCCTAGCCCTTCTCTGCCAGCTCAGGTGTAGCAGCTGACCCAGCTGAAACCCTCGCTCCCCCAGCATCTGATTTCTGTGTGTGAATTGTACTGGTGAGCCAGACCTCATATCTTTTTTTATAGTATTTGATGGTGGCTTTCCAATAACATTGAGCACATCTCTCTATTTGGACAAAACCAGGCTTTGGGAAGACAATGGCTGTGCCATGATGTACAGAGGAATTTATCAGCTGATCTAGTACTATTTGAATGATGTCCCTCATTGACTCCATTACTTCTTGTTGCCGTGCAGTTTTATTGAAGGGCAGTAGGGAACATTATAGTTTATTAAATCCAGTACTAGTCAAATTTGAATAAACTTTGGTTAATTATAAATTTACTAGGAAACCTGATGTGATGTGAAACAGAATTTCACAATCCCCCTTCCTCTATTGTTGTTATTTAGTGTTTTTCCTACTAGTCTGGTTTTCCTGAAGAACAGCCTCTCCTTTTTCTGTTATTTTAACTTTCCAAAGTAGCTTCCTTGTATTTTCAGAGTGGTGATTCAAAATAAAGACTGAAATTTCAGGAATTATTTCAAATGTCTGAGGCAGTGCCTGTCTATCTTCCCCCCTTACTTGAGGAAGCACTAAATGTTAAATTATAATAATAAATGTTAAAGGGAAAAATGTCACAAAAGAACTAATTTGGTCACAAATTAAGACATCTCATGTTACAATGAACTGCAAACTGGTTTCATTTGGATCTCCTCCTCAGCATTGCCAAATGTAGATATCGAAATACCAAAAGTCTGATGTGTTGCACAAGATGTGTTAATGTCTTGAAAAAAATTTTAGAGCTTTGTTTCATTTGCATTTTCTATCATAATTTTGATTTCTTGGCCATTGGCTACAGTCCAGTTGTGTTTCAGGTAGCTTTCAACAAATATGACAGCTGAATGCAAACTCTAGTTTCAGTGAAAAGCTGAGGTTTTTTATGCAACTCCAGCACCTGGGGCTTTTTTAGAATCTAGTTTGCCCAAGATAGGAATTTTGATTTCTATAACTTCAGCTAGAAGTTGAGCATTATTGTTTGTTTTGTCTCCATAGCTGAGCTGATTGTCAGCACAAAAAGGAAAATAGAAAGTTGAAGGTAGGAATAATCATATTGGGAGCACTTAAATGGACTTGCAGAGGTCATAGGGAGAATGTATTCCTTTCTATGTGCCAGTGTTAAGTTCTCATTTTCCTAAGTACATGTTTTGGGTTTTTTTTTAATTCTTAGTGCTGTTTTGAGAGCAGTGGGGTTTCTTTGTTTTGGATTTGGTTTTGGGTCTTTTTTTATAGGACAGTTATGTCCTGAAAATTTTGCTTTTCCAAAAATGTTTTGGTTTTTTCAATCTGGTCATTTCATGATGTCCAGATAAATGACATCTATAACTCTTCCCTTGTCCACTGCCATAGTCACTCCACCACAGAAGGCCTCTAGGCTGGTCAGGCAGGTCTTGCCCTTGGTGAAGCCGTGCTGGCTGTCTCAAATCACCCTCCTGTCCTCCATGTGCCTTAGCAGAGCTTCTCAGAGGATGCGTTCCAGGGTCTTCCCAGGCACAGAGGTGAGGCTGACAGGTCAGCAGTTGCCAGGTTCCTCCTTTGTACTCATTTTAAATCCAGATAGAGTGTTTCCCTTTTTCCAGTCACCAGGAACTTTACCTGATTGCCATGACTTCTCAGTTACTGTGGAGAGTGGCTTGGCAACCACATCAAACAGTTCCCTTGGACTCTGGGGTACCTCTCCTCATGTTCCATAGAACTGTGTATGTTCAGGTTCCTCAAGTGAGAACAAACCTGATCTCCTCTTACAGTGGGAAGGACTTTGCTACTCCAGTTCCTGTCTTGTGCTCCCTAAACTGTAGGGAGCTGCATAGAAAACTGGTAGAAAATGTTCTCATACAGAGCATCAAGAACTCTTATTGTCACATATAAAATAGGAATGAATCTGTATTCATCCCTTGGCTTTGGTTGCATCTAAGAAAATGCCTCTGACAGTTATGGCACAAGCCATAATCATTCTGAATAAAATGCTCTGGATGGGCTGTATAAAAAAAGCCCCACACTGATTCTCATACACGCATTAAAAAATTCACCTTCTGAACCTCTGCTTCTTATATCTTGTGATGACTCTGCTGTTGTTGTCAAAGTTCCCTGTGTACAGTGCAGCAAATGTGACCATATGTTATATTGTTGGGCTATAATAAGGTTCTCCTTGAGAGGAAGTACTTTAAGCAGCAATAACGAATGATGGGAAGCAAATGCACTAAATAAATAAATGGGGTTGTAACAAAATTGTCGTGCCACATCCATATGTGTGTATCTATGTGAATTCAAAGGAAATAAATAAGTAAACATGACATCCTAGCATCCAAAGCTTGTGCCAGATGTCTATTCTTGGAGTGAAGTCCTACATGAATCAAGAAAAGCTGTTGAGTTTAATTAAAAGTCGATTCTGATCTACTTAGCTTGATCTCATGCTTAGTAGAGAGCTACACTGAGATTAAAGTATTGCCTTTCATCTGTGAAAGTAGGAAAACCTCTGGTGTGTTGTCTTCAGTGTAGAGTTTCCAGTATTTAATTCCCACTGCACTTAATGGAGTAGAGGAAAAGGATAGTATTTTAGTTTTCTCCAATTCCTACTGGTATCCAAGGATTTCTCTGTGCTGCAGAATATAAATTCTCTAATCCCTAGAAATGAGAAGTTAGGAAACCCTCACTGGAGCAGCGAGGGAGCTGTTGCGTGCCTGATACCACACACTCAGCCTTTTTGGGTAGAAAAGGAAGTTTTCAGGGCTGATCTACAGACTGGTGTTGCAAATGGGGCAAATCAAAACACCATTGTGCTGCCATGCAAATGAGAATGATAGTGAGGTCTGCTCTTCATGATTCACATTATCAGTGTTTTGTGATCATTACCATTCTTTCCTCTAGAGAGAGACTCCAAAAATCAGATTAGAGCTGTCAAAAGTGAATGGGAGTGATGGTAAATTTGGAAGTCTTCCAGGAAGAGAAATCTGTATGGACCACAGCATATGGGACTTACTGTAGTGTGATGTTTATATCTTACATTTCATAGACTCATAAAATAGTTTTTTTGGGTTGGACAGGACATTAAAGACCATCTGGTTCCAACCCCTCTGCCATGGGCAGGGACACTTTCCACTTAGACCAGGTTCCTCAAAGCCCCACCAACTCTACATTAAGGACACAAAACTTGTAGCTGGTGCAGAAATTTTTACAATATACAGTGAAATGGAAAATTCTTATCTTTAATTTCACAGAAGAGGAAACAGTGAGTTATTGGAAGGTTTCTGCTCCTTGGTCTGACTGCTGCAGAGCTAGAAAGAAGGCATGGATTGCCTGTTCTGGTTTTCCTTTTTAAAGTACTCAAATTCTGCAGGGCAGCTTTGAAACAAAGCTAAGAGGGCAGTAGGTATTTGAGAGCAATTTAAAGTTGGGCAGGTGTAGTCTAGGTCAAGATACACAGGTCATCTGGGTAGATACCTAGTTTGTGGTACTGTGCTTAAAATTACAAGGTTGGGTAATGGCAATGAGAGAAATTTTCACGGTTTTTAGTGATATCACCTAAAACAATGGTCTCCAAACTAGATAGGCAAATACTAAATCGGTTAAAAAAATTGCAAGATCAGTATCTCCACTATGAAATGCAGCAGCATCCACTGGAGTCAGTTCCCATTAAAAGGCAAAATTATTTTTCTTTGATACTGGGGGCTCAGCTCCCAGAGACAGGGAGTTACTTTGGGGAGGGCTATACAGGTGTGGGAGGGTTTCTTTCGATCACCTAAAACGACCTCCTTAGACAATCCCACTTCCTATGGTGAAAGTGCCAGAGCAAATATGCCTAAATTAGATGCAGGGATGTATTTCAAACAATGCTCATTCAGAAATCCTGCCTGGTTTGTTCAATGTGCCATTTGTTACAGCAAATATGCAGGAAACAGCTTGCTGTGCATTTCTTCCCTGCTTAAATGGCTTGTTGAGCTGATAATTAATAAGCAACAGGACATTAGGTTTATTGTAACTTTACTGGATGGATGGTTAATCACTGGAAGTAGTTAGAAAGTACAGGAAATGTGTTATCTCTCAAGACTGTTCACATCTATAGGAATTGCAGCCACTGATGTATGGAGTAGAGCACTCCCTAAGAAATGTAATATGCACATGAATTATTACAGTGTGGAAGTTCTACATGGGATTCTTAAGGTATTCTTTTCTTCAGCTGAACACCAGGTACAATAGTATAGTGTGGTCTTAAAATCGAAGTAAGAGAAATTTGGGCTAAATAGCAGTCATATGTGGTTTCTGTGGATGCATCTCTGTTGACATGCACTTAAATGGAAACAACAGCTCAGGACTACACAGAGATTAAAGTATTGCCTGCTAAATCCTTAAAAATGAAAAGCTTCCAAAATATCCTCAAAGTTTCCTTTACTAATTCTGCTCAAATCTGTTTCTGTTTAGACGTGATGCTCCAGGGAGGTTCAGTGTCTCCTGCACATATGCCAAATGCACAGAGCAGGCAGTAGTACAAGGCAGGCTTGTGTTCAGCAGGACAGGAGGCTGACATGCAATGCATATCCTGTGGGCTAGGTCCTGCCACAAACAGCTGGGTGCTGGGGAGGGCTGCTGAGCACCGTGCTGCTGTGTACGTGTCCTCCAGGAAGATGATGGGGAGCAGGTGCTGCTGACTTACAAGCTGATGAGAGTGTGGATGCTCATCATAAGCAGCTGGCTATGAGTAACGCTGCTGCACAGGAAGCTTTTCTGTGCCTGTGGCTGTCTTTCTTAGCAGTTTCTGTTCTTGTTTTCTCTTAAGGTCAGCTCTTCTGTTAAGGTGATCAAAGTGTGTCTTCAAGACAGGGATGAGAAAAGCTCGGGGCGATGAGCGCATTGATGGCGCACGCGCCTCCCGCTTGTGGCTGTCAGCGCGGGGCCCGTGCTTTAACAATGGGCTGCATTAGTGATTCCCTAAGGTGCTGACAAACCCACCTGCTCATCAGAGCTCGCTTCAGTGTGCACATAGGTGATTGCTCATACAGACAGCCTGTGCAGTGGGGCTGCCTCACATTCTGGAACTGAAGTAAAGCTGGGAGTTGGGGCATTGCCTTGTCCCTCTGTTTTTGTCACTGCACTGCAGCTTGTGGGGGCAAGTTCTAAGTGTTGTCCCCACTGAAAATACAGTCCTAGAGTCTAAAGGTGTGTAAATGCAAAAAACCTGTTAAAGCTACAACACTCTGCACCTATTGTGAAGTTTCTTTTTGCTGCTAGAGACATGTAAAAGAACTTGAAGGAACTTCAGTCCTTTATGGGCAATACTCACTCGCAAGCTTCTGCTGGGGCATGGAGTAGAAAGGGCACAGCTGCATATTGAAGGCCTTTCTCAGTTCATGCTTACTTAATGTGCAGCGTTGTGAGCATCACTAAGCAGTAATGAGATTTTTGCATTTGACCTGCTTAGTTCTTTGAAGAGGCACTTTTTAGTTCATCTTTAACAGCTTGAGGACATTTCTTCATGGTAGTCTGCTAATGCAGGGACAGTGCTAACAGGTTGCTTCTAAAAGCTTGTCACATTTGTTGTTGTTATCTACTTGATGAAGGTGAGCTCTGCAAAAGCTTCTCTGATGGGGCTGCAGTGTAGGAGGAGTGAGTAAGGAACAGCAGTGAAAGAGCTGCATGATCAATCAGATGGGACAGTTGCAACACTTCATTCTCCCTGCTTTGGCGAGCACCACCTGCTTGGCTTCTCGGAGGCGCCTTCAGAGCAATGGCAGATGCTTTGGTCTGGATGCAAACAGCAAAGTTTGTAGCAGTTAGGAGGTAACAGCCTGGACTTTCCTTCCTCCTGAGAGGCAGTGGGCACTCTTTCACTTCAAATAGACAATTATTGGCCAGTGTCCTGTGCTGGACTTGTCCTAATCCAGCAAAGTCTTTCCTAGAAACCAGAGCAGGACAGGAAGTGGTTTTCTTGTCTGAGGGAAATATTTAGTGTCCAAAAAATTTTCTGTCATAATATGGGTTAAAAGCAGTCAAAAAGCAGTTAATTTTCCTGACCTGTCAGACAGGGTCCAGGGAGGTGTGTTTGCCTTGGATTTAAATTTCATTTAGATTTGAATTTTTTAAATTGAAAAATAAAATTTTAGCTTGCATTTCAAAACAAACATTTGTGGGCAGGGATTACTTTTTTATCCTGATGTAGGAAATGGTAAAAGGTTCTATTTCATTGGGATTTTTTTTTAATGAGAGACCACACACAGAAGCTCTGTATAAATTTGGCTCTCCCTGTCTAGAGTTGCAGCCTCAGTGTGAGAGTATATTTTGGGTGAGGAAAGTTCCCAGCTCATTACTAGTAACGAAATACCTTGTGCAGAATACCAGGACATTTCAGTAATCTCCTACTGGAACATATTTGCACGTGTTAAATTTGAATGCTTTGTCCTGTAGGTTCAGCATCAGATTCTTCAAAGGGGGAGAAGTTCAGTCAGGATTGCAAAGAATTAGAATTTGAGGATGGAGACAGTAGACTGCAAAACCAGCAGGTCACCTGCAGTTCTCCTCCAATTGCAGTTCCTCAACCATCTTTGCCTTTTCAGCCATTGGCAACTGATTCAGTGTTTTACTCCTGGTTTTATTCAGTCTGTAGCAAAATATACCAATTTTCTAGCTCTGTAGAAGACATAAGATTAGGCATTGGTACAGTTATAGGTATATAATGTAATATAAAGATATCTGTTCGTAATTGGTTTCTTACTGTCTCGTGTTTGGGAATGATGCACGTGGCTGGTGAGTGTTTCCACTCTGTGCCTCCAGCTCTGACTCAAATAGCTGGATGAATTCTTACCTGCTTAAGGCATTAAACAATTATCTGATGAGGAAGGATTTCAGCAGGGCTGAAGCTCACTGCACTCTCTCTGATTCTTACATCTTGTTATCCTCACTTTGCTAATTTTCTGGCAGACAGATGTGTTCTTCTGTTGCTGTCTGCATACAAATATTTAATTAAAACAGGAAGTGGTAATGCTTCTCAGAGGCAGCTGTTGTCCTCATCTCCAAATGCAAAGTGTCAGTTTAATAATAGCTTCAAGATGCCGAAAACCAAGCAGTGACCTGGTCAGTAAGTCCGTGCTGGCATCTGGTGCGTGTGCAGGGAAAGACCACGAGCAGTGTCTGTCCCTCAGTGCATTTGGCAGCGTGGCTGGCTGCAGCCTGCCCCAGCTCACACAGCAGCAGCCAGAGCTGTGCCTGCTGGAGGGCAGGATGTCCATGGAGGGGTCAGGCTTTCAGAGGAACAAAGAACTTGGGGATGCTGCAAAGCTGGCCAGGCTTTTAAAAGCAGAGGAGCTGTGATCACTCAGTGGTGAATACAGGGGACAAAATCAGTCTGATGGCTCTGCTGCAGCCCTCAGCTGCCCTCCTGGCCCCTTTGATGAATCATCACTCTCATCAGCATCGTGGTGCTAACTGGCATCAAAGTGCAGTTTTCCCTTACCAGAAAGCAGCACACTGAAAACTGTCACTAAAAACTTTTCTTTTTTTGGATGCAGCAGAAGCACTTTTGGTGTGTTAGGGCAACAGCACTATGCTGACTGCTGCCTTTCTCATTAGAATGTCCTGGCAAAGGCTATTGAACAGGTTCCCTAGCTTGTTCATCCCACAAGCATGCAGGCAGGATATTCAGAAGTAGGATATTTAAAAAAGAAAAAACCCTACATGGTGTCTTTTTTTAATAATGAGATCGATCCATTTCTCCAAGTTATAATCAAAATTTGGTACATTTATATATGAAAATGTTTTGTATAATTATCATAGAAAAAACTGAAAATGTACAGATGCAGAGAGGAAAAGCATTGAGGGGAAGAATTCCTTCAGCATTGTCTTCCTGCTTTGATCTTGGATTTTTTGATGTTCAGAAATGTCTCAGTTAAAAGCAGGAATTCCCTAGAAAATGTATATATACATTTCATTAATTTGCCAGCAGGTGAACAAGAGGCATAGCTAGAGAATGAGTTGCCAGTTCACTGTATGATCTGTTGGTTTTACCAGAACACAAACAATGATTTAGAAGAATGGTAGTCCTTTTCAGGACAATATGTTCCATGCTGCAGACTTAATAAAAAAATCAAACTGAAAGGAAAAAGAAAATTGTGAGAGAGAGAAAAACCCGCACTCAGTGAGGAGTAAGAGGCAAGTATATGGAAATCAGTTTCATAATTCCTGTTTGTCATTTTCATATATAGTTTTGAAGGAAAAGTAATTAAAGTAATTGAAGTTATTTCTCTTGGACTGACATCTATTAAAATCCCCTTGAATATGAAATGAATGTGGTTAAAATAATAGAAAGATCTCTTTTATTCTGTCTCTTGCCTTACCACTTCACCCTGCTGTTGAGTGCTTGCAAATATATGTTTTTTCTTAATGTAGTAATGAACACACAAAGCATTTGTTACAGTTCTTCCTTTAAAATATAGAGAGCAAGAGAGAGCAAGACTATTTCACTTTTCAGGTTTGCTGGGCACATTTTAAAATCAGTAAACATGGCCAAACGCTCTCTTATAACAGAGTGTATTTAGCTGTTCAGGTTTAGAAGAAAATCTCCACTTGCAGGTGTGTGTGTACACGTGCACACACTTGAATGAATCTGGTATTATGACAGATTAGATACAGCATCTGATTTGGAGCCCACTAATGAGAAAGCAGCTCTGCCTTATTCTTTCAGCTGCTGTTTGTGATGAGATCTCATTCCAGTAATACTGATGAGTATCAGGTAGACTTTTTCTTTAAGAACTGGAGAGCATCCCTGGCTTATTCCCTACAAAAATAGCCAGTACTTGGTAATGAGCTTTCGCACAAGCTCATGAGAAAAAAAAGAAAGAAAAATTCTTGATCCAGCTGCTTCTTTTTCTTTCTTCTCCTTTATCTGATTGAAATTCACAACACAGTTTTGCCTAGAGAATGCACCTCTCTCACTTTTACTCCCACCATTTTTTCAGTAGTTCATTTGTAATGGTGTTAATAAAACTGACTGTTTAAATAGATGGACTAAATTAATAAAAAATACAAATCTTAACATTGCAAGTGCATAATAACAAGTGATCAGTACAGTAGCCTGCTCCTCAAACAAGACAGAAAATCTATTATTCTGTTTACACAATGGATTTTTAAGAAATCAGCTTCAAGACAAGTAACACCTCAATTTGATTCTGGAAAAAGAGAAAAAAATTCTAATACCGATTGTTTGTATTTGCTGCCATAGTTAACAATTTCTATTCTATAAAAGGTCTACTCTTATACATGGCTCTAAAGTTTCTGTGAAAATTAAGCATTAGGATAACCCTGCCTTCAGCAAATATTTTAATGAAAGTGCCTTAAGAGAATGAGAACAGCTGGGATATTTTATCCTTTTATAATCCTTTCAAATCCATGTAATTTCTCTTCAGTGAGGCAATTTAACTACCAGTGTTCTATGAAGTTTGACATTCCAGTCACAGAATTGACTGATTGTAGTAATATTTATTGGTTGCCTCCATTTATTATAAACAGAATTCTCCAGATTTGCTTCAGCATTTCTGTCTGACATGGTAAATCATGATTTTGGAAATTAAATGGTAAGATTCAGATTTTTAGCTAAACTTTTCTTAAAAGGCAGTTTTCATGCAGAGACTGCATTCAATTATATGAATTTGGTCAAAGAAACATACGCAGTAAGCATTGATTGCAGAGATCCACTCGTTATTGAAGGAAATAACTATGTTTGATTAAAAACATTTTGAAGCTGTGTTCTTAGAAGTTATGAATGTCTGAGTGCTATGTTTCAATTTTTGGGTTCTTTAATCAAAATATAAACAAGCTAAACAGGACATTTCTCTGCAGAAGTGAATATCATGTATCGCCTCCTAGACGATGGATAGGATAAACAGATTGTATTTTGTCATTTTTACACATCATCACTGAAAAAGAACTTCTCTTTGAAATGATTTTATGGAAAAGCTTCAGCTGTTTTTGTAAGAAAATTTGAGCAATTGCACAAGGCAGAAGATTATGATGATGATTATTATTGTTGTTGTAAAGTGGGACAGTAGATGACTTGAAGGGGATTTTCAATAGCACAGAAGAGCTTGACAGTACCTTTGGATATCTAAGACTTTCAGAAAGTCTGGCCCATACTGAGTCCTTGAGCACTGAGCTCTTACACTCTGCCAGTTTTCCTTTCAAAGAATCATTGAAGGGTTTGGGTTGGAAGGGACCTTAAAAACCATGTAGTTCCAACCCCTCTGCCATGGGCGGGAACACTTCCCACTAGACCAGGCTGTTCAGAGCCCCATCCAGCCTGGTCTTGAACAGCTCCAGGGATGGGGCATCCACAACTGTTCTGGGCAATCTGTTCCAGTGCCTCACCACCCTTAGAGGGAAGAATTTCTTCCTACTATCTAATCTGCACCTGCCCTCTTTCAGTTTAAAGCCATTCCCCCTCATCCTGTCACTCTGTCTGCCCTTGTAAATAGTCTCCTCCTTTCTTGCAAGCTCCCTTCAGGTACTGGAAGGCCACATCTAGGTCACCCCTAGACTTCTCTTTTCCAGGCTGAGCAACCCCAATTCTCCCAGCCTTTCCTTGTATGAGTGGTGCTCTACTACATTGTAGTACCTACACTGTAGGTACTTCGTAAGTGGTAAGAGGAAGATGAAGAGCACTGATTTTAGATTCGCGTTGTGTTTCTTACTTTTAGCTACTTTAAAAAGAATCTTCCTGTATATTTTCTGAGAAAATAGAAACTAAAAATTAGTTAGGACAAAACTTCCTCATTTTCATTATCAAAATAAAAAAATACTTGCATTTCTTAATAGAAGAACACTTTGAACAGGGCATGAATTCACTTAGATGCTTCTATCACATTGTTTACTGCATTATTATAGAACTTGAATTGACATCCACAGCTACAGCTCTTACTTATTCCATTTCTACATTCATATAAAATCATCACCTTTTAACTGATTAAACTTTACAGCATGATTCACTAATGCAGTATTTCTAATATAAATTACTTCAATAGATTACCAAAAAGATCCGGTGTTCAGTAAATTCACCAGCGGTTCTTACTAAATTTTAAACAAGTTTGTTTAAAAGGCAAAATGCATTAAAATGTAATTTACATGGTAAAAATTAATTTTACATTAATTCCTTCGTCTCCATGCAATCATGGATGCAACTGTTAAAGGGAATAGTTCTTTGGATGTATCTTTCCTCTGGCCAGCTGTGCCCCAGCTCCCGAGTCCAACCATTCCTTGTGCTGCAGCATTTACATCAGCAAGTGCTGATGTCCACTGGTTTTGCTCCACTGGCATCTCTGGTCCTAAGTCTGAACTGCTCCTCCTCTCAGTCTCCTTCCACTGCTCTGTATAAGTCTTCCACTCCATCACACCTTGTGCCTGCACCTCCTCTTTCTCCTTTCTAAGATCCTTCGCATCTACCATGGAAGCAAGTTCCAGTAAGATTCTCTGGCTGCCTTCTGCCAATGGAGGTACATCTTATACATGTTCATTGTCCATTTGGGTGTTCTTTCTACATCCACATGATGCTAAGTTTTACACACAACAATTGCTCAATTAGGTGCAGAGTCTGAAAGATTTTTACAGGGATATTGGTGAGATAAGGAGCAGGCCCTCAGGGAAGCTGGTGCAAGTCTCCTGACAGGGAGTACTTACACTGGAATTACTGACAGGTCATCCTGACAGAGGAGCATTTTATATTCCCTGAGTCTTTTATTGCAGCCTATGTGGGGTCTGTAAAGTTCTTTGATGTTGGAGCTGTATTTAAGTACTGGGCATTTATTGTCTCGAATCTTTTGGGTTAAGAGTTGTGGTGGACATGAGGAGGCTGGTTTTTGTTAAGCTTTCTGTTTCATCTTCTTCACACATGGTCTCCTGCTGCACAGACTTGGCTTAAAATTATAAAATGCAGAATTAAGTATTAAAGAGGATTTTGGAAAGGTCAGTGGGTGACTGATGAACAATCTGGACTTACCATGTAAAATCACAAGGAGGACAAAATCCTCCTAATGTGAAACTGGAAGGACTCCTCTTCCTTGCCCTGCTGCAGCATGCCATGTACCAGACTGAGGACTCTGCCTCCCAAGGTGGGGGCTGAGCTAATGCATAACTGAATTCACAAAACTAACAGAAAGTATCTCTTTTTCTCAGAAACAGAAAGTACAGTTTCCATTTTTACTGTTACAGTATTATTGTCATGTAAAGTTGTGGGAAGCAATCTTGGGTAGGAGTTGCTTTGTATACAATTTTGTGATAATTCCTGAAAAGACCCTTTTCCTTTGCTATGAGCCATCTTTTAGTTCTGTGTTTCCGGGGCTATTTGTGTCAATGTATTTCTGTGTTCAGCAAAACCTCAAAAGCCTGGAGCTGCTCATTTAAGAGAGGCTGATGGTGATTGCTCCTGCCACCTCCAGAGATCTTTTAAAGTGGAAAGAAGATTAGAAAGATCAGAGGGTAAAAATTAGGTTTTAATGGCAATTCCAAGAGCATGTTGGAAAAGTAGATCTGAGGCGCTCTGTTGTTTTTAGCTGAACTGTGTGTTTTGCACACAGAATGAAGGGAAAGCTGGGTTCACAATACTGTGTGTGGTTGGTTTTTCAAGGCTCTCCAGTCTCCTCCACTGCAGTTTCCTAATCAGTGACCGATTCATGAGATTAAGAAAATTCCAAAGAGGCTGCAGATTTCGGTTCTTGAAGAATTTTTTGTTTTGGTTTTTTTTCCAAATCAAAATTACCTCAAACACCTGAAACATACTCACTAAGGCAAAATCTCGTGTACAGGTGAGTTGATTGCTAAATGGCCAGGAAAGTCAAGGAGTGAGACTTCAAATGCGTCTCACTGTCTCCTGCTTAGGCATCCTGGGACAGCCTTCACTTTTCCCATATGAAAAAAGTTACCAGAGCTTTTAGAAGCTGGTGTCTTTCCAATCTGCTCCAGTGGGATGAGCTCAAGGAGAACTGTGAGCTGTTTTCCCACCTACTAGTTAAAGACAGGTAGTGAATAAGAACTGAGAGGCAGAATAACTTTGAAAGAATATGTTTAACTTAAATATTTCTATACATTTGAACCCTAAGCACTTACTCATGGTGAAATAAGACTGCATACTCTTTAGTTTTTTCCAGCAGTGATATTAGAAAACTGAAGAATAACATTAACATTTCTGTATTATGATAATCCTTAAAAATTTTTGAATTGATGTATTAGTATGGTTAGGAGCACCTCACATTTTTTGCTACAATACCATTAATTGTTTATTTGCTTTTTGGTTTGGTTTTTTTTTTAGTTTTTATTTCTCCTTTCCCTCAGGCCAATTCCTAGAAGAAATTACTCAGACAAAACACTTCATGCATCTCCGAGTGTGGGGCTCAAGTACATACAGCCAGGTTGGCAGGTTTTTTGAAAGGCTAGAGGCAAAACTTGACATTTGGTTAGAGATGAGGTAAAGGAGAAGGGAAGTGCTTCAGATTTGTGCCCCAGAGGTGAGGAACAATTGCCTGTCAGCATCTGGCTTTTCATCATATGGGAATTGACCACTCTTTTCTTACTCAGAAATTCCTGCTGAAGTTAACAAGGACAGTTGTGTTCTTTTGATATGTAAATGTTATTTAAGTTATTTATGGAGTCTGATGTGAAGCTGTGTCAGGATGCAGGACACAGCCTGGTGTGTGCTGTGACTCCTTTGGATGCTTCTGTCTTGCTTGTTAGTGCTTGCAGGTCATGCACTGTGGTCTAGGCAGAGATGCAGCCTGGAGCAGACACCACTGCACTTCCCCAAGAGCAGAATGGGACTATAAAGGTGACTCTGACTTTGTCCTGTTCTCTCTCTGGTTTTGTGGAAGAAGAAATCTTTGCCTGGGAGGCACACATTGCTGCTCTGCTCACATCCTGTGCTTGGTGGTCAACTTTGCTCATGAGGGTGAGAATTAATGGTAAAAGAGCATGCAGCAGAGCTTGGCAGGTTTGGAGAAGAGCAGTGGTGATGGCAAAAGGGTGAGATGGTTTCCATTCACAGAATGATTTTGCAAATAGGTAAGTTTGTAGCTGAAAGGTGACCAAATGCTGCAGTGAGAAAGTAAATAGATGGAGAAATTACAACAAAATTTGTTCAAGTGAAATTTGCAGATTCAGAGCAGACACAACCTTCACAACTTTTTGTTTTCTAAATGCTTTTCATGAAAGTTGGAATAGGAACACTTTCCACAAGTCTGGTAGGTATTTGTTAAAAAATTAATTTTACAGAAGTATTTTGATCTGTCTATGCAAAATTGTGTCTTCTTTCTTTCACTGAAGTTGACAAAAAGATATTTATTTTCCTGTCCTCTACTCCAACTGTTTTACTAGAGGGATACATAATTTTAATACTCAAGTGTTGCTATTCATTAAGATATTGAATTTACTCATTTTCTTAGATGGGACAGTGTGAGGGATAATTTGGATGGTGGGGCAGGAGAGGATTGTGAGAGAAGGTGCTGTCATGTATTCATAAATGTGAAGTACCAGAATAACTGTTGCAAGCAACTAGTTTATTTCCAGTGTGAGGTAGGCATCAATATTTCAGCTGCTTTCAAGCCAAGTCCCTCCAATTATTGAGTGCTCAGCTCCCAGCTGAGTTGCTGGGAGTGGTTGTCACTGGTACAACAAAGAGCATCATACCCTGGCAACCCAGTCCTATTTCCTTTAAAATTGGTAGCAAAATCCCCACTATTTTATCAGTACCAGATTTAAATGTCTGAATCTTCTTTTGTCAGGTAAACTCATTGTGTACAAAGACCAAAGGATTTAAATCTGAGCCTTGTTATGTCATATGAAAATTTTAGTAGGAGCTTATCCTAGATATGTTAAACTTTCCATTTACTGCAGTTGGCCTTGTTTCTTTCACATACACTTTCATAGCCTTAGAAAGCACCATCAAGGTGTTGTTTTTAAGAAACCTTCTCCAAGCTGTGAGGCTGTCTCACAAAAAGCTAATTGGGGTAAGCTGCATGCTGAATTTTACACAGCCTGCTTTCAATACACTTGCTGCTCTGTGCTGGCCTGAAGATCTGTCACCTGACTCCAAAAATGAGTCCAAGTTCTGTCACATCAACTCTCTGCAGGAAGTTGCTGTTTGCAGCTATTGAGCTGCTTCAACTTGTGTAGTGGCAGTTGTGTCTTTTATCCCATCAACAGTTCAATGCCAACCTTTTATTCTGGGTCATGCTGCAAAACAAAGCAAACAAAGAAAAAAATCTAAAGGAGCCCAAAGTTATCTTTTACTTGATAGCAGCATGACTGTGCTTCCTGGGGGACATTACTAATGACTCCCCTTGGTGTAAGGGACAGGGGCCCTGGTTAGAGGGAGAGCCATTGTATTTAATCATGAGTGTAATTAAGCTCTGGTCCATGCATTTAGGAGAGGTTATCTCTGAGGGATGCAAAGTAACCTGAAGATGCCAAATTTCTTAAGGACTAATGGCTTCCTAAAGAATGACTCGAATTGGTCTGGGATTCCTTTGGAGAACCACTTTTCAAAGAGGCTAAAACCATGAAGGGATTTCTGCCAGAACCTAGCTGATGCTTGGTTCTGTGTTCTCACTTCATATGCTTGGGGCCATACCTATGCAGAGGGCACCTTTGCAAGTGCAGGAATGCCTGCAGGCTGTACCACCAGGCCACCTCACATAAATCCATGCCTTGTACTATTCCAGTAAAGCTCTTCCTTGGGCTGAAACAGCATATTAATGGCACGGATACGCTTGTGACTTTTACCAGAAAAATTACGTAAAACAGAGATTGAACCTTTTTATACTGTTATCTGTGGGCAGCCTAGTCATAAGGGACACAGAGTTTTTCTAGGGCATTTGATGCCATCTTTCTGCTTTATGCTGAACATAAATGCTGTCCCAATCACAGCAACCATGGTTAAAGGTCTTTCCTAGTAGCAGCAAGACGATTCTGTTGTTTCTAAGACATCCTTTCCAATGAGCCTGATGGTGACACCATCATGCAGCTCTGTGCACATCTCTGTATGAGTTAACCTTTTAGTGATGCATTAAACATTAAATTTGCATTAACCTGATAATGCAAATTTTACATCATGGTGCTGTTTCTGAAAAAGTAAAAATTAAATAGCACCTTTCTTTATTTCAGTAAAACCTCTGTTGCACTTAGCAAAAGTGCTCAAAAGTGTCCCAAAACACCTGTCCTTATAAAAGGAAAAGTTTGCTGTAAGTTTTCCCATGATAAAACTGTAAAAAAACCAAATATAAAAGGACTACAAAAATATAATTAGCACATTGTTGATTTGACTGGAATTACGTTACAAATCATGAAAAACACAACTTGTCTTCACAAATTCCAAATATCTTGCATTGCAAAGCAAGTGAAAACAAAGTGTTACTGAAGTTACTAATTACATATAGCCCCTGAAGAGAGAGCAAATGAGCCCGATTTCTTCTCCTGACTTCATTTGAATCTGCTTTGGTCACTTTAAGGTTACAGTAGATTGCCAGGTTTCTGAGCAGAAAAATATGGCAATAGATGCATGTATCCTCTTGTTGACCTGTATTGTATTTTTGACCTAACCATTTGAAGAATTTTGTGATTCCAGTTGCTTTACAAGTCACAAAGGGAAACAAAGGGATAGGGAGAAGTAGTAAGCCAGTAGCAGAACTGGGATTAGATCTTGGCTCTTGCACCTGATGTCAGTAACTGGTAATTCACATTCATTCCTCCTTGTGGTGTGCCTTTCCACAGCCCTCCAAATTCTTTGGAGTTAGTGAATGGAACTCAGTAAGCACAGAATGATGAGCAAGAAGTGGTCATGAAGCAGAAACAGTAGTGTTAGATTCTTTCAGTGCATTGTTTTTTGTGCTTCTTGAGCTGACAGTAAAGTCTTCTGTGGCAACAGTGCATGAATAATCCACTGTATTGCATATAAAAAGAATTGCCATGAACTAGTGACATCTCAATTTGTTTGACCTATGCCAGGTTTAGAAAGGTCAAGTTCTTATTAAAAAAGTCCTGATCACTCATTGATGTGAAGGTGTCTCCATTTCATTGGGATAAGCATTGCTGATCTGTCTCTCACTGAAGCTGGCTCCTGCAGTGCAGTCAAACACACGAGGTTTTTCTCGTACTTCTTTTTTAAGTAACAGTATTGCTGATGAAAAGTTGTGAGATGAGGACAGGAGAAGCTAGGAGATAGAGTCAGCATTTACTTGCTTTGACAATCAGTCTAGAAGAATTGTCAAAATGTATCTTGTGAGATGAAACAGCTCTTTTGGTTCCATCCCCTTTTCTTCCCTCCAGGATTGTCTGTCTTAGTGTGCCTGTCTTGCATAGGTTAGAGGTCCTTTATGATGCTCTTGTTTCTATTTGTGTGGTTTTTTTCTTCCTCTGAAAATCTGCCCTCACCTTTACTGCCCACTGCTCAGGTAATGTGAAATAGTGAGATGTTCTTCCCATGGTCTGGGCTCTTGATGCCTCCCGGGGAACACTAAAGACAATCTGGAAGCATCTGTAAGGATGTAGTTTCTGCCAGTTGTGGGCCATACTGGAGAGTCTGATTTTTTCAAGCAGTTACTGGATAGAAACCTAATGTAGTCTGCGGAGCAGGGAGAGGACCTCTCTCTTCCATTCTGCTGCAGGAGGGTGTGCAAGCTGTGAGGTTACAGAAAATCTTGGGGTGTTTATGTAGTGACTCTAAAGGAGCCACAGAGCAGCTTCCAAAGGAGGCAAAGAGCTGAGCATCAGAGCAGCTCAAGAGGGAGCCTGCGCTGAAGCTTCCTGGGAAGAAGCATGTTTCCCTTTGGGAATCTAGTCCAATATAATTACTGCCCCGTCAAGTGCAATATGCCTTGTTGCTACAACATAGTGTGCAGGTGCTACTGTGAGCACGGCTACTGACAAAGTAAAAAAACAAAGGAGACCTGCCACAGACCCAGATGTCACATCTTAGAATGCTGAGTCTTCAGCATGATTCTGCAAAAAATAAGGAGTGTTTTAGGATTTTTTGTCTTGCTTGCACTTTGCACTTTCTGTGTCTTCCCACTGTCTGTGGTGTTACATAAAGTGTGTATGATTTTATCTCAGTGCAGGCACAGTGGTGTAACCAACTGCACGGGTCTGCCTGCAGTAACCTTCCTGTACTTGTGTTACAAGAGTGAGTGCTGACCCATCAGCTCTCTTGAAACTGAGCCCATGGCAGTGCTGTGCTTGGCCAAGGACACACAGTTTATGAGCGTTTTAATCACTGAAGTTAATTACATCAAGACCTTGTATTACATGTAGTACTTTGACAAATTCGTACTGGGTTTGAGATGACACAAATTACTTCCATGACAGTTCATAGATGATTCCAAATTAATGTATAGTCTGATTAGATCTCCATTAATCAAAGACAGTGGTTATTTTGTTGAAAATGTTAACATTTACTTAAGACTTTTTACAGAACTTTTCTACCATCATGTGAGTTCTGCAGGAGTAATTTTATTAATAATTCAATTCAGCTTTATGTACTGCTGCCTTCATCAAAGAAGTTGGCTACTGACAGCACTTGTATTTAGTATTCTGTTAAGCCTGATTGAGATACAAGATTAAGTCCACTTATACCTCCAAGAGGAAGGCAATAAAATTTTTCTGCATTAATGAGATGACAGCTATAATTAAGCTGCTGGTCAACCTGTGCCAAGCCTACAGCTCTTCACTGTAGACTGTCTTAAGTGTTCAGACTGAAACAAAACTGTCATCATTAGCTCTGAAAGAAGGCTCAAAAGACTGGACCTGTTTTTATCTGGTAAAGGCCACCCTAGTTAGTCCTAACTTGATATTACAAATTGATCATTTTTGGGGGTCTTTTTTGCCACATGACCTTTGATATCCATTCTGCACATATGGGATGTATGTATGACCAAAGGCACGAGGCAAGCTGAGCTGGCTGTTGTCCCTGCTGAGGCACGCTCAAGTTCTTGTGTTGACATACAAGCTTTCTTTGCTTTTGTGACTAAAAAGAACCGATTCAGATTTGAAAAAAATATATTGTTATTGAATCTTTCTTACAGTCTACTTTTCTAAAAAAAAGTATTTTTTTATCAAGAGTACTTTAATGTTTTAGTCTCTCATAACGTACTTGATTAAGATCATTTATCATCTAAGGTAGCATATAGTGCCCATTCTTTGCCCATATTCTAGGTGGACTGTTAGATCAATATTGATGAGCTGAAGAAGCCTCTTGTATCTTCTTTTTTAGTGAAGAGATATTTTTTTTTAAATCTGTGAGTTTGATTCTTGCTTCCCATCTTTTCTGTTGCTGTTTCCCTAGTTGGGTTCTCAGTTCACCTGTGACATCTCCTCCTTTTTACTGCAGATTGACTTGATCACTTAAACACTTTAATTTTTCATAGTCTTTGTCTAGAGTGATGCCAGTGCATTTGAGTCACCCTTCTGCTTTTGTCCTTCTTTGTACTTCCATTTATTGTGTTTAAGGCCTCCCACAGCAGATCAAAATGGAGACACGAATGTTGCCACAGCTTCTCAAGTATTCTACCCAACAATTATAACATCTGTTGTAGCTTGGGTTAGGATTTAAAACAAATTAAGCTACATCACTCTCTGCAGAATAAAAGAATAGTTTATTACTGTATTTATTATAAAAGCCATAGAAGATACAGGGACTTCAGCAAAAGGGAAGGTAGAGATGTTAGTAAATTGGTAATGACCTTGGTCCATCTGCCAGGGTAATTTTTCTGCCTTGGTAATTGAAATGTATTCAAATGTGCTTGAAAGGTCATCAAGGATGCAAGTCAAAGACTTAAGCACAGTTTCTGATCAAAACATTAAGTATTGTCTTTGACTTTTATGAACGGCTGAAGGACTCTGCCAAATGGTAAATTTCGCTTATTTAATCAGGCTTCTTTGTTACCACAAACTTTGACTGCAGCTGAGCTCTTCACTTGAGGCCAGTACTCACTGAAACACTGAAGGACAGAGGAAGGTCTTTTATCCATAGTTATCTTGCAGTTCTGCAGAAAAGTGAACACTGAGGCAAATCCCAGCACAAAGTAATTCTTCAAAGGGGAAAAAGGGCTTATCAAGAGCAGTTTTGACCCATATGGTGAATACAGTGTGAGCAGATGTGAAGGGTGCTAAAACTTGTGTTGGAAAATTTGATCAAAAACCCAGAACTTTCAAAATCTATCCTGGATGTGCCAGTGTCTATTCAAAAGATTTTTTGAAAGGAATTAGTAAGGTGATATATTGCGGCTGGACAACCAGATTGTGCATTTAAGATTTTCAAATAGGGAAAAGAACCAGTAAAACAAACTGATACTTTTCTTTTTAAATGTCCATTTCCTGTGTAAAAGTCAGCTGCATTCAGTGACCATGCATAAAATTCAAGAAGCTCTTCCATTTCATCCAGAATATTTACTTCAGCATGAGGCATTGATTTTTAGTAATAATTCATGTAGAACCAGTAGAAGAGCCAACTGAAAATAAAGGAGAGGGGAAGAAAATGAACCCTCTGTCCTCTCTGTTAGGTATGCTAATTATTGCCAAAGAAATTGGCATTACTCTCCTTGTCAAGATCAGGAGTGATACTGCCTTCAGAAGAAAAACAGCCTATTTCAGCAGGGTGAGCCATATACCCTGTCTCCCTGCCCCCACCCCTGAAAACAAAAAAAAAAAAAAGGCAATATTTTGGTTCTTCTCCAGATAATTAGGGTAAAATATGGACACCGTGCACTCTATCCTTCTTCAGCGCTGGCTTTGCCCATGCCCAGCCAGCCTCTGTAGCCACCGTGCTCTCTTGATTGGGATCTTGGTATTTTAGTTTAAAAATGATGATGTGGGGAACTGTTGTTTTGACATGTAGCGATTGTGAGCAAAGGTATTTGACCACAGTCTGGGCCTGCTTGAGATGCAGCATTCATTAATTAGCCCAAATGTATCTGTAAAATGACTAATCCATGTAGCCACACCATGGCACATGAACTGTGGTCTGAAATCAGATCAGATCCAGTTCTGTTCTGTTGGATCCACTGAGCTGATGTGAGGGTGCCTGGATTAATTAATGATTCTGGTTGTGCGGCTGATCCCGTAAAAGCAGCGCGCACCACACACGCTGGGGAGAGATTTGCAGAGATGATTGTTTAGCAGAGACTGTACATATGGAAATTTGTTCTCATTTCTTCCTTTGTGCTATCCCATTTACAAATGGAAATGACTGCTTCGTAGCCAGTTCTCATTATATTTCTCTCCCATGAGATGTGAAATTAGCACTAGGAGAAATCCCACGGTGGTTGGGAGTGCAGCCCAGTCTCTGCCGTCGAGGCTGCCCCACCAGGAGGGCGGAGCAGGGAGTCAGTGAGGCTGGCAGGATCCTGCCCTTTCCAGCACGTCTCAGCCAGGGACAGAAGAAGGGGAAACTAGTTGAACAGAACAGAGTTCTGCCCACTCTCACCTTCAGAGATGTGTAGGTATACGCTGGTTTTGAGCAAGATGTGTATATTGGCATTATTAACAGTCATGTTAAAGATTTGCAGCACTGCTTTTATTACACTGAATAGCAGAGCCCAGGTGGGACAGGGGGTGTACCACCCGTGCATCAGATCATGCTCCTTCCTAATATTAGTGGGCCATAGGAGCACATGGAAAGATTATATCTCATTGCACCAAACTGCACTTCGTTAAATAAGGCAATTTAAATATAGGCAAAAACTTTCTGGCAAGGCATAGTAATTCTATAACTTGGCTATAGTTTTATGTAATGGAAAGGTTGTGAGGGGTTTCTTCCTTCTAGAAAAGGGAATATGCTGGTAAAGATGTAACAGTTTTAAAAGATGGGGGTTTATGAGATGGTTTTGCAGTTTCAGACTTGCTTCTGTACAAGCTTTGCTACGCCAGTGCAGCCATCTTACCTGAAAGGAACTTCGTGAGTGATCCCTTCAGCAGCTGCTCAGGAAACTTGCTTAAAACAGGGAAGCGAGGAGAACAGCCAGGTTGTTCAAGATTTAAATCTTTCCATGTACATTCCTCTAAGCCAAAAAGGCAAAGAAGGCTTGTATCCCTCAGGGTCAGCTTGGGTTGATGGAATGGTTTCGATCTCCGTGACCACACTGGTAGGTAAGTGATTCAGATTTGTGCTCATCAGACTTCCTCCCCTTGGTTGGCTGCTTACTGGCCTGAGACCAGATCCCAGGAAGCAGAGCAGGGCTTAGGAAAAGAGATCCCTGTCCTTGGAAGTGCTGGCAGATTTTGCATGGTGATATAGCTGCCTGGCTATTTCTAATCTGTGTTTTCTGACACAAGTGATGAATGGTTTACCAGCTTTTGCTTCAGATGACCTCTGTGCTTACACAGCTCACCCAGGTAGGCCTATCTTTTCAGGTACTCTCTGGGGTCTGTATTGCCCAGTTCACACAGAAAGCAGAGAATAAGGTATTCCCTCCCCAAACTCAAAAGTAGATGTACTCTTGAAATCCAGAATGTTTTTTCTGAGACTGTACAAGCAAATTGTCTTATTTTGTCCTTGAAGTCAATTAAATATTGACATCATTCAAGGAATTTTAAATTAGTTTTTTCCTTTGTTTCAAGTGATCTTGATGATGGACTAACACAGACTTGTTTTCCCCCCAAAATTAGAAGTAATTTACTGTCATCCACAAGCTATTTTACTGATAATTCTTTTATTTAGTTGCTATGATTCAATGGGCTGCAGCAGGGTCAGGTCAGCTTGTGCAGGTGAGAAGTGAAACAGTTGTTCCATCAAAAACTGGTCAACTGAGGTCAATCCTGTATGGCCCTTTTGGTCCAGATAACTCGTGTGCAAGAATTCCATTTCATGGGATATGCCACCAGTGGGATGGAGATCGTTTGTTGTGAGGGTTTTCTGTTGGCTCATGACCACCTTCAACTACCACTGTGTTTCCAGGGCTGCCTCCCTAAATCTGCATCAGCCCTTTCCTTTGCCCTTTGGTGACACTGTGAAAACAAGAACCAAGCAGAAAGGGAGTAACTTCATACAGCCTGAGACCAGCAGTGTTCAAAATCCCTTAGTCCTGCATCGATTGCTACGGCTCAGTAAACAACTGCAAGATTGCCTGGTTACCTTATCTGGGCACTTCCATCCCTCAAGATATTTGTATTTGTGTTAAGTGAGAACCCAGCTCGATGACCCCACTTGTAGTGCTGGCTTTACACTGATATAACAATTATCAAAATGCAGTGTTCATGTAAATTAACGTTGTGCTCTCAGCCCTTCTCTTACTGCATTAAGCTCTAGCAGTTAATATAATTTTTGTCCACAGAGCATTTCAGGTTCAAGAGCTCTGTGATAAGGAGTTGTAGTTTGTTTGTTGCTAGTGTAGCTGGTTGTAAATACTTGTTAAATTTGTCACACTGTCTGCTTTTTTTCTTATTCTTAATGCTGTGAAGAGACAAGACAGCACCATGGAATAGCTGCAATGGTCTTGGAATATGAGTGGTTTTGAAGATGACAAGGAAAAATGGCAGATTAAAAAATGGGTTGCAGGTAGGAAGGGGATTGTGAATAATTAATCCTTAAATTATTCTTCATATTTAAAAATTAATTATTTTACGGTCATTTAAGCATCTTATATTCATGACCATTTCAGGGTACCTTAGCCAGCGATCATGTTGGGGAAATAAATTATAGTGCTTCACCTTTTTACCCAAATGTTTGCTTGCTGGTGATTGATGGCATGTGTCTGAACCCCTGGTTTAAATCCTCTTCTTTCACGAGTATATAGCCTTGATTTCTCAAGAGCTCTCTAGCACTAAAAGGCAGGAGGACAAGCTTCATTGTAGGTGAAAAGCCTGACACACAAACCTAAATCCAAGAACTCCAGTTAGACTGGTACAGAACTCTTCCTGAAATTTGAAGCTCTAGTAGAGGGGAAGTTATTTCACCTTTCTGCTCAGCATGTCTTTCTATATATAACATGGGCGTCTCTCTGCTCAGTGAGAGGCAGATGCTCACCTCAGGATCCTGCTAGGCAACAGCAGCATTCCCAGCTCTACCTTTGGGACCTTCATGTTCTCCTGGGCAGTTTACTCTTCATTCTCCTGTTTCATCTTAAAACTGTAACAAAAGGAGGCTCCTGGCTCTGGTGTTTTCATTGGTATACATAACACTCAGCAGATAATTACAACTGAAAACTGCCCTAAAATCTTTGGAAGTCTCATCTTTAGGTACTTGTTCACACCATATTTAAAGCAGTTCTGTTGGGAATACCTGAGTAGACACTTAATGATAAATACAGTGCTGTCCTAAGCCAGATATATTACTCTAAAATGTTTTCTTTGCAGAACACTTCATAGAGGTAGCTCTTCTGCCTTGCTTCTGGGTGAAGATGCATGTTTGTTTACAATAATGCTTTTAGAAGCTTTTCTCTCTGTTCTAAAAGTGAGCATTAAGATTTCACATTTTGTGGGCTTTGATTTCATATTAGCTATGTGTAGCTCTCAATTTAAGACATGAGAGGAGAGGGGAGGTTGCTTCTGATTTACAGATTCAACCCCTCATAATCTGAAAACTAAAGCTGGTTGGTTGGGGTATTTTTCCTTTCCCATTAGCAGTTTTGGCAGGAAGATTCCGACAGGCAGTTTTTATCAGTCTTCCTTGCCATTAATTCAAATTCAGCAGTAGCACGAATATGCTTCTTTTGATTTTAGTTGAATTACTCCAGAGTCAACTTGATATGCATGAGACCACAATTACTGCCTAAAATATCAGGCTTTTTTCCACTGACTAGCTCTGCTGGGAAAACTAGTAGAGGGGGAAGATTTGTTTTAAAACATGAAGCAGAAAGCATAACTCCTGTAAATTTTTTTTTGTGTTTTTTACAAGGGTTTGAAATAAAAATGCTTACGGTAAGATAATACCACAAACACACACCAAGAAATATAGAGTGAAGTTTTCCTGCTCATATCATGTGATACATAGAGGGGAAATAACTCTTCTCATCTACGTTGTGCAGCATCTGGAGAGCTGGTAGTGGTCATGGTTAGTTAGCATTAAATGAGGTTCTAGCTCCAAAGACAAAACAGAGAATCCATGCAGAGAGGTGTATCCTGTATGGATACCTGCATGCACAGAGCATTTACCAGCAAATAGCACAGTATGGTGATTGTGGGGGTTTTTTGTTTTGTTTTTATTTTTTTTTCTTTCATATACATACTTAGTGCAATGAAAATAGTACTGGCATCACCACTGAATTGTGTTGAGGGGTGCTTTATAAAAGCTATAGGATAGGCCAATCTTTTGAGCTCTACCTATGAATTCATTTATTTTCAGCTTATCTAATTAACAGGAAAAAGTGTGGTCAGCAACCTTAGTCCTGACATAGGTTAAATTGATTTCTTGTTGCTTAAGAAAGTCTTTGTCAGCACACAACTTTCTTCAGTGCCATCAAGCATAAAAGTAAAATGATTTTAGCTGTGGTGAAGCCTGGTTCCATGCACAGTAAGAACACAGGAAAGCCACAACTTTTGTGACCTCTGTCTATTAAATCCAACCTGTTTGCATTATGAAAACATTAAGAGGCTTTGGCTTTCTGCTGTCAGTAATGCTGATCTGAATGAGTTGTGGTCATCCTGTGTTGCAGCTGATGGTCTTGGACTGTTATCTCTCCATTTTCAGTTTTTCACAGCAGTGATAAGTACTCAGAAAGCCACAGATGTAAGCATTCCTCAGGATGATAATGTTTTAAAATTCACATAAGTAGACTTCTGTGTTCCACATTTGTTAGTGCCTTTTGCTGGAAACTGCTTCATGTCTACTGAAGAGGAAGATTTTGTGGTTACTGCCAGTGTACCTGGCTGAGGTTCAGGTCTAGACCTGGAAGCTTAGAATTTTGTCTTTCTCAGTCATGTTTCCAGATGCTGCATGGGACAGATCTGAGTTATCCTTAGAGCATTTCCCTGGGTTTCCTTTGAAATACTACCTATTGCACAGTAATACTTTTTATTAATATTTGGACCTTTTCCACACCCACCAGCTAAAGTGTCTTCAATGCCTGGAAATCTATAGGAATAGGTCAGGTCAGCCTTACCTACTCTGCCAAGCTGGTTCTCCTTGGCTGAGCTCCTCTGCTCCCAAGCTGCACAATGGATGGAGGGGACAGCTGTGGGAGCTGGGGGCTCATGATGGGACATGGTGGCATCTTGAATTTACAGATCCTGTGATTCTGTGTGCTGCTTTCCATGGGGTGGGAGGATGGAGATGCCCAGCTGGGACTTGGAGGCCTGTGTGTTTGCAGGTAGAATTTATTTCCTGTCCTTTGACACATGTGCAATGTGGAGGCTGAAAGTAGCAGCAAAAAAACCTGCTCTGAATCAGGCTAGGGCTTTGCTACAACACAGCTGAAAAGAGACAGAATTTTCTTTTCCAAATATCTGAGGACTAATTGGGTATCAAACTGCACTGTGTTTGTAACACATGCTGTGTGACATTCCCTGCTGTAATGGTCAGACAGGTCCACCTGGAAGTGACAAAAAGACATTAAATTAAAATTTAAAAATGCAGAGTTTATCTGGCCCAGCCTTTGAAGATGCTTCAGATGTTGGGCTAGATAATAGGTTTCTTTCAAGAGATCTTTAGTTTGGAATGTGTTCTTTTTTCTGAAAAAGTGGTAGTTTTACTGACCCTCTGTTAGTAACTGTAGGTAAGAGACATCTTCGCCTCAAATGCTGGTTTGCTTTGGCTTTTTATTATGCTTGATAGACTGGTGCCTGTTCCTCCTCCTTCCCACCATTGTGTCTCTTTAATTCCACTTTACAGAGGAGTTGCTGCAGTGTCTTGTCACATTTGAACTTTTGTTTAAGAATAAATTTTCCTGAGTGCTAAGCCTTACAGCAACTTAGGTACTTCCAAATCAAAGTCAGAGTAGATGCATGCTCCTGAAGCCAAGCTTTTCAGGGAGACTACTTCTTCTGACTTCAATTGATTTAATAACTACTCTGCACTTGAAGACTTCTGAGGACTGTGCAGCCAAGGCACAGCTAAAAGTAACATTTAGGTCCAAGAGCCACTAAGGCAGTTTTGGAAAATGCAAAACGTAACTACAGCCCCTTTCTCTTACACCTCACAGGTTGGAAGGAACAAAGGACTGTTTCCTAGTGTTTTGATGATGATTGAAACCTGCCCAAAACATTCTTTTTCATTACTGTGGGTGATGAGGAAATTTGAAAGAGCTTCCTTCTGGATACATGATTAAATATTGGTTCAAATTATTTGAACTGAGGTAATAAGGATATAACTGGTCTTTTGAGAGCTGTGATCCAGACTGTTACTTTTGAATTGAAAGCTTAGTTTTACACCACTCCTATCAAAATCCAGAGTGTGTTAGAAACATGACCTTTTCTAGTAGCTTGCAAAGCATCCAGAAATACTTTGGAATGAGCGATAGGAGGAAAGGAAGGAGTAACTCCAAAAGCTGTTCCTGTAGCAGCAAGTTTGTCTCAATTCTGTCTTGATCATGTGATGAAGACAAGTCTCCTGCTCATTAGGCTGAAAGCCAAGTACATAATATACCAAAATGTGGTTTTAACCAGCAAGACTCCTGGAAAGTCCATGAGCTGTGTTGGACAGAGCAGTGCCTCAGGCCTAGCTGGGACTGAAGACTTCTCTGGGAGAAGGTTGTGTGATAGATGGATCAAGTGCTGTTGCTACCTCTCCACAAAATTTGCACTCCTCCTCACAAAGGAGCTTGTGTTTGATGTTTTGTGGAGCAGCATACCGCACCATGAGCAGAGAACTTGGTTGTGATTCTCACCCAGTGTTCTTTTTTTAAAAGTGATATCCAGCTGTCTTAAAAGACATTTGTGCAGGTAAAGCTCACAAATATTGCTGGATTTTCAAAGAGCGTATGAATTAGTCCTTGTATCTACAAATAGCATATGTTAATGAACACATTCATCTTCCTGTGAAAAAAAAAATTTATGAAAATCTGAATAGTCCCATGAAACAGCCTTCAAGCCCAAAATCAAATTACTGAAACCAGTCAAAAAACTGTAAGATTTAAGGTGATACGTGACATGGTTTTGAATAGACAGACAACTCAGTCATTTCCTAACAGCCTAGTGCTTGAGCTGAAACCAATAATGTTTTGAAGAGTACATTCTACGTATGACTTTATAGAGAGAGACTGATCTAGAATGCAGGCATGTACCCTTCCAAGCTGAGTTTGGAGAGTGGTACAGCACAGGTGAGGGTGCAGTGGTTTAGGGGATAAGGTAAAGCTAAGGAGTCACCAAAAAGAAGAGCCCCCCAAATGGTGTCTGAGAGTAGGAGCAGAATGAGAGTCAGCAAAAGGCCTGAGGGATGAATGTACCTTACAATGCTGGCCCAGGGTAAAAGGAGGAAATTTCCTTGGAACTGTGGATTCGAGGCCATCGGTACTCTTTGGTTGCTTGGGTTTACAAGGAGAAACTGTGGAAGCCAGAAGAAGGCTCCTGTGACGTTGCCTTGCAAGAGAGCAGCTCGTGCTGCTGTTTGATTGTGGAGGTCACCAACAAGGAAAACGCATGCTGGGCAGAATTTGAAATTGCACCCTTGCTGGATTAGCATTACTTCAGGTGTCCTTCCCTGCATCATCACCTTCTGGAGACCAAGTTCTTCAGGCTTTTCAATAACTTTATGGTATATCCAGTCCTAAAATGGAAGAGATGAGTGAAAACAGTTTAAAAGTCCCCTGCTTGCTTCAGACTGTCCTTGGGCTGCTTCTCAAGTGTGGATGCACCTGTGCAAATCTGCCTTGAGTGGGCTGGAGCTAATCTGGGATTGCCAAGGAGCAGAATGTGATGCCTTTGCTTCACTCACATGCATTTCCCCACACCCACCAGCACTAGACATGATTCCAGTATGGCAAGAAAAGGCAAGGCAGAGGTGCTCCCTGCTTGGAGCTGCCTCCTACCTGTGCAGCAAGAAATGCTTTGGGATTTGTGCAGAACCTCCTAGAAGAACTGTAGCAAGACTGAATTTTTAAAAATCCCCTTTTCCTTTGCCCATACTGGGGTCACTTTGTCTTCCCCCTTCCTTCTGACCTTCATTAGGTCAGGAGGAGATGATGTGCTGAATGCCACCTCTGACACCCATTACTGTACAGGACAGACTCCTTGCATTCCAGGAGGATTACCACAAGCCTGATTATAGTGGCTGAAAAACCTGTGAACCCAGGTTCTGGGCACTTATCAGAAACCTAAGACATCTAGAAAAGATGTCCAGTGCATAGCTGTGTATTCTGACAGGATCTCTGTACACTGGTTGGGGAGAGCAAGCAAGTCAAACTACGGTTGGCACATTTTCTGTGTGCCAGAGCTTTACAGTATTTAAAAATGCAAAACATGTAACTAGCAAATTTCCAAAGTGCCCCTAAAACAATTCTAGACTCAATCCTTTTTTAATTTTCTGGCTCTGTCTGTATAAAGCAGCCGCCACAATATTGCTGCCAGAAGAGGTATGTTTTTATTACATCTATTGACATTCTTTCACATGCAATTTTAGCAGAGACAAAGCACAGCTGGGCTTTAGTTTGCTATTGAAGGTGAAACGCAATCTGCAGTAGCCTAATTTCACTGAAATAAAAACAAGACTTTTATGGTTAAAAACCCTTTGGAGATACCTTAGCAAATTCGTTTTGTGAAACAAATAATTAAACAAAAGTATAATTTTGCTTCAGGGTGTTGTGAAGACAAGGGATTAATATTTGTAAATGTCTTCATGAAAATCAGTCAGGTTACAGGACTGTATTTCACCACAAAGCAAGGCCAGAATAATTAGAGGTTCATGAAATAAACCCAGCTATTCATAGCAGGGGGAAGCAACTTTTTCTGGACCTGTCCCAGGATGAAGTGTGACAGTGCCCAGCACTTGGAGCACAGAGGAAGGTTCCCAGTACATGCTATCCCCAGAAGTGCAGGACTGAGTCTGGGGCTGTGAGTTCTGCTGAGGGCAGGGTATTGAGCCAAGGCTGAGCTGGATGTGAGCACAATTAAACTGTCCCCTGGCTGGAATTAGCTTGGAGCCTGGACAAAGCCAGCCCGCAAAGCACCTTGTAAGTATACCTTCAGAAAGAGCTCTTCCTGGTGAGTATCATGTTGTGCAGAGGTTACAGCTTCTCTCCATCCCTTCCTCCATGCCAAAGGGGAATCTCATGTCTGCCAGCAGGTTCCTTTAGACTGCAGGTTCCTTTCCCCAAGAGGGGCAGCGTTTCTTTCAGAAGCACGTGTTGGTAGTTCAAGGACAGCATGCAGAAAATCAGTCATGCACATAACCAAAATTTTTATGTCTACAAAAAAATCCACTGAAAAAACTCTCAGACATCTTTCTCTTTATCCCCTTTCCCCAGACAACACACACTGAAAAACATCAGGGCCTAGCGCTGAGGATTTCAACCTGTAAAAATCTGAATTTCATAAATTGTAAAGAAAGGAGGAGAACGGACAAAGGGAACAGAGGTGTCAGGAAAGGTATCAAAGAAAGCAAAATCATTTACTTGATTACAGATTTTTCAAATTATTTACAACTCCACTGGAAAGCAATAGACCTTTTGGCTTGTGACCTCCTGCTTACTGCTGTTTGCTGTGATAAGTTCAAGTGAAAAGATGATGACTTTTGCTTAAGAGAATTTGTAATATTAATGAAACATCATTTCCCCAGCAAAGCTTTTATATATTGGAAGAGTCTTTTTAGTTAAAAAATAGCCTGGGCATCAGGCAGATCAGGCAGAGAGGTCTGTCTGTAATGTTTGTCTGTTCTTCACTGACACATATTAGCTGTTAGTGGGCTGTAGAGGCATGCATCAGGCTTTACACCCAGCTGCAGGATATCCAAAACAACCTTAATCGGAGATTACCCGAGACTCCTTTTGCAGGACAGGTAATTGGACTTGTTCAGATTTTTAATAATCTTCATTGTGGCCATGCATCCCTTTGTGCCTAGGAAGCACCATAGCCAGCTTAAAGCATCAGGGTTCATTGGGACAATCTGCTTGATAGACAAACTCACTGCAAAGGAGAGGATCAAAATAGACCTTTGTAATTCGACAGGAATAAATCTGGTCCAATTCCCTGGAAACAAGAAAGACAAGGACTGCCAGGGGGTCAGGCAACTCTGAAGCCTACACAATTTTCCTTTTCAAATTTTGTGGGTTGACTCTACTTACTTATGAGACTGAGCTGCTAATAAAATTAATTGGAAGCATCATAAGTTGGTCATCCCAAGAGTATTTCTACTTGAAGCAGTCATTAATTATTCTGACTGGTATTGTCTGTCTTTTCTATTTATAGGCTGGCCATGGGTGACACTGACTGTTCTTGGGTTCCTGTACTGCTATTCTCATGTTGGAATTGAGTGGGAGCAGAAGTGCACTGCGCATTAGGAATGATGCAAACAATTATTCTTAAGGCAGGTTGATGGTTTTTCTACACTGGATATTCTGTCTGCACAAGGGTGAGCCAGACCAAGTCTTCAGCCCCATGTATTAAAACCAAAAGCTCATTTAATTGATTCTGGATTGCAAATGCAGGAATTGAACTGCAGAAACACTGATGGACTATGGCTGGGGATGGGGAGAAATTATGAAGCATTTTGAATTATGTTATTTTTGTAAAACAGCATCTCTGTGATTCTACGTACACTAGAAGCGTGCATCTCAGAACAGGTATTTTATATATGTTGAGGATTTTTTTCATGTTTTGCTGCCTATTTTGAGATACTGAAGAAAAAAAAAATTCTACCTTGGTGAATTCAAAAAGCCCAATCTCTCACAGATGGTGTCCAGGGGCATGTAGGGCTGTGCCCTGCACTTACACTACTCCATGAAGGGCATGATGCTCATCAGTTCTTCTTGATTGCTTTCTGATATAAGCTAGAACATTTTGTATTCTCACTGACTGGAGTAGTTCTGCCTTAAGCTACTTTTCCACCTACTGTAGCAAAGCCTGCTTTTTCTTTTTAATGTCTTCATTTAAAATTTTGCCTTTAAAATAACACCTTTTTTGGTAACCTTAGAAATGGTTTTGTTTCTTTAAAAAGAGAGACTAGGGAGGCAGGTCTTTTTTTAAGGAACAGCTTTCATTTTTAATCAAATATGCTCTTAAAGCTCCTTGGGCTTTAAGCGCTCTCTGCCTTGTCTTAAGAGTTAAAGCATAAAAGACTACCTTTATTGTGGGGCTAATACCACCTTCAGACTGTTCAGTCTGCCTCTTGTATTGTTCTGTTACAAAAGGAGATATCCCCAGTCTGGGTGAAAGGTAAATCTGTTCAGTCTGCTTCATTCTCTGGTGTCCAAGCAATCAGCTCTGCAATATATTGCAGACAGCCTAGGAGGAACTTTTCAAGACCTTTAGGAAAAAACAGAAAGGTCCAATACCGTGGCACCAAATTAGCTGGAGCTCCATGTGCTTTGCCCACAGCCAGACCTGTTACAGGAGCATCTTTGCCCAAAGATGGTGTTGTCCAGAGCTGGGAAGGTCATGCCTGCAGGTGTCCAGGTTGCAGGAGTGCTTCAGCACATGCTACTTTCTGAGGGAAGGGGAGACCCTTCCCCTGTCTGGTACTGTGGGTGTCTCCTGCACTGTTCTGTTTTAAACTGGTAATTGAAGAGCAGCCAGAAGACCTTTAGTCTTTCTAAAGTTAGACATTCCCCCTAGGCATGGTCAAAAGGCCATGAGTTCTGGAGAGGACTTCTTCCAAAAGCAGCTTCCTCCACCCAAAGCATGTCAAAACTTGTTCCATGTCCCTGGCAGACATTTCAGCCTGTTCGGAGTTAGTATCCTACTGTCCATCACTCCTGCAGCTTCAGCCAAGTCTGATATAACTTACCCCTTCAACAAGGAATTCAGTTCCTGAGAACAGTTAGCAGAAATGCAGTCTTCTGCTTATTGCCTGCATTTCTGATGTGTCTGCTGCTCACAACTATGGCAGCGTTCTTGTTACCCTCCATTTATTCCTGAAGAAATAAGGGCAGAGGCTTCAGCTCTCTATCCATCCAGAGAAAAACCCATCTCTTGCTGTTTCAAAGCAGAAGCTCCAGCCTTTTATGTTGAGTCCCCCAGCTCCCCCACCTTGAGAATGTCATGATTTCCCCTGGAAGCCATTTCTAGGAGACACCATGGCCTGTTGAAAATAACTTACCTTGAATGCTGCCTGGCCAGAAACATGGCTCTCCTGACTGACTGAATGATGATTGCAGGGATTCTCTCAGCCACGCAGTATATGGCTTTAAGCCTCTGAATTTACTAAAGGGATCTGAGATTGGCCTCCATTTTGGGGCAGCACTGAGCTAAGGGCAAGAACTTTCTCAAACTTTGCTCAAACTTTGTAATTAAGTGGAATTAGCATTAGAGCAAAAAGTCATGAATCTGTTCTTCAGTCTTATCGATTACCATTATTACATGAACCAAGGAGCTACCGAGTGATTGGATTCCAATTTGTATGCATGCAGAACTTCTGGCTCCAATATGGAAATGACCCCGAAGGTCATATAGAGCATGTTTATTTCTGAACTAAAATTGTTTTCTATTTTTTTTCAGTGCTTTATATATCTTTCATAATTTTGCAGCTTTTTCTGTTTCTGTAAATAAAGCTGAAATGAACTGTTGACTTGAGAACTGTGTCTTGGAAAACTATGGCCTTGTGTAAGAAAAATAAGTGGTCCACTGTGGTGGGGAAACAGTAATATGTGCTGGAAGCCTGCAGGATGGACATAATGCAGACTGGTCACTTTTATCCCTGTTGTGCACTGCATGGAACATGCATTCCCTAGTGGTGTGAGTTTAAAAAGCAAATAAGCCTTTCGTAGCTGGGTTAAGGAGAGACTTCAGCATGTGAAGCTTCTGAGAAGAGCAGCATGCACATAAAATTATGCTTCCCACTCATGAAGTTCCTTCTCAGTCCTGCTTATACAGCAGCTGTCAGCATGGGGCATGTTCAGTCAGACAACACACAGCTCTATGCCTGAAGCACTTCAAACTTGCTGCTGAGTTACGCCTTCAGCTTGGAGACACATTCCTCAGTGTGGCCTGAGGAGTGACTCTTCATGTGGCACCTGATGTAATTGTGTGGTAGCCCAAAGTGCCATCCTCCAAGCAAGGCCTCTGTGACAGTCCTAGAGAGGCAGGAGTTTGTGGAGACCTGGAAGAGACTGGAGTAGCTGTGCCACTTGCCAAAGGAAAAAAATAGGTGAGGGATGTGTGAGAGACTTCCAAACCCTGAGAAAAAGCTAGCTAAGGGACGTAGGAAACAGCTGACGAAGACAGACATGGCCTAAGTAAGTAAAAGTAAAGATGCTGGCCATTTGGAACCAAAGGGAGCACTTCTAGTGGGGGGCAGGGGGAACAGGAGACAACAACTAGTACTGCTCAGAGACCCTAAAAGTCACAAAAGTGCAGTGACCAAAAAAAAAACCCCAAGATGGTGCCTCTGAACTTGAGCTGGACAGCTACATGATGGCTACTGACAACAAGAGTTCACAAATTATTTTGAAAAGCTGCCTAGCAAGTGACTAGCAAGCATAGAGCATAGTGATATCTGGCTTTAATGGTCACCACAGAGCTGTAGTAAAGTCTCTTACACACACACCCCCACACACACACACATACCCTTGCTTTAGCCCCTCCTTGGCTAGCAGAGCTCTTGTCATT
The DNA here is from genome assembly GCA_013398055.1 of Ifrita kowaldi. Taxonomy (NCBI): domain Eukaryota; kingdom Metazoa; phylum Chordata; class Aves; order Passeriformes; family Cinclosomatidae; genus Ifrita; species Ifrita kowaldi. The sequence goes on from VZRS01006253.1 coordinate 848,706, forward strand.
ACTGGGTAAGATTATGCTAAGTGGCTCTTTCTTTAATTCTGCATTGATTAGAGGGTGAGCAAGGCTTTGCTCACCTATCTCTTTCACTTCTGAGAGCTGAAAGCAGCTTAGTTGGAATAGCCAGTTTACCACATGTCAAAAGAAAACCAGCTTAACTGTGAAAACCTGCAGCAGTTTTGTTATTAATCACAGCAATAACACAGGGCCTGTCCTTTCTCTTGCACACCCACTTAATTTCCTTCGTCACCACTAAGCCTTGAGCCAGTCACAGTTTGCATTTGCTGAGAGGGGAGGCTTTCCTTCCTCTGGCTTGGTGGAAGGATTGTCCTCAAGGAGCTGTGAAGAGCGAGGAGATTGCTATGCATGCTCTGTCACAACTTCTCCTCACAGTGCTTTATAGTTTCCCCCCCTTCCACGAGTAGTGCAGCCCATTACTGCTTTCCAAAATAACTCTCAGCACACAGCCACTTGTTAGTCAAGGCATATATTTTAATGCAGCAGGGACAGCTGAATACTGCTTGATGCAAAGCCTGTGTGAAGAATGCTGTGCCTGTTACACCTTTGAGGAAGAGGGGAAATCTGCATTACAATAGATCATTTCTTGTGTTATGGGACCTCTGAGAGCGACCCTCTCTGGTGGGACCCCATGGACGCCCAGGGGTGTTCTGTGCACATGCACTGAATTCACATGCACAGTCCAGCCAGGAGCTGCTTGTGGAGCGGTTCCTCCGTTAGTTGCGTGTAAAAGGAAGAAAAAATGAAGACCACTTTGGTGTTTTTTAATTTTCTGCTTCATGCAAATGCAATTACATCCAACACAGGTTCTGCCAGAGCATCTGAGAATGAGTCCCAGCTGCTTGTGGCACCAGTCACCTACGCCTGACCTACGGATGGACAATGCGGCTCAGACATCCCCGGCCTGGGGGACAAGCACTGGCAACTCCAAGCTTGAGAGCCTTTCACAGATGCCACCAATGCCCAGGAGGACAGGAAAAGGAAAATTCTAATGGGTATGACACACTTTAGACACTGCCCAGGAGGTGGAGCTGAAGGGCGTCAAGGCTCAACTTTGAGGCAGCCTCGGCACCGCTCCCTTTAGTTCCCACAAGCTTTAGCAACATAAGAGAACTGCTCCAAGAGGAAAAAGGTGTGTGCACTCTGTCCCAGCAGAGATAATGCCAGGATTAAAACTATGTTCAAACATCTCCTCATGCCTTATGCTGGGAATCACAAAGATCTGGGTGAGAACAAGTTAAGCTAACATCAGGATCTAACAGGCAAATTTTGACCACAAACTAGGCTGCACCACCTTTCTTAATATTCAGGGGCAACTCAGGTTTAGGCAGCTGCATATCAGCAACTTTCAGGAATAGAACAAATTAAATGGCCTACCTGTGGCCTGTGCCTTCCCCAGCAATGGTCAGCCTGCAGCTAACAGAAATGCATTCTATCCACAGGGATTTAAGAAAAGCTTTATATATGGCTGGGTAGCTGAAGTGAATCATTGCAGACAGGTGCATCAGCCAGCCACTGAAAAATTAAAGTTTACTGAAGAAGTGGCACAGAAATATAACTTCAGTTATGACCTGTGACATTTAAATTGTATTGGCACTCCCTCTAAAGCTGATCTTTCTTGACAAAATTAATTAATTTTTATGGACCATAGCATTTTCATCCCTGCACTAGCACATTTGAGTTTCCAAAATTAGGTGGCAAAAATAGAAGAACTGGAAATGATACTAGAAGACCAGAAACAGCTACACTGTTCATAAGTTAATTAAAAGGCAAGTCAGGGAAAAAAATTAAGGTCTAGTTGATTTTTTTTTTTTCAGACTGCTGCTGGAAAGATTAAGGTTGTTTTAGTGGCTCAGGTATGTGGGAGAATTACCTTATAGTAAGCCACAATTCAGAGATAAAAATGAGCATTTATGAGACAGTTCTTGAAGTGATGGTACTGCTAATTTATAGTTATGTGTTTCTTTACCCTTGTGGTAATTGTTTTGTGCTGAGGTGGTAATTCATGATGAAATTACAGGCTACTAACTTCCATTTGGTCATATATTTGCTCCAGGCCATTTCAGTGACCTCTCCACTGCCTTTCCTCAGCTCTTGGCATCCTGTCTCAAGGCTACCCTTGGATCCAACTCTGTTGACCCACACTTCACACACCACTGCTGGTGCCATCTGCCCAACATGCACTCAGGTTATTCTTCTCAGAGTTCCTCAATTTGATCAAATCCTGCCAAACATCACTTGGTAAAAATAAGATACCTACAAAGGGACTGAAGACATCCTGCTTGCCTTGAACAGTTAGTCAGGTTATTCTTCTCAGAGTTCCTCAATTTGATCAAATCCTGCCAAACATCACTTGGTAAAAATAAGATACCTACAAAGGGACTGAAGACATCCTGCTTGCCTTGAACAGTTAGGCCAATAACCACTGACACCATGAACAACTTGGGTACGGCATGAACAACTTGGCAAGTTGGGTATGAGGCCTGACATAGGTGTAAGACTTTAAAAAGCATGACAGCCATTCAAAATAAAATAGCACACCGCTTTTGGAGTACTTGGGGCTCTGAACTTGGGGGCTCTTAGTTCGTGCTGGTTGAGGAAACTTCTATGTTAAGAAAATGGTGTTTTCATCATAATAATGTTTCCAAGCTAAATCTTTAAAACTTTAGGGGTGCTGCAGTAACACAAGGGCACTCTCTGACACTGGCAGAGACAACTGAGGTAGGGTAAAGTATCTCACAGCTCCTTCCAGCGGGCAAATGGTGACTCCGAGGGCTACAGCCCTTTAGAAACTCCAGCTGAAGGAGCCTCCTGGGCAGTCAGTCCCATTTGCCCTTGTGCCAGTGTTGTGCTTCCCTTTCCTGCTCCCTACTGTCTATGCCCTTGGTGAGTGCAACTCACAAACCCACCCTCTCACACTTCATTTTCCAAGGCTTTCCTCAGATGCTTACCTGAGACACAGACAGATTTCCTCCACAACTGATTTTCCTGGGCAAAGGAAATGCAGCTGATTCAAGCCACAAAGACAGGTATCCAGGGCTCTACTTTGGCTACATTATATGCTGCTTCTATTTGCTGCCGTGACCTTAGACATCTCCCTCATCTACACTGGGGTCAGCGCAACCAGCCTGCAGCCTTTCAGCACACCTGGCCATAGCTGCTCTATTTGCTGCTCACAAATCAGAGGTGCCCGCCCCCATTTTACAGAGCTATTTATGATTTGTGTTGGCAGAATTGTAATCTCATACAGTGTTTCACGCACAGTTCCTGTACACTTTCCTAAAGGATGCTTTTTCCAACTTAGCTTTCAGCTGAGCAGCTTTACTTTATATTTTTGTCTCTCCACTTGCACCTAGCCAGGGTCAACATGGTTGCATGTGCAGTGTTATCATTCTAAAGGAAAAGAAAAATAAATACTTTTTTTTGACTTGGGGCTCCATATGGATTAGCTTAGCTTTCTTTCCAGTCCTCACGCTGAGAGTGTTCAATACATTTTCCTGTTATCATTAGTTCTTCTGAAATAGCTTCTGCTTAACCGTAAAACTCACCAAAAAAGATTGCTGGAGAGCTTTGAAAGCAATCTATTTCTCCTCTCTAAGCCCTGCTTGCAGGGAGCCATTTCTTGTTGAGCTGTCTTGGTCCCATTGCTGAGCACACAGTAACTCCCAGGTTAAATAGTGCACTCTGTGTGCTACTGCTGCTTAGCATTTCCCCCCAGTGGCAGCCCCTGATGAAGAAGAGGCCATAATCTTCCTTTTATAGGAAATCCACATGTGTAATAGATACTCCAGCACAGTTTCTTTCTCCCCCTAGTTGTGTAAGCTGGGAGATTTGGAACGTGGAAGGAAATTCCTCTTTGATTTGCACATACAAACTGCAGTGATATTTGCAGGGGCTCTGTGTCCCCCCGGGTAGGAATTAACAGCAAAGCCCATACTTTCCCCTCATTCCTCATCCATCTGAACAGAAACATCTTCAACAAAATTTCTAAAAGTGAGCAAAGCTTAAAAAGAACCAAAAGCTCTCCAAGGTTTCTCAGAGGCTCCTGCCTCTGTAAGTACTTAAAGTGGGGCTGCAGGGAGAAGGCTTCAGAATTGGTAATGATGGATGGAGCTGCCAAAGTTAAGCTTGTTTTAAACCTACACCTGTGCCACGGGGCAGCTTCAATTTGAATTTGGCTGTGCTACGTAAGGACTTAGAACTTAATTAGGAAAGGGGGAGCAGGAATGGAAAAGGAAAGGTAAAAAAAAAGCAAAAAGACAAGGCTTGAGCACATGTATTTTACAGCTACAGCTGTGCACAAGTGTCTTGGTGTCTACTTCTGACAGACTTCAGGAGTTCACTTTCCCTAATGCCTTCTTTGGATTTCTCACAGATTTTTAGTCATCCTGTCTTTTAAGAACAGGACAGGTTATTTCCCCCGGCTGCCACGTACCAACATGGAAGTTGTGGTGAATTAGAACGAAAGAAGCACAGACTCAATCTTCCAGGTGAAAAATACTTGTATTGGCTGAGATTCTTTATATGTGTGTTGCAATTAAACCCCTGATACCACTGGCAGCAATAAATACCATAGCAACACAGCATCCTTCCCAGCATTTTCTGGGTGGATACACAGCCTTACTAGCCAGCCGAACTCCTGGAGCAGAAGGCAAGCACAGAGAGCAGCTCATGAGCCAGGGTCTCCTCAGCCTCAGTGCTGGGGTGCAGCAGCAGCTTCTCACTGGGTGAGGGGCTCAGTGCTCTCTCTCCCCGAGTTTTGTGGGGGCTTCTCCTGAGCATTGCGCTGCACCAGGCACACACACTGCTGGGACACGCTGAACAGGAATAGTTTTGATGTTTCGGTAGTGCTGGGGGAGCAAATAAAACCCACTGCTATTGCACACACGTGTGAGGGGGAGGGATTTGCTGCAGTTCAGTCCCACTGGCTGTCACAGCACAGAACAGCTGGTTTGTGCTGGTTGTCTTCACTCCATTGCAAAAACGCACCAGAGTGCTTCTGACTTTAACACAGATACTAAAATGCACCACAGGGCAACTAAACACAGATACTAAAATGCACCACAGGGCAACTAAAGAACCTCCAATACCAAATGCAGAATTTAAAGCTGTGTAGGCAGCACTCACCTCCCCAGAAGCCGATGCACTGCTGACTGCCCCCGGGAATCCCTGCTGCTGCCCCGAGGCTGCACACCCAGCCGGGTGAAGACCCCACGTGCCTGGCAGGCATCCCCAGCAGCTGCACACTAATTCATAACCAAACAGAAGAACAATACCTGCAGCTATTTCTGAGAAAAATCAGAAGCCACAGCACACTCCCTGTGCTCTAGAAACCTGCTGTCCCTGCTCTGAATGTGCTCCCAGGTGCAGGGAACGAGGAGCAGGGGCTGGTGCAGGTGGGCCCCAGGCTGCTCACAGCTGCTGGGGCTGCTGCTGCCCAGCTGAGCCCAGGCCTGATGGGCAGCATGCAGAACATGAACCTTTGCAATCTGGCCTGCAAATCTGGGCAAAAAGTGCTGTAGTTCATTACCTTTGGTTTGAAATGCTGTGGGGTTGCTGAGGGGAGAGAAACTCTGATGGGGAACATCGAGTAGCCAGTGCTAACCCTCCTGCACTCACCAAAGCTTGGAGCACAGCCAGGAAGGCTGCGAAGAATGCAGGAGCAAAGAAAATAATGAAGAATTCAGAAAATGAGCACAACAGCCTCTAGAGACCTCAAAAAAAAACCCCCAAAAAACCAAAACCCAAGCAAAAGTACATGCCTTCACTACGGTAATTTCCCCTTTTCTAGTAAGTATAAGGACACTGTGTAACATCATGCAAAAGAAACCTGGATTTTCACACTGGCCCGAGAAACAATGCAAGTGACGAGATCCTGTCACACCACATACAGCAGTGGATGCAGAAATGGTGCTAAAAATAACTCCTCATTGTGCTCCTTGGCTGCTCTCCGTACAGTTCCGCCTCAGCTCGGCAGTCTGAAAGCTTATGCTTTATTGCTGTTCTTTTGGGGGTGAGACTGACAAGCCCATGGAGTGTCTTAATACAGGTGACAGCCACATTCACCAGACCCTAGAGTGAGAGGATGGAGAATGAACCACAAAAATGGCTGCAAAGCTCATGGGGCCCAGGCTGACATCCTGAAGACTAAAACTTTGTATAAACTTCCAGCGTGGCTTCTGGTCTGCAGGAATGACTGCTGACTGTGATCCTGTCACATAATGTCCATCCTGACCTGAAAGGATCTCTCATTCCCATGGCCTTTGGTTATTGATTCCTTTGCTGAGGTAGCCAACAAAATAATATTGATTGCTGCCTGTTGCAGCAGTGTCACTGTGAGGTGACACACTGCTAGGGGCTTCCTCTGTGGGGTTTGTCATTGTGTAAGTCCATCATGAGGTCACTTTCTTCTGCAGCAGATGACAGGACAGCAGAAGCTTCTTTGATCTCTGGTTTCCATGAGCTTTGTAAAAGTTCTCAGATACTGCAGTAGTGAACACAGTCTAAAACACAGCCCAACTACAGACATGTGCACCCTCAGGACATGGGATGATAATTTCAGACAGGTCAGCCAGTCCTCTGGTGATCTCTTTTTGTTCAGCAGATACCTGGGCTAGACTGAGGTCCACAGCTCAGGACACTGCCTGGGGTGTCAGGATATTCCCTTTACAGAGCACCTGAGTTCAGTTTATAGTGAGCCTGAAAGTGTGAATCCCTTTGCACTGATACACAGTAGAAAGGAATCTGAAAAAACAATCTGAATCATTTACAATCAAGGCAATAATATCCCACTGCTCCACTGATAACACCTGAGATACAAACCAACAGCAACAAAACTGCTAGCCAGAAGTTCCAGAGGATAATTTAAAACCACCTTGTTGAACTTAAGAGCACATATTCAACACAGAGAAAAGCACACCAATGCAACTGTAATGTATAAAATAGTTTATTACTATAATAAATAAAATTAAACTTTTTTTTTTACAAATATTATTTGTGCTTGTTTAAAAATGTTGACTAGGGATATCATTAATGGAGGTGGCTGCATTTGTATCTGAAACATTCCCAGACAGTGCGTATACATACATATATACATACACACACTGTCTATCTACTGGCAGCTGCTTTGCTGACCACAAAAATAGTATCTACTCATTCTCTGTTTCTAGTCATGCTTCATTGAACAAAGTGACAAATGCAAAGAAAAAGAACTGAGAGTATTTGGTGGATTTCTGAAAGGATGAAAACAAGTGAAGTACACTGAAAAGCGCCAAAGCAACTGCATTAACTGCATATCAATCAAGTGTCCATGCAGTGGTGGCTAAATATTGAAACGCAGACAGGTCTCCAACAGATGTACAAATATTGATTGTATGTAGGTACAATAATATAACACATTCATTAGAAAACTTGGTATTTCTTTATATAGCAGTTCATCCTGATACAAGATTATTGAACTTCTTTCATCTACAGCTAAAATGATTCTTTTTCTATGTTAGTGGTCACAGATTTAGTGGGAAGAAGAAGAAAACCCATGAGCCTTTCAGAACAGTTAGTGAAAACCCCAAACTGTTTTGCTAATATTAGGCATTTGGATCCAGTTACAGAGATGTTCTGGGATTACACATCAAATATGTTTACACAACACTCAACAATCAGCTTGAAACAAATTACAGTTGCAGGTAATTCACATTAGCTTTGTCGATCTGTAAAAAAAAGTCTCTGAAACAAACACTTTGCAATATGACGGGCTGGCTCCCTGATATACAAAAAGTGTTTAGACAATAGCTATGTCTCTTTGTTTTATGAGGGGAGAGGGCAATTGGAGTAATTCATTATCCTAATAAGAAGGCAATAAGTGGAGAAAGAAATGTGATTACCAGCAAGTGATTTTCATTAGATTTAGAAAGCTAATCAAAGTGCTTCATCTTTAGGCAACACTGTAAATACTACAGAACATTAAGAAGGAAGAAGAATGGAATCACAGTTTGAATTATATCACTTATGAAAGGGTCTTAAGGCTAAATGCTGGATATATCTTATTGCAGAAAAAGCTTTATTTTTATTTAATTGAATCAATGCTTCCCACAACAATGTGGTCAAAATGATGTCAGATTGGAGGATACAGTATCCTACTGTGCCTCACCTCAAATTTCTGGAGCTTCCCCTGCATGGGACTCTCTCTTAAAGATTTGTCTTGATGTATCATAAGTGCGGCTAAAACACAGACTTTGTTATTGCAAATACACGCACAGGAGACTATGTAGAAATGAAAAATTCAGTAGAAGATGCTTTTTACCACTTAACACCAGGACAAGAAAGCAGAGGTGCAGCAACCATGTGTTATGCTGCCCATGAGAAGAAGGATAGGCTCAGCACCTTTGAGACAACCCCTGGTACCAGAAAAAAATAAATCCATCTATTCCACCATCTCTCTTGCAGAAAAAGCCATGAGAAACACTACCAGGGCAGCTTGGCTTCAGAAATACTGTGAGCAACAAACACCAGCTTATGAGCCTTATCCCCACCAACTAGGATACAGCATTTTTCCACTTTCACATGGATTTCTCTTTGCTGACTACCGTGACCCTCACCAGATCTTCTCACAGTCACTCCATTTAGCAGACTCACAGTATGAAGTTGAGGCCAGCTAGAAAAATCAAAAATCATGGCCTTAAACTTTCAACAGTTAACAAACAAGACACTAACAGGACACTCAGTGGATGTCTACTGGGAAGATTTAAGCTCCCTTCTTGGACTGGAATCAATGAGGAATGTGCTTTTACTTAACAGAAATGCAATCCATAGACTTATCTATACATAGATATTATATATATGTGTGTGTGTATGTACACGCATCTGCACAAGCGTAATCATACACGTTGTTTATATAGCAAAGACAAATTATGTAGTAATTTTTTTTCACAGATTGGTTAAGAGTGACTGAAAATATATCACCAGATAGTCACAGTAAGTATCTTGTTCAGTTCATTAAAGGGAAGTACTGTAGAAACAGAACATCGCCTTCGAAGCTGTTAAACAGAGTGTTCGCTGGGATTCAGGGCAGAACTGTGGAAGAGATTTAAAGGAAGAATGGTGTTTTCAAAAGTATACTTGTAATACCAGACAGAAGTAAATGTATCTGAACAAGGCAGGGGTGAGGGCTGGGGTTTGCTTTTTTTAATCCTTTTCTATGTGCTGCATATTTGTATTCTTTCTAACCATTTAAGCATGGACTTTCAGAAGTTCCCATTTGACCAAATCATAATACAGGCTCCTTCTCTCAGCTACCTTCTTTTGACTGAAATTTAATTACACCATATAGCCAAAATGGAATACATCATCTCTTTTAGAATGATGCAGGTCATTTAGCAGATTGTTAAATGGCAGAAGCACTATGCCAGAACACAGTTAAAACTGAGATGTTGGGTTTCGTTTGGGTTTTTTCTTTATACTATGTACAAGCACTTGCTTGTGAAGGGGCAGAGTCTTATTTTCAGACATCCTTCATTTCTAAGCTGGAAAATAATTTAAGTGAAAAGGCTTAACCAACATGTAGAGAGGAACAAGAGGAAAAGGAAAAGCTGACAAATAAAATCAAAGAACAAATAACAGTTATGGTGGGTCCACATGCCATCCAGCCATAGGCATCTGTCTGAGTAAGGCTCAGTGGAGAAAGACAGATTTGTAACACAGGGGCTTTCAGCCACTCTGTAAATGAAAAGTGCTGCATTGGCAGAGCCTGGGCACCACAGCACAGGTCCAGATTAGTCCAGGGTTCAAAGGAGTGGGCATGGATTTGTTCATTTTTTAACCACTTGGTAGTCCAGGGAATCCAAACACCAAAGCTCATCCTAGGTAGTATTTTTTTTCAAATTCTCTTACAACAAATACAGGTTGCTGAGGGATGATGCACTCTCCTACAACCAGTTTTAGTGCTTGACAGTTCATAAAAATAGGCCTCATCTCAGTTACAGCCATACAGGTCTGAGTGACATTGACTGCTGTCAGGACTCATCTGGAGCACACACCCTGAAGGTGTCATTTTAAGGAGCAGAGTTACTCTGCCATTTCATGACCGTAACAAAATTAAATTTGGCCATAATCTTCAAAGACATTAAATTTTAAGTGGAATTCAGGAGTGTGTTACAATCTTTGAAAGCTTTACAAATAATAAATGCCTTTATAGGCCATTGTAAGAGCCTGAAAAAAGCCTTAGAAAAGGACTGGGTGCTGTACCCACCCACTGTTATACAGGGTGGGGAGGAGTTTGGTATCATTCTGAGCACCAGGCTACACAAGGAGCATCCCCAGAAAATGGGGACTTGTCTGCCTTTGTTCACAGGCCTGGGTTATTATTACAATTAGGGGGCTTCTAGGGCTGGTCCTGCTGGGATTCCAGGCTAGGCAATCAGCAACAGCAGAATAACCTTTAACATATCCCTGAGGGCACACAAAAATATCACTGAGAAACATCAGTTCAGTATCAGCAACAAAGGGACAGGTAACCTGCAACTGCACATTTAATTTTAGGTCTGCAATTCTGGAGACACTAGGCACATACTTGGGAGGTTGTAAACACTTCCTCCCTTGTCCACCTGGGACAAGCTCATGTCCATATTTATTCAACTGCAGGTAAATGGGTGACACTTGCACAAAGGACTTGCTAAGACTTTCAGCCTTTCAAAAATTTTATGAAGAAAAGTGTCGTGAACATTATGCTGGTGAGGAATTTGACTGGATCAGGAAACTGACTCCAAGGCAGTCTCTAAAAACTTGCTGGAACTTTTGGAAATCAATTACAAATCCTTGTGTATCAGTACACCTGGGGTTTACTTTGGTGGTAGTTAGTGTCTAAGAAGACTAGAAGGAAAAAAAAGTCATGACAGAGTTTCTCACAGGAACTGTGGATGGATGGGTTTCTGTGGCAGCCATGCCACTGCTGTTGCAGGTAACTGCTGCCACTTACAGTGATTAAAGCACCAAACACAAACAGCGTGGCTTTTGTCAGAGAGAGTCTTCCTCAGCACTGCAGGTCTGCAGTGAGCAACTGTGAAAGACACCAGGTACCACTGAAAAAACCTAAACATGGAACCAGAAATAAGTTAAGGAAGTGGCTTCTTTGTTTCAGAGCAACTCACCTCCCTGCTTGCCTTTTTTTGTGGGAGGGAAGATTTGAACCCGAGAGTTGTTTCTCAGGAGTATTTCAATGCTTGGGTATGAATTCACCTCCCTGTGGGCACCTCCATACCAAACCAAGGAGTAAGACAATGAAAACCAATCCTAAACCACCTGCCTCTGGACTTGGAAATGGTGGTGCTGTGCTTGGAATAATTGTCATCTTAGAGAGCAAGGGCAGTTACTGCAGGAACAGGTACAAACAAACACACTGCTGGCAGGACCTGAGCTGGGAGCTTTGCACAGCACGGCCTCGCCACTGTGCCACTCATCAGGGGACCTCCCACCTCCCTGGAGATGTCTGACACAGTTCTGCATTGCACTGTGCAAGCATCAGGCCAGCAGAAATCCTTAAAATTGATCGTGTTCCTTGCCTCTTCTGGACTTAAACAAAAATGAACAAAAATCTTCCCCCAAAAAATGCTGTGTTCCTTTGTAAATGACTCAGTACCAAGGAAAAAGAATGAGATTTGACACATACAGTGTTAAGACCTATTGCCATTAAAAATGAAAACCCCTTGGAGTGTGTACCATACTTCTGAGCTCTAAGCTACTGTTAAGCAGTGAACATACCAGATCAATGGAGTGAATAAATTGTGAATATACACCTATATCCCAAGGTGAGAACCCAAGTCTATGCTACCCTATATGAATAATGAGGAGTAGTTTTGGTAAAGTGCTTCAATCGTCCTCCAAAAAAAGTTATGAAAATATAAGTTTTGGAAACATCTCCTTCTTTAAGAAGCAGATCTCATTGTTTCCTTGCTACAATAGCACTTGCATACAGTAAGCACTGTTTTTCTACCTCTACTATCCATTTGCCTCCAAGCTAGATTAGATCAGGAACAATACATCTGGATGTAGAGGAAAATGCCACTATCTAAAATTCTGTGAAAGCCTTTGGCTACAATGAACATTATCAAAACAGAAACTTCTGAATAATAATTTAACAAGAATTAAAAGAGCAGATTCATAGCAGAACAGGACATAAATGCCACAGTATATTTTCATCGGGAGGCAAATCTGCAGGACCTGTTAGTGATGTTCCAAATATGTTGTGCCATGGGCTGCTCTCAGGTACACTGCACACCCAACCCTCTGGCCTCCAGCAGCTGGAGTTCAAAGCAAAAGTATCAAATGCTGAAAGGCATCTGAGACTGAAGTTACATTTTTGAAAATACATAAAAAGTTTTGAAAAAACATGTCCTTGGTTCAGTGAATGACAGTGTGGAAGATCCCACTTATTAATAGATCTGGAATACTGTGGCTATTTTTGAAGATGTTGCTAATTGTAATTGTTTTAGCAATATGTCAGTTTGAATTTAAAAGGACAATTTTTTTTCATCTTATTAGCCCTTCATTGACTGCCCAAAAGAAACTTCAGCACACAATGGAATACATGTCTCCTACTGCTCTTTGCATTATTACAGATGCATGAAAATATACTGTGACATCCAACATGCTGTAGAGGTGACGGAGACGGTGACAGCAGCAACAAAACAAAAGAAACAAACAACCCACCAAACACTGAAAATATAAGCACCCTGGCAAGTGCTTTTTCATATAGGCATAACCCGAGCTAAGGACATAAGGCATGCTCCAAAAACCTCAGAGGTCACCTGGGGCTCACAGGGACGGCTGCTGCTGTCAGAATTCTTATTCCAACATCCCGAGGGAGAGAGGGGCGTGGGGGGGGAATGAGGACAAAGGGAGAAAAGAAAAATTTTAGAAACTGTACCCTTGCTGTCAAAAAGGCTTCAAAGTCAGCTGCCATCTTGACATGAGGTTGCAATTTCTGTTACCGTACCTTTTTAGACAGAGGGAACATGCTTAGTGAACGGGTCCCTCACTCGTTTTCAAGAAAGATTAAATGTAAAGTGTTAGGGGGCTGTTTCTTTGTTGGTTGGTTTGTTTGTTTTTAAAAAGAAACACCTCAGCTAGCTCCAAATACGTCTTTTTCTGATTCTGGAGACTGGGGCCTTGATATTTCAAACAACTCCTGTGGAGATTGGGAGCTTCTTCTTGAGGTTAATATCCTAAGTATCTCAGCAAGCTGATTTTCTATATTGGTCATTTTTGTGTTTAAAGCCTTGATGTCCTCTTTCAACTCATGTTTCACTTCTAGCATGGTGGCCTGAAGAGTCTGTTCTGGGATGGGATAAAAGGAATGCTTGACCTCGGGGAGGACCGGGCTGTGGTCCTGCGGGCTTCTCGTCTCCCCAGCGTTATCCAAGCGCAAGTCACTTTTTGTAATGCCACTGTCACAAGAGTCTGTCTTCTTCAAGGTAGCTTCTCCCGAAGCTTTAGTTCTCTCAGGTAAAGTCTCCATGGACTCTGCTTTAGAGACCTTGTTCCAGTCTTCACCTTTCCCACAGGCTTCCTTGAACTTGGCCCAGCCTTTCCGCCGGGGGTAGTCCCCCGCTGCCTTACACGCCGCGTGCTCCGATGGCGGGGCCTGCAGCTTGGCCTGGTCGGAGGCCCCGGAGGTGGAGGCGGGCTGGTACGACACGGGGGTCGCCGGGCTCTCCCGAACGGTCACAACGCTGGCCTTGACCACTGCGCGGGCAGAGGATTGCTCCCCCACAGCACTGCCCTTTTCCACATCCAGCTCGTCCGGATCTCGGCCCCTCTCCGCTGCAAGCCGCGCTTCCTTCTGCTGCCTGAACCTCTGGAACAGCCGCCGGACCGGGTGGTCCGGGGGTAAGATCAGGGGTGCTTCGTTCTTCCTCTTCATTCTCTCCTCTTCTTCCCGCTTGACGTCGCTGATTTTCCGGAACACGATCTACAGGGGGAAAGAGATTTCACTCTGTGATTAACAGCACATTTGTTAAGGGGGGAAAGTTGGAGAAAGAATTATTTGAAAGAATCTATTTTAACTGAGAAGTGCACAACCTCTGCACATTTATAGCAACATTTTCAAATCTTATGTTGTGTGGAACACGGCTTATTTCATTATTTAAGAGCAGACACCATCTGTCTTTTAACTCCAAAAAGAAAAAAAACACAGAAGAAAAATACTTCTCCAGCTCTGACAGGTCAGCAAGGCGGTGCCACTGTAAATGTAATGATCCCAGGAAGACACTCGTTCTATTTTGTGTTAAAAGTGACTTCTTGTATTTGTTTTCCTGGCTCTATGGTTTACACCAAGTTTCCAATGTTACAGAGCCATTCCCATCAGTCTCGTCCCAGAGTTCACTCACTACAAGTGACCTGATACTATTTTAGTGCAGCTTGGCCACTCGTGGTGCCAGTACAGCAGAGACTACTCTGGACTCTTCATCAGCAGTTTGCAAAGTGCTTCTTGCCCTCCCTTCCTCCCACATATTCTTCTAGAAGCAACATGCAGTTTAAGGATGCAAAGTTTGAGTCAGTCCCAAAGCCACAGGCACAAGGACAATGGGAGATGGGCTTGGCAAGACATGGAGAAGCTGCTCATGGCTTGATTACCTCAGAAGCTTGTAGAGCCGCATGTCTTGGTTTATCTCTTTATTTCTATGCAAAAGAGAACATCTTTGCACAAAGAAACATTAATTTTCCATCTACCCTCCTAATTATATCTTCCTGAGCCTCTAGGCTAAGTAATCTCTAGCAATAGCCTGAGGATCCCACAGTACTGATAAAAGCCTCAGTGTCCCAACCTGTAGCCAGGCAATGTTTCTTCCTTGTATGTGATGGAAACACATTCTCTTCAAAAACTCTGTGCATTTTACATTAGTACTGGTATTTTCCAAGCAAACCCAAAAATTCCGGTCTGGCACTAAAGGAGAACCAGTAAGTAGTCTTGTTTGAAAATGACAGGTTCCCAAAGCTGAAGTTTGCAATATAGAGGATAAAATATGCAGCCCCCAGCTTCTACTGAACACTGATACCTAATCCCTTTAGCTGCTTTTGGGAAAATCCACTCAAAGACCTTACACTTCAATGCAGAAATAACTTTCAGATTCAAATCATTATTAGGGAATGTGTAAATAAACCCATCCCTCTGTTGCAGACAAATTTAAATTGAACTAAATTTAATAAGCACTTCTTCACTGGCACACCCAAAATGAATGTTTCTCCAGACTCCAATGCTTCTTGACAGTTTTGTCATTGTGGAGCAGGGTTAAAAAAACATCTTAACAGCATGTCTTTGGAAGGAAGAAGTTGTCAGACTTGGCAGCATTTCCTCAATACAAAAGAATAAAATTAGCAGGAAGGATATTTTATTTCCAAGCTGCAATTAGGAAACTAAATATGAGATAAGAATAAGAAAACAGGGTACTTGACAGTCCTTTTTTCTTCCCTCCGGGAAACTCACTCTGCATTGAGCTCAGTAGGAAGTGGACAAAGCAGTGTAATCCTTGAAGTGAAAGAACAGCACTCACAGGGAAGGGAATGCAGTGCAATCCTGCAGGCTAATGGCTTCCCACACACTGGCAGTTTCCCACTTTACCTGAGGGATGAGTGCCAGCCCAGCGTTAGGGCAGCTGCCGAGTAATGCCAAGCAGGGTCTCAGGGAGTCACTCCAGCAGCATCCTGAGGCTGGCTCGGAGGGCACAAAGCCCCAGCAAACTGAGGCAGCTACAAGCCAGGTCAAACTGGCCCTGCAAAATTTTGTGCCCCAAGCCTCCTCTCTCTTGAAATTTGTATGTTTGTATGTGGACATCCACATCTGTGCCAGATGCAGCTAACAGGGCTCACTTTGTACGTGAGCATGTTGTTTTGGTCTGACTCATGGATCAGGACTTCCCTTAAATGCTCAGAAGGGATGTATGACTGGCTGGTGCAGCGGTCACCCTTGCAGGAGTCATCAGGCAAGGCTTTTCAGACCCAGAGTCCAGGATGCTTCATAGAGTCCATGACTGGGCCAACCCCTGCTCCACGCAGCCCAATCAGCACTTGTCTGGAAAGCACTGAAGAACCTCTCACTATTTAATGACTGTTTTTTACAACATAAATGGGTAAGTTATGTGACAGAAGCTGCCTCTGCTGCAGCACCATGCAGGAGAGAGAGCAATGAGCAAGTCTCAAGCAATCAATCTCATATTAACAGCCTGGCCCAACCCATATTAGCCTTAGCCATTGCACCTCAGGCAGCTGGTAGCATGATCCCCGTGCTGGAGGACACAATAAATCTACCAGCAAATGCAGAAAGGTGAGCACTGATGGACAAGCTGCTGGCAGTCCTTATCCACCCACAGCCCCCACTGCTCTCCATGGCACTGCCAAGGTGAGCCCTCCCTGTGGATGCCAGGCACACGTGGCCATGGAGGAGCTGCCATCAGCCTTCCCACTGTGTGGGATCAGCCTGAGGGCCCTGAACACACCTTCACTGCTTTGCCTTCGGGAGATCTGACTGCAGCAGGAACAGGAATGTTCATGGAGGGAGTACATCAATACTGCCTTTGCCACGGACAACTGCTACCCCGCTAACAAGACCTTCCACAAGGCCTTACACCAGCTCTGAGGGAAGCACCCCATGGCAGCAGCCACTGCATGAACACAGAAATGCAACCCTCGGGTCTCCCACCCTGCCTGACATCTTTTACAAATATGCATTTACGTGACAAGCTGTGCTCATGCACAAGTCAAACCTACGCCAGGGGACATCGCCTCCAGCTCTTGTGCTGGCTCCTTTTAACTAACTCCTGAGACACTGGAGAAACAGCTGTCAGAGAGCAACTCCTCTTTGGGAAGCTCGGGCAAAGTTGTCACTTGTCTCCTTTTTTGCTAGTTCCCCAATGCCTTATTTTCTCCAGACAGCTCTGTATTTATGTATTAAGCAAAAATGTTATAGCTATGCAAACTTCAGCAGTAATTGAAAATACTTTAATTAACTCAATTTTGGATATTTTTTCTACCTTTTTTAAAGATTAAATGCAAGTCCTTGTAAATAAAAATACAAATAATTTTAAAATGGACTCTTTTCTTACAAATGCTAAGGAAAACACAGTTTTTAAGTGGTTAAACATCTGCAGCAGCAGCCAAGTTATTCAGAAAATCTTGTTGTTATGCCAGTGGATGTACACCTGCTCCCACAAGCAGTAAGAGTACAAGGGAAAAGAAAATAGATTTCATTTGTTGTAAGGAAGAGAAGTCTGGACCTACACAGAAATTTTCATGTGGAATTTCATAGGGCAACAAATATGGACATTAATCAAAGTTAAAACCCAAAATATTGTGGCAAAGAGCCCAAGTTAGCTTTTAGAATAGTCCTTCTTTATCTCTTTCTCCAAGCACTCATGTCTGTCTGGGAAGGGACAGTCCTTTGTACCCTCAAAATCTCCTAGCCCGTGTATCACACACTGCTCAAACACAGGGGAGTTCACAAGTTATGCAGTTCTCCATAACATCGCACTCTGCAAGACCTAAGCACGCAGAAAAAACCTAGTGGGAGCATTTTAACAGTATGTCAAGACCAAAAGATGGACAAAGAACCTGAACTGAGATGAAATTTAAACACCAGGCCTAAAGCTGCGTATTTCACACAGCCAATCTCAAATCTCATTTCATAATTCTGTTTTTATGAAAAAGGTCCTGAATCTTGTACCCCAACAGGGAAGCTGCCCAAGCTGCCAGAACTGGAGTTATTGTGGAGGTATCAGCCTAGATTTGCCAAAGACGTGGAAAATAGCCCTTTTAGGTGCAGATCCTTGCAATCGTATCAACGTTTAACCAAGCCATGCAGTTATGATGACTCGATAACAATTCTATTTTTTGGAAAATGCAGTCAGAGACAAATGGAGAAATGTGCTGACATGTCCTGGTGCACTCCTGCTCCCCTATGTCCCCACAGACCTATGGCAGCACTCTCTCTGCGACCACATTCCTGCCTGTGCATGAGTCCTGTCCAAAAAAGAAAGACCAAGCATTCGTCCCTTTCCTCGGTATAACCTAGCTGTGAAGTCTTAAATGATTTTGGGTAAGGACTCTGCCTCTTTGGAATCATCATAGAATTTTCAAGTTGTATTTCTAGAATTAATGTTTTCACAGATTAAGGTCCAAGTATTAAAAAAATGAGGTGGACATAAATGAATACGTGGTTGTCAATGTGGAGTGCCCAGCAACTGTTACAAGGATTTTACTGTGCTCAGCACTGAAACCCAAGCATCATTTAAATAACAGAGCATGGACATTGTTTGTGCATATGACTTTCATAATTTCTTTATGGTAAGACCAGGAGAACAGATGGCAATGTGACCCCCAGCATAAGGCAGGCCATAGGATTGCTCTGAAGGGGCATTCCCTGGGAGGAATCTTGTTGCCACTAGATTGCATCTTTTAGAAAAACACCCAGCTTGATGGCAATAAAGAATCTATCATCACATCTTGATGAAAGATTGCTTCAATTTTTGATTCAAGGCTAAGTTTCATGGACTAACAGAACCATAGAATCATAAAATGGTTTGGGTTGGAAGGGACCCTAAAGATCATCTGGTTCCCCCTCTGCCATGGGCAGGGACACCTTCCACTAGACCAGGTTGCTCAGAGCACCATCCAACCTGGCCTTGAATGCTTCCAGGAATAGGGCATCCACAACTTGTTTGGGCAACCTGTTCCAGTGCCTCAGCACCCTCAGAGTAAAGAATTTCTTCCCACTATCTAATCTAAACCTACTCTCTTTCAGTTTGAAGCCATTCCCCCTTGTCCTGTCACTACATGCTCTTGTGAAAAGTCACTCTCCATCATTCTTGCAGGATCCCTTCAGGTACTGGAAGGCCACAATTAGGGCACCCTGCCAGGCTGAACAATCCCAGTTCTCTCAGCCTTTCCTCCCAGGAGAGGTGCTCTACTATGTTGTCCACTGTCTGTAGTTGTTCTTGTCACGAACAGCCCACTGTTGGTTGTTCACAAACCCCACCAGAACGGTGCTGCCTGCCAAGTGATGGCAAATCATGTTATTTGTCTCTCCTCACACTGTCAGGAAGGTAATCAACAGCAGGGCAAGGCAGGAACCATGTATTAGCAACCAGATTTTGGTCTTGCATGCCAACACTGCATGAGACAGACTTAAAGGTCAGAGGGTGCTACATTTAGACATGTTGTGAATATCTTGAAAAGCTTACCCTGACAAATGCTGAAAGAGACCTGTCTGCACCTGGAGTGGAAAGGATCTTCTGGTCTTGTGCAAAAACACCCAAGTTTTTTTTAACTCTGATTTGCAAGGACTGATCCGAGACCCACAGGAATAGATAGAAATAAGGATTCCATCATGTTTTGAATCACACTGTCATCATGGAGTTACAATTATGAGGCTCCTAGCCACAAAGCTGCTGCTATTATTAGCTCTGCAAGCTTCCCTTCTTTCCACCTCTATAGCATGCACAAATACTGCAAGATTTGGCAGGTCTTCCTCAGCATAACAGCAAGTAGCATGGCATTTTTCTCTGGTGCTTAATAATTCTCTTTCACAGATACAGGAACATTCCCAGAGTCTGGAAGCGCCAGATATCATAAACAATTAAAAGCTTAAAATTACTTCATACAGTGCTCACAGAAAATGAATTTAAGTGTGAGGAAAACAACCATGAAAACGCATTCATTATTACACAGTCCATCTAGGATCTGCCAAGAACCGATGAAAATATCTTCAGGCTGATGTTAGCCTGATGAAAATTGGATCCAATCTTTCTTCCTTTTTTATTTAATTGTTTTTGAGAAGCAAAAGGGGGGTGGGGAATGGGAAGAGACAGAAGGTTTGACAATAAAAATGCTTTTGACACTGATGTTAAAGAAACCAAAGCTGCATGTGTGCAACGTAGAGTGTGATGATGAAGAATCTCTACAGAAGTGTATTAGCAGGTGTCAGGGAAAAAGGAGCCTGTGTCTTTTGCAGTTATGTGGGATGGCTTGTCAGAAAGGAGGAAATTGCTGGTCCTACTTCTCATGAAATATAGGATCAAGACAATATGCAATAATGTTGCAGATGTCATTAAGTTCTCTCTAGTTTTACTGTCTGTAACAGCAGAATTTAGTTTCTGCTTCTGAAGAGGAACGAGTTTCTCTCCAGTTTAGGCCACATCCCTTCTGGGCACTCCCAAATACTTCTAGTTTTGATTAATTATCTGAAAATTCAAAGCAAACTAAGATTTGGAAGGTCCTGGCAGTGGGGCTGTAAAGGAGTGCTGGTACCAGGAGTGCTGGTGTCAGCAAACCTCAGGGATCCCTGGGAGACACAAAGCCCAAGAGCCAACATGTGGAGGGGCACAGCCCTTTGTGCTGTGGGGAGCCATCACCCTGCCCTTCGGACAGAGCAGTACCCACTCACTTCCCAAAAACCAGACTTCTGTGCACTTCATTAATAGACAAGTGCTCGGAAGAGACACAGCTTCATCATTTCATGAGCATCCAGGCTATCCAGATGAATAGAGCAAACAAGGGTTTCAGTCTCTACAGAACAACATCTGGGCTAAATGTTACTGTCATGAGCACTGTCAGCTTCAACAGTGCTGAAGCTCTTCTCTGTGACAGCCTGCTTTGTAGCCTAATTACAAATTCTAGAAATACCAACTCAAATATTAGTGTCACTATCGTGTCGCTATTACTTATTTACAAGCTCTGCACAACTCAAGGCTCTACTCCTCTATGTCAAACTCCTCATTCTAATTCATGTTTACAGGCTGTGCTAATGTTGAGTGAAAAGGGAAAAGCTTTTACAAAAATGCTACTGAAAATAAGACAGAATTATGTCTAAAGCAATTAGTGGAAATAACAAAAAAAACCCTGCCTGATCTGCAACAGACTCCCTAGCAGGTTTTGAGGCATTAAGAGATGTCTCTTCCCCAAAACAGACTCTAAAACACTCTCAACAGTAAACTTAGACAACTGCATAACTAAAAACTAAAAACCACACTGGTTTGGATAGACACAATTACAGCACATTAGCTTGTTCAGCAACCTCCTCCACTAACATAGAAAGAATGCAAGAGAAATAGGGAAAAAGAAACCATTGAAATACATATATTGCTGAAGATGTACTAGAACGTCATTATTTTGAGATGAAAAGTAGCTGTTACAAGCAAATACCTAATGTGCAGACAAGAGCTTCAGGGAAATTATGCCAGATCTGAATGGTGGAACTTTATACCCCCTGAGAACTACTGTGTCCATCAAAATGTGAAATGCTCTGTAGGAACTTCTTGTTTCTAGTAAAAGAGGAAAAAAAGAATGTTTATGGGTTTTGACAGCCAAGTGTCAGCAGTTTCCAGCAGCAACTCCCATAAAATACTATTTTCATGTTTGTTTGGGGGCTTTTTTTGCAGGTTTTTTTCTTTTCTTTTTTAGAACATGGGGTGCTTTTCTAGCTGTGCGCAGGCATCAGGCACACTAACAGTTCATGTAGTGTCATCTTTTATTCCAGATCAACATACTACCTGCATTTTTGGGCAGAAAACACTGCCTCGAAAACTGCTTTCAGGAGAGCCCAAGGCACAGCAGGAACTTACCTCTCTGTCACCTAAATTACAACTGTACAAAATGTCATATAATCTGTACAACGTGCCTTCTCAGGACTCAGAGTCTGTTTCTCCAAGCTCCCTGTGGCTTGCTGCCATTTACTAAGTGTTTCCTGGAAGAAACCAGGCAATTTGTGAGAGTCAAGGATTTGGGATTCTTTTTCCCCACCTCTAACTCAGACACAATTTCACTTGAGATCTGAAATGGATGCAGAGGTTGTAGAGCTGAGAAAAGCAAGGATGTGTTGAGGGAATAGCTTAGTTGTATAGCTTGCCTTCTGTGATTACATTTTGGACACTAGCTTGCCATTAAGATAACTTCCTCTCAGCCAGTGTCTTCTTTTCCTTCACTTGTTTTTCCTTCTGCTTCCACTTATCAGCTTTCTGTCATTAGGCTTACAGTGATTGACAGGTATTTTACTTTCCAAGAGAGTAATCAAATGTATTTTCAAATGTATTCAAATTAATCAGAGCTTACCAAGAGCTTACGAGTCATTCAGCTATCTTCGAATGCCCACTCACAAACCAATCCACACAAATAAAATGCTCCGTGTTCCCAATGCACAAGGTTTGTGCAGCTCTTGAAATTATAAATTGAGAATTACATTCAGATGAAAGTTCCCTGCATAAATTGCCTAAGATAAAATGAACTCTCCTTTATGTGTCTCTCTCTGAGTTAACAGGCTTAAAGTTCAGCTATAATATTGAAGAAAAGCAAACTAACCTGCAGCCCTGCATAAAAAAAATAAATCTTCTACCCAAGTAGGTGGCCCAGGATGGCTGCACAGCCATGCACAGTCAAGCACCCAGTGCCACTCAACTCATCTGTCCTTTCCCTGTTCAAGAGCTTGGATAACATTCTGTGAGAGGGAAACAAACTACTTATAACCGAATGAGAATCGGCAACAGAAAAAGTGCATTGCTTACCATTTCCCAAAGCAGCTGTCAAACCCCTTCAGCCCTAACTAACAGCCAGGAGCTTAAAACACTGGAGGGCAGACAAGAGTTGACTGTAGTGAGGTGTTTCAGACCTTCTCACTACAAGAACTCCTCTAAACTCGCGGTTCCTAGAAACGCTCTCTGCCAGTTTCCCACGGTCCAGTTGCTTCGGGTGCTGGTAAGTGACAGCCTTGTTTCCTCATCAGTTGTCAAAACTGATAGCTGTCTCCCATTCACTAAATCCACAGGTGAGCTAATTAGAATAGCTAAGGACTGACTGATCCCCCCAAGTAACTTCACAGAGAATCCTTTAAAGCTGAATTTCTTGATTTTGTTTCAGGTGTCTTAGTTCTGTGAAAGCAGACACGTAAGTCCCAAGGTGAATGTAGATTCAAATACAGGCAGAGGTAGGTGCTCTCTCTCTTATCAGTATATTTCATTCACACATCTCCAAGAGTTTTACAATAATTTCTTAATCCTCCCAACATGACCAATGCCATTATTTTTATTACTTATGTAGCAGCAATGCTTAGGGTTGTATTGGGCTTTCAGTTTATATACACACAGAGCAAAATGTCATTATTCAATGAGGTGAAATGGCCTGTTTCATGGGAAGACATCACAGGCCCAGCACATATTGCAGTGTCTCATGTCAGCCACACAAGTATTTATCAGCAGTTGAACTGTTACATGTGCAAGACATCCCTTTCTGATAAAATTGGTGAGAGTTCACCCTTACAAGTTTCAGATAAGAGATCCTCAATACAATTTGTCAAGTGATTTCAGACACACTTAACTTAAAAATTCATGAATTTCTCCTGAAGAAAACACCTGCTCTAGAAGAGGAAAACCAGGGTAATTCAGCAGGAGAGCATTGTTTCTTCACAAGCAGACTGAAACCCTCATTTTAAAAATATTTTCCATCATCTATATTCAAAGAATGACACAGTTAGATCTGAATATTGAAAACCCTACACACCTTTTACCAGGAGCAGTAGGAACCGCAAACTCCAGACTCCCTGAGACCATCAAATGGGAATCTAAAAGCTGTCTTTGACCCAGCCTTCATTTGTATCACACCTCTCCCTCTTACACAGATATGCAGATACACATTCATCCCCAAACACCTTTTCAATCACAATTCAGGCTGCATTTGCAACCAGTTTTGTTAAAAGATTTTGTTTAGAAAAAGTGTGTGCTTGCATCTGACTCTTGGACACCATGGTCATGGTTTTGTTTACTTTTTTTTTTCCTGAGTAGTTGAGAGTACTCATAGACAGCAGAAAGCAAATTCCCTTTTCCCCTCTGCCAAAAGGATTTGAACGCCCCTTTCAGGAGCGCGGCTCTTGTCACCACATTATGGGGACAAAAACTCAGTTCAAACCCCGATGTGCACAGAGACACCGTGGTGAGGGAAGCTCCCCCTCCCCTTCCCTCCCTTGCCAGAGCTTTGATGCCCACCCCCTGCAAGCGAGACACAGACCAGGATGGCTGAGGTTACCTCAGGGAACAGCTTTCCAGTCTGCCCTGAGCTTTCACTTTGGAACGGGGCACCCTGCCTTCCACGCTACAGAGACATTCAGAGCCAGTGTTCCCAACAAGATGGGCTGAAGGAAGTACTGCTTTGAAAAGCATGAACTGGAGCTGAGGTCCCCCAGCTTCCCTCAGGCAGGTGACAGGACTGGTGCTCCAGCCTGGAGACACAGGCCCTCACCAGGAGGTGGGATCCCCACATTCTGGCTCCTGCTTCAGCAAACGCCCTCACCACTGATTCGAAACAGAAAATCTCAGCTGGGCAGACAATGACACCTAATCCCAGAACCCCTCCTGGATAGCAGTTTTATCATTCCCTTCATCTTCTCAAATCAGTGAGAAAAATTAACTTCCTGAACCTGAAAACTATCCCAGTTTTATTGAATAGTGCCCTCCTTCTGCTCTGCAACTCTAACCCTTCATTTCCCCGAACTAAAATGTTTCATTTCATCTTACAGACAGCTTTTCATTTAAGCTTTCTCCTCTTCTCCTATTTTTCCACTTCACTGAGACAATGCAAAACATTTAATTTTCATTTTGTAGGCAGGCAGGTTTGAAGAGTTCAGCTTTAGTAGCTTAAGTGAGGCAGAGCACAGAGTGTACACTGACGTGGTTACATGCTTTTAAGTGATCAATAAAATATTGATTGTTTAACTATCGTGCTTTGCCATCTCTATCTCTTCCATGTTCTAATGTCACACTGGGCTAAACTTAAATACCTCAGGTGACATCTCCTTGCTTCCTCCTAAGGAGCATTGTAAAATCAGTTTTCTCCTTGATCCCCTGTTCTGAGATAAGAGACAGAGCTCGCCCTTGAGCAAACTGCTTCTCTTCCACTGGTACTACTGGGACAGTAAGCCTTAACCTCTAAACATCACTGAAATGTGACATATTTTAGTTTCAGAGTTGTACTAGTATCCAGGAGAAGCCACCACCAAAGTCATATCTCAGATTAGGAGTGCACTGAAGCTTTGTAATCTCAGCTTAACTCCTCCTCACACTGCATCACAGGCTCTTTAGGTCCCCATGTGCATTTATGCTTTATATTTACAAAGCATAATCTTCTTATTTTTAAAAGAAGAGAGGCAACTTTCAAGGAACTTATCATATTATGTTTTGTTACCCATTTTCCAGTCTCATCTTTCACATGAATGGATTCTTATCGCAGGTGTAGGAATGTAAAACCCCATCATCCTGATCAGAAATAAAGTCTGTGAGCAGCACGCTGTACTCCCATTTTCCTGAAAAGGGGAAGAACAGCAGCCAGGGAGAGGTTGGAGAAGCTGCTGGAAGTCAGGTGGGTTTCATGTTCCCACAGACCCACGGCAGGTGCTGTGACATTCTGCTTTGTCACCACCACGTTGCGAAGTTGTGCTTGTGGAGAGGAAGTAAACGTTTTCCACGTCCCTCATACAACTTGGGGGACACAACCAGGGCCTCAGGCACTTGAGATCCAGTTGGGAACAGTTCCCAGTGCAAAGCATACCCTAAGAGTAGACATTTTAATGGTGCTGTAAAGTTTTTCTGGTATGACAATGACTGTACTTGACTACAGTGTACTAATTTGTTTAATTGCTCAGAATTAAGAAAACAAAGGCAAAAATCCCTCTCTTCCTGTCTCCCTGCGAGCTCTTCTCTCCATTCTGCTCTCTCTTATGCCTTTGTAAGGCATCTAGTCTGCAAGAATTACTAGTCACAAAATTCACTTAAATTTGTCCAGGTGAAAAGATGGATGATCCTATACCACAGGCATAGGCTGAGACATTAAAAATTTATATCAAGAAAAGGGAACTATTTCCTTAGCCACTGAAGAGTGCAGCAGACACTTCAGCAGTTAAGTACAAGTAGAAATAATACCAGATTCCACAAAGAGAGTATTTCAATATAGTGGAAACAGTCATTAAATGGAAAATGCTATTTTGAGATCCAAAAAAAGAGAGTGTTATTCAAAATAATGTTACTTGTGGATCTAAACTCAAGGAAAGACAACACCAGATATGATCCAGTGCGTCCCCCTGAATGTGAGTAAACAATGCTTAGATCGATCTGTTATGTGTGCACACCTGACAAAGACACAGCTGGACAATCTAACAGAGAGCTCAGAGAAAACAAAAGTGTTTGCACAAACAGCAAACCATGCTGAAGAATCTCTTCCTGATGTTGTTTTCAGCTAAGAGGTTACAATCCTTGGAAACACAAAGCAGTCATCGTTATATAACCAGCACCAGCAACTGAAAGCTGGATTTTGGCAACAGCTTCATCATCCCACAGAAATGAAAAGTGCTCTTAATTTTTCACATAATGACATCCTTAATCAAATGAACTGCTTGTAAGACCATCTCCCTTACTGCATAATAACACCATTTCTTGTGGGAACTCATCCACCAGTTTGCATTTGCCACCTAACTTCTGTGCACCCACTTCCCTGCTGCAATCACAACTCAAGATCAGGTGGACCCGAGCCATCGTCGTGTTGTTCTAATCTAGCTGGGGGCTGGGAAGGACTAACAGATTTTACAGACTCAGAGGCTTGTCAAAGATACATCTCATCCTCCACCCCTGCTGTCCTCTCAAATGCCCCTGAACTCTCCCAACATGCATCTTTATCACCACTCTGCCCACAGCATAGATTTTTATCAGGCTTTATCTGGCTCTGTGCTACTGATTGCACAGGGGCCTCACTGCAGAGGTTTTGGCACCAGATTCTTAAAAAGAAGCTACAGTGCTTTCAGACCTCCAGCAGGTTTTTCAAAAGTCCACAGGACAAAACATTTGAAACAGCACAATTCCTACAACTCCTGGCATGGGGACTCCACACCGACCCCGCTGAAGCAAGCCTGCAGCCCATACATATGCCTGGGCTACTCTGCACAAAGCAGATTTGCATGCTTTTAATTTATCCATTTCCCAACACTTGGAGCTACTATTATATACCAAGAAAATCTTTAAAGAGAAACTTTAAAGATGTGACTTCCAACCCTCCCTTCATGATTTTCATCTAATGCTGCACTTTCTAGCAAATACTTGACTGCAAAGGCACAGAAGGGGCAAAGAGATGGTGCATTCATTACACCAGCACACTGGCAAATCTGCTTCATATTCAGATGGAAACCGTTTGGCTCAGAAGCATCATTGCATAGTAAATCAGCTGTAATTTCCATTTTTCTCATTGTGCTACAGGGGCATCCAGCCCAAAACGCCTGTTTGGCTGAAGTGGATGGAACCACCAGGCAACTGCTGGATCCATCTTTTGTTCTTCAGTGACAGAAGGCTCTAGAAAATGCTGTCAAGGAGGGCATGGCAACGCTGGCAGAGATCATTTAATCTCCCTAAACTCTGAAACCTGCTCACTTATAACTTGGATCTGATGCCAGCTCTCAGGACAAGAGTCCTCCTGGCAGGACGCCGGTACTGGAGCATCTCTTGATGCGCCGCACGCTTTCATTACGTGGAAAAGCTGTCCTCCAGCTCAGTGGTGGGGAATGAGCTGCCCCACTGTGCTCCTCGCCTGGGTGCCTGTCCCCATCCTCAGAGCAGAGTCCTCACGACCACCAGCCCCACAAGCAGAGGGTGACACATCAACATGCAGGGCAAGCGTGGTGTTCTCGCTGCGGGGCGACATGGAGAGGGGGAAGCAACATGCTCAAGGGCTCTCACTGCCTCCAAAAAGTGCCTGAGAACAGTAAATACACTGCCTGCCTTTGCTCTCTCAAAGCCAGGTCTTGCATCAAAGGAGGTCAAGAATTAAAATACTTGCCAACAGCCCTCTTCTCTCTCTGTCTGCTCCCCAAAGCTCAGCAGCAGAACAGGCAGGGCACAAAAACCTTTTTCCAGCACACAAAGTTGAACCCCTAAGGCCCCTCTCTCATGCACAGACAGCAGGGAGTGCTGGAGATCACCAAATTCACCTGCAGCCCATTTATCTCTAACACAGTGCCGGGCCTGAAACATCTTAGAAGAGTTTGGAAAAAAAAAGGAAACTGTAATAATTAAAATAAATATATTTGACCTCTCAAATCCTAGAAGGCCCTTGGGAAGATTTGTCAGCAATGTCCTCTGCTGCTGAACACGGGCACTGGGAGGAGCAGGAGCTGCCTGCATGGGCGTGATGAGCAGGGTGGTGGGAGGTCTGCAGGCAGATGTGCAGACCTTGGCAGCACATGAGCTCAGCTGCTAACAGGCATTCCCGTGCAGACAGATGCAATAACTTTCCCGGCAGCTCCAAGCTATAAAGTATGTTTCAGTTGGGATGTTGGACTAAATGAAAACACCCTTTGAACAAGTGGTGCTCAGGAATCTTTTCAATTTTATTTGCAAATTCACTCCCCCCCCCACCACCCCCCAAACAATCTGTCTTACCCAGTTAGAAAAAACCCAATCCAGCTGCTATTAGATATTTTTCTAACAGGAGAGTTTGCCAGATCTGGCATTTGAAACAGATTTTGTCTTTAATATTCCTTTTACTTAGCATTTGCTGTTTCATACATGACTTCTTAGGAAATGCGGTTTATTAATAAAGAGGATTATTTCTAGAACATTAGTTTGCATTAAACCAGCTAAAATTCAAAATGCTGCTCTTCAAAATCGCCATCCTCAGAATACCATAAATTGAAAAGCTGTTGCTTCAGTAAGTCATGCAATTTTTTAGCTTTTATCTTATATATGACTACATATCATTACCTGCTCTGCAGCCCAGCTGCCCTCAGCACACCGTCTGGAACTCAGTTTGCTAAAAATAAGAGTTACAGCAGCATCTTCTGATTTTCCTTGCTTTGCTTTTTTTTTTTTTTNNNTTTTTTAAATACATTTATAGCATCTGCATCCAACCTTCCAGTCTTGTTCAGCTGCAGGGGTGATTAAAATAAGATCCTTTTAACTTTGTTATTATAACTTCTCCCCTGTGAGAGGCCCAGGTTTGCTGCTTAAAGGGTGTCGAGGTGCTCATGAACAGCTGGCTGCCGGCTGCTGCTCTAATGTGCAGACCCAGAAGGACTCAGCAGAGGCACAGGATGCTGCCATCACTCCCTGTTAGCTGAGTCAAATTACTTCACAGGACATATTGTAACTAATCAGCACACAAACCTCATCTTTGCCCAGCTCAAGAGCAGAGGATTCCCCAGAGGGAAGGCAGAAGTTTTTCTGTCTTAATAGATGTTTGGCGTATCATATTGCATTTGATTATCTTCTTAAATACATCATTTGCTGGATACATCTACCATATCAGAACTTTGAAGAAGCAGTCATCAGGCAGACAATGCAATTCAGATAAAGAGGAGAATCTTTACCTTTTAGCCTGTGCCTTGGGGCAGGGAGAATCTAGGCTTATCTCTGCCATCACATCCAGCTCTGAAAACACTTGGTCCTTGTGCCTTCGTTGGTTACTGAACCTGCATCTTGCCAAACGATCTCCAGCACTGGTGCTAAAGCAGTGAGTCACTCCCGACTGCCCCAGACTTCCCAAGGCATTTACACACTTCAATACAACATTCTGTGCTTGTTCTCAGAGAGGCTTCTTCACATTCAGACCTGTTCAAGGACAGACCTACAGCAAGCAACTACCGACAGCAAAGCAGTGCTGAGACACCCCAAAATTTGTTGTTGCTGTTGGCTTTGTAGTTGGTTCTATTTTTCACAGTGTCAGAGGCTGAGCACTACCACATTAGTGCTGCATCCAGGACTGGGCTGGGCTCAACCCTGAACGGGAGGCAGCGCGAGGAAGGAGTGCAGGGGCTCTGCTGCCAGGTTCATGCAGCAATTCACTGACCAATCCCCACATCTCAGATGTGAACCTCTACTCAACCCCAATGAAGCGGGAGTCGAGGATGTGGATGGCAAGGCTGCTCAGTATGATGGCAAGGGTACCTCAGGAGACACAAAGAATCCTCCTGAACTCCATGAAAACATTTTGATGGCAGTGGTGACACCTGCCAAAGAGATGAAATCACACTCCAAACAGTCCACATTATCCTTTCTCTACACACAGACCATTAATTCTCCTAGCTGCAGTCTGGCATGATGATGACATATCTATCTTATGGAAAGGGAACAAAAGACAGAAGAAAATAAATTATTTCTTAAAGGCTGCCAGAGACATCTTTTTGCAGACATGTGGACTGGTATCTCCCAAGTCTCATATTAATACTCTACACAGAGGCTGCTCTTCCTCTTGTAGGCTTGGACTAAGTGATCAGAAGTTTTCTGTGACAGCAGGCACTTACTGATACCAGGCACTGCAGAGGTCCTGCAGGACCCAAGTGCTGCATAGTGTCTGCAGACTGAGGCACTGATAGGGCGATCCAGCTATGCCTCACTGGGTTTGTAGATAGCCACACACACAGGAGGTAAACTCAGAAGGCTTCTGGCTAACCAAAATGCCTCCAAACACAGCCACAATTCACAGAGCAAACACCCAAGTGGAATATTGACTGGCCTATGTCCTCACTTTGACTGCAGGAACAAATCAGGCAACAAATTTGCAAATGCATCATACACTGCATTGAGATGTGTTTTGCATGTAAGAGAACCAGGACTGGGATACTTCAGACTCCCTGTGGCTGAATGCAGCATCTCATCTATTTTTGGTTTGTGCTGATTTACCCTGACCAAAGGCATGAGGGTCAGGAGTCAGGACAGAGCTGTGCTTACCACTGGGAAGGTCAGCATTCCTGGGCAGTACAGGATGCAATGGGAAAATTCACCACCTCCGATGAGGCCATTGCTCCAATGAGGTCTTTTAAACTCAGATGGTTATAAAAGGAGACCTAAATGCCTGAACAGGTGAGGGGGACAGTTCTACTTTCTCCTTTATGTTCTCAAAGCTGAGATAGGGTCTGCACTCTGCTGCATGTCTTCCCTCTTCCCACACTTCACTGCCAGATTGAGCCCTAAATTTTGTGTCTAACTATAGCTGATGGCACCATCTTAATACTGGCAATTGTAGGCAACAAGCAGATGTCATTGTGCCTCTAACACATTGGTGGACATAGCTTTAAAGCATCATGATTTTGTTGAAAACATCTCCAGTGTGTATTAGTATTACAAAACCAAGCAAGTAGAATAGAGACAAAGTTCAAAGTGCTTAACAGATAAAAAATTCTGCTTCACAACACCCAGGAAATATATGTCACAAACAAAAGGCTCAGAAAACCAAAGCCTGGCCCCAGCTGAGGAATCATCCATACCATTTCATTTCCTGGCCACTTTCTATCAACTTGGTAAATATCTTGTCTCCTGCACACTGTCATTTGTAGGAAATGGTCCCAAAATCAACACAAAAATAACTGTCAGAAGAAGAAAAAAACAAACCCACAAATAATTCAATTAAAGTAACTGTCAAATTTTTACAGGAGTTTTGATACTGAGATGAATCACCATACTTAAACCCCTCCACAGGACAATTACAGCATATCTCTCAACTTTTCAGGTCTTCTCTCCCTATCTAAGAAGATTTTTTTAAAGATTTGATCTAGATTTAAGTCCAGCTATAGTGTTGAGGCCACTAAAGATGTTTGGGTATGCTCCAGGAGCTCCAGCAGTCACTGTCCTCCTCACAGAAGGCTCCAAGATAAGAGCATTCCAAAGTTCCCACTGATGTAATGACAGTGAGGAGGAAGACAGAAGGTGTATGTGAAGCCCTTCATTCCAACTGGAAAACTAAGCACTGTCAAAAAGCAATCTTCCTGCACACATAAGACTCAGTAAAAAATCCCAGTAAAATACATACTTTAGGATTTGATCTAAAATTTATAAGCAACAGCAGCGAATTTCACCTTTTTTGCAGGTTTGTTGGTTTTTCTGGGGTTTGGTGGGGGTTTTTTGTTGGTTTTTTTCTTTTTGGTGGTTGTTGTTGTTGTTTTGTTTTTATATTATTATTCTTATTATTTGTTGGTTTTTTTACTACTGATCTAGACTGTGGAGTAAGCCTTAGTCTCTCAAACACCTTTTACCTGGGAATATTAAGAAGATTCAACTTTGTAACAGCTTCTGAGGCAAGGAAAACACTGCTTTTGCTGCCTGACTGGAGAGTAAAGAGAGTGAATAATCAGCCTAGCCTTTAAACTAGATGCCTGCAGTAGAAAGAAAAGCAATCCTTGTTTTCCCAGCAATACAGGATGTTCATTGTAAGAATAAATGCTCAAAGGAGTCATATATGCTTGCAGAACAGTTACAGATAGTGCACTGAATTACCAGTGCAGTAAATAAATTACTTTGACTTGTGTAATACAACAGGAATAAGAGGTCCCTACTTCTAGTTCACTGTGATGGGCTGCTTCCAGGCAAAAACAAAGACATGGTGGTAAAGCATCAAACTGCTATCATCATAATGGAAAAGTTAAGGCATTAATTTGACCGTGCTTTACCAGACCTATGTACAGATAAAATAATTCACTTCAGGTAAATGCAAATGGATTTCACTCCCACAATGGTGTGCAGGTCCCACGAGTTTCCATTACTGTAAAGAAGCTCAAATTGCAAGGTTAAATTTCTCAGGTAGAAAATACTGCACCTATAAAGTATGCGATTCCAGAGATCATAGAATGGTTTGGTTTGGAAGGGGCCTTTAAAGGTCATCTAGTTCCAAAGCCCTTTGGAACCAAACCATGGGCAAGAGCATCTT
Organism: Ifrita kowaldi; assembly: GCA_013398055.1. Classification (NCBI taxonomy): domain Eukaryota; kingdom Metazoa; phylum Chordata; class Aves; order Passeriformes; family Cinclosomatidae; genus Ifrita; species Ifrita kowaldi. The sequence continues at coordinate 881,421 of VZRS01006253.1, forward strand.
CCACTAGACCAGGTTACTCACAGCCCCATCCAACCTGACCTTGAAAATTCCAGGGATGGGGCACGTACAACTTCTCTGGGCAACCTGTTTCAGTACCTCCCACTCTGACAGTGTAGAATTTCTTCCTAACATCCAATCTAAACCTACCACCTTTCAGCTTGAAGCCATTGCCCCCTCTCCTGTCACTACCTGCCATTTTTTTAAAGTCCCTTTCCAGCTCCTGGAAGGTGCTGAAAGGTCTCGCAGTCTTCTCCAGACTGAACAATCCTATCTCTCTCAGCCCATCAGCACAGGAGAGGTGCTCCAGCACCCTGATTATCTTTGTGGCCTCTCTGGACTCACTCCAAGAGGTCCAAGTCCTTCCCATGTTGGAGGTCCCAGAGCTGCAAGCATTATCTTTCAATCACCAGAAGATGATACTTCAGCTTCTGAGTGCTGGGGCATCCCAGCAATTTCAAAATCAAAACCAGTTTGATTTAAAAGCTTAAACAGCTAAATTCTCAATGGAGCTGAACACCCTCAATCTCCCCATAGCTCAGTGGCTACACAGAGTGCTCATCACTGACCTTAAGCAGTTTCTCAGCCTCTGAAAACCCCCCAGGCATCCCTCCCTCACACACACACATGGAGGCAGGCTCAGAAACTGCACTGGGGCGAGGCTCAGGCAGACCTGCAGCACTAAGAAACCTCAAGCTCTGGTTGCCTCTGACAACCCTCCTGTCTGCCACGTTTCTTAAGAAAGCCCTGCCCTCGAGCCCAGGGCTCTGTGCTGATGAGCAGTGCTGAGTTCACCAGGTACTATTTTTCACAGGGCTTTGCATGACCTGTCTATCAGCCAGCAGCATCCAAACCCTGCACAGCCAACAGAGCCTCATGGACTTTCTGTGTTGCAGTAGCTTTATCCTGTCCAAAGATTAATGAATTCCCCTTTGCAGTGCCCTGTGACATTTTACTACCCATTTACCCACAGAAGAAGGATTGCACGTCTGCTCCTAGTATGTACTCATGCTTCATAATCAGGCCAGATTGTTTCTGTAATATCAATACATGCAGTTCATCCTTTAACTTAAATCAATATGGATCAAAACAGGTTATGACTTCTATGCAAAAAAAAAAAAAAAAGGTTTGAGACAGTCTGTGAACAGCTGTATGGATTTTGTTGAGCCTGAAGGATAACTTTGTCGAAAGCATGGAAAGTTGCACATTTTCAAGTAGTCAGAAAAGAATGGAAATGTCATCAGCTAGTGTCAGTGCAAATGCACCTAACAGGAATGCCAGAAACTAAGTAGGATTGGGGAAATGATTAAAGCATACTGCAGTACAACACTCACACAGACACCTCAACCCATACTCCTATATATATATAAATATATATATATATATGTATGTATGTATATGTATATGTATATAAGTAGGAATTTAGGGAGAAACCATCGAACTATACTGTGATCTGTCTTCTTGTAAGATAGGTGCTTGTCTTTTGTCTAGGCAGCTCTTTAGGAAGAGCCAGGTGTGAGGAAGAAACAGCAGCTGGAAGCAAGGGATTTCCTCAGAATAAGAATTCTATTTTCAAGAAATCTTAAAAACATCCAAGAGAAACACAACCGTATGCGCATTTACCTCTTTTTTTTTTCTGTAATGAGAACCAGCCCTTGAAAATAAAATAATTTAAAAAACATTCTCCAAAAACCTTTGCATGCTAGGCCAGTAGAAATTTTCCTTAAGTCTAAGGAAAACTGAGACAGAGCATAGCTATTACTCAAGAAAATGTGGCTTCTGCAATGTCTGGTTTACCAGTTTGATGCATTTACATTGAGGAATGTTAAAAGCCCTGTGCAACAGAACAGAAACATAAGAGGCTCATGAGTCAGCAATAGGACAGGATCATCTTTCTTTTGATTTAAAAGAGCTTGAAGAAACTCTGAAACATAGAAGCATTCAGATGTAAGCAATTTGAGGAAGATTATAATTTTTTCAATCTATACAGTGGGGACTCACTGGACAGAATTAATGGGTGTTTTGCAAAAGCCCTGCAGTCATACTAAGATGATTCATGCTACACTGTTCTTATAGAGCACGTATGTATGGAAATCTGTATATCATATTTAAATGCCTCAATATATTCACATTGTATGCACGATTTCATGGGATCAGAGCAAGAAAGCTTTCCTACACTGAAAAAACATAATTTGCATTTTATTTTAAATACAATTGATACCAAGCAAAGAACAGTCTGACATGACTGTACTGTGTAAAGCCACCCTCACACTGAAAAGAAGGAATTGTCAGCTTTACAACAGGTACCTGCCGTAACTCTGCACTATGGAGATGAGATGTCTAATGGGGATTTCATTCAGAACAGGCAGTGAGACACCACTGAGCTCCAGTAAGCAGCTACTTCTGCTGCTGATGACAGGATAATGGAAGAATATTCTGGACAGATAATTTTTTGAGAAAAAACTCCCAGTTTTTGTTGTTGGGGTTTTTTTATCAGATAATGTGGAAAGACTGTAGTCAGCCCGTTTCAGATGGTACAGAAAGGCCAGACTTCTGGGACTGGCCACATAGAACCACAGGTTTCCTCTGTCTCCGGACTTGTACTGCCACCAGCGGCATTCATAGAATCATACAACTGTAGAATAGTTTGGGTTGGAAGTGGCCTTTAAAGGTCACCTAGTTGGACCCTTGTGCAATGAGCAGGGACATCTTCAACTAGATCAGGGTGCTTAGAGACCCATCCAATCTGACCTTGAATTTTTCCAGGGATGGGGCCTCTGCCATCTCTCTGGGAAACTTGTGCTAGTGTTAGTGCCTCACCACCCTCACTGCAAAAAATTTCTTCCTTCTATCTAGTCTGAATCTAACTTCTTTCAGTTTAAAACCATTAACGCCTCCTGTTGCTACAGGCCCCACTAAAAAATCTGTCTCCATCTTATACACCCCTGTTCATATTCTCCTATTCTTATTTTTAGGAAAACATAGTTGGAACATCTCTGTGAAACATCACAACATGACTGCAATACTCCTAAAAGAAAACTGTAAGGTGGATATGGAACAGAAGCCAAGCTTCTTCAGCCAGAGTGAAATTAAATGTGTGACAAAATGGTTGAAGTGAGGATACCTGATCCTCAGCGTATCAAGATGGCAACTTGATTGTTTGGTGCATTAGAATTACATTTTCAGAAGTCTATTTAATCCCTTACAGATGTCACTGCTTTGTTTTGGTTTTCCTGCTAGACTGAAATCAGTTATCTCATACATTTTTAATTATTTTGTCCAAAACAGAACTTATTCTCCATTGGTTCAATCACTCTACAATGAAAATTTTAGAGGAGATCACTTTGCCCTGGCTTCACTTCTTTTATTCTGTGGGAAGGATGAGGCTGCTGAGAAGGGGCTTATAAACCTGCTGTCAGCAGAGCAGGATCTCCTCCGGTGACAGGGCTGTGACAGAAGCCACAGGCTGCCTTCCTGCATGGCCTCTTGCATTGAGAAAACTACTCTGGACACAAAACGGGCAAGGACACAATGCTGCTGCAGCTGGTACAAGGCCTGGGAGGTTGCCATGACACAGATAGGGCAACAGGTTTGCTAAATTTCACTATGAGCCTTTCCTGCCCCTGAAATAGCCAATTTAGGTGGGCCAAACCCCCAGTCAAACCCCTCAGAGGGGCAAGCTCAGCATAGCTTCACTGAAATTACTGGAATTGTCTAAAGAGGAAAGCAGTTACCCAACTAACTGAAACCCCTTTCAGTAGTAAGAATAAAACTGTGCAAAAATCTATCAATGAAAAAAAAAAACAACTTAGTAATTTTGGAAGACATTCAATCCTTATCTCACTTCAGAGCTTGGCATCATCACATTTCTCTTACCAATTTCTCTAAAGAAGTTTCACAATATTTTTTGTTATCACAAATATAAATGTTACAAAATACCTTTAAAGCTTTAGTTGAAGTAACTTCTACAGCAAGCTGGAATTGGGAGGCCAAGTGCTGCAAGCAGCTGTAATTAGAGCCACACGGGAGTTCTGAGGACACCTGAGACACAACACTTACAGGATTAAGTTCCCTACAAGTCACCAGCATGTCTGTTGAAGTGCTACATGCCTTTATAGCATAAGCTTTGAAAGGAAAAAAAAAGGTTTTGTGACAAATTAAAAGATTAAAAATTTTGAGTATCTGAGAGCATCTTACAGCGATGTTCAAAAGTTGCCTCCATGTGGTTATTATTCTGCCTTTATTCACTGACCCACATCACTTCCTTACTGTGCTGGATGTTAAAGCCAGTGAGAGCACAGCCTTTTCACATTCACATTTTGCTCAGTCTGAATCTTTAAATGTCCCTGTTTTACCATTCAAGATAAGTAAAAAAGTCCTACTGAATAGCAGTGCACAAATGAGTAATACTGCTGCCAATTGGATTAATCTTTAATTTATCTTCCTCATCTGAGGGAAGTTTTAAAGCATCAGTTTAGGCTCAGACCTGCAGTGCCAACCTGCTACAAAATTAGCACACTAAGATGCAGCCCAAGCCTGCATTTTGGAGAGGTGTAACTCTAGTGAGTGAGAAGTGGTCCGGAACCCACCTAACCCGTTACCATTCTGTCCTGCCTTTAAAATCCTGTCAAAGCTGGTGAGGAAGGCAAGTGTGTGCACACAAGTGCTCTTCTGGGTCTCTCTTCCTGTTCTAGAAAGGAGCTCTTTTGAGGTTTGCTGGTCCAAAGTGTAGATGCAGATGTTCAAAATTTGGATGAGGGTTTCCTTGGAGTTTTTAAAAGTGCAGACATGGAGGGTTTTGGTTTGGTTTTGGTTTGGTTTTGGTTGTGTTTTGTTGGGGTTTAGTATCTCTGCAAATCAGGTCCAAAACCAACATACAGCACTAGAGAGGCATATGGATTTATTATGGGCTGGTGGCTTCAGAATCCAAAAGACCATATTAAAACACTTCCCACAGATACACACTGGATTTCCTATGAAGTAGTAAAGTCTCATTCCACTACTGGTCTGGTGACACGCAAGAATACAATGCCAGTTTTCTTCATTGCAGTGCTTTGGCATTTAAGCAGGTAAAAGATACTGCTCAGGCTCAATAAACTGGGAAATACAGGCCTTATTGCTCATCCTTACGAGATGAGCAGAAAGGGTACAACTTTTTAACATTTTTTTTTTTATAACACTGCATTTGCTCAATCGCTGCTGAAAAAAACCTTCTCGTGCTTAAACTAGCAGGTGTTTTTTTGCTTGATTTATCCTCGATTCACACATAAGACACAAGAAATGCCATTGCAAAAAAAAAAGTGGTTAGGACAGGGCAAAGTGAGGGGACATCACAATTGAAACAAGATTATGCCTTGCGTGCATGACCCTTGTGTAAAAATACTTCATTCGCTTCTGCACGATGCTACCCTATAAAAAGGTCAGATCTACTGTATTACCAACCTATAAATAATTCAGGGTTATAAAGCTTCTTATCTGATGTTGAAAATGCAGAGGGCACACAAGAGTGCTTTCTGAATAAAGTCTTCATAAACCTTGCAGATCAGAGAATATTAAACTGTGCTGCCTCTACCCCAACCCCGAAGAACGATGCACTATTCCCTTAGCCTACAACAGGGCAGGTCCCCAGCATCACTTGCACAAGGTCCCAGTGAAGATCCACTGCAAAGCAGCTCAGCCACCCCAGCTCCTGACTCACAGGCTGAGTGCACAGCCTAGGCTGGGCTCAAGAGCCAGAGAGAAACCTTGGATTCCCATGGCAGCTCTTTCACACCAGAATTTGTGCCAGCACAAAAGAAGAACCCATGTTTTTTGCAATGAGTTTTGGTCTAAATGCTTGGGAGAGAAAGATCCACTTTCTATCACCACAGTGCAGACACAGATATTTATCAGAAATCAGGCTAATATTAACTCCATATGTCCATACTCTAAACCTGCTGCACCTGAAACTGAAATGTGAACACATTCTGCTGACAGCTCTGATGCCACTACCCGTACATTGCAATTTTCATGTAACGTTGCAACTTGCTTTCACTGGTTCCCTTAGCAGAGAAATTTTAGAGAGTAGCATCAGAGTTTTTGTTTTCACAACTATTCCAAATATTTTAGCAAATGGCTTTTCAATTTGTTGAAGTAGATCCGATGTTAAACATCAACAGGCTAGCCATTTTAGGGTATTTGTCATATCCTGAAAATTGCCAACAAGAATTAAATCATCTTTCTTTTTTTTCTTACTTGTGACTTAGAAAATTCATTCTGATTGTGTATAAAACAAAGAATGAAGGAGATGGCTTTGAAAATGACTGGCCTTTATTAGCTAAATCAAAGCTAATTGCCTTTCTTTCTCAATGAAGCTTTAAAATATTTGCAATAAAGCAAAAATATACCCTTAATCTGTTTGAACCATTTTTCTTCTTTATATATTTTCCCACTGTTTTTATGGATTAAAAAAATGCTTCAAGATGAAACATCTGTTTGACCTTAAAGCGTACAATCTGTCCATTGTCTCCTATGGAAAACAGAAATTGTATTGACTTTCCAGGTTTTTTTCCTTCTCTGCAATGGAAAATTGAAAACTACTTCAGCATGCTTAGACCTTAGCCTAGACTTGTATGGCCCAGCTGGCAATTCTGTAGGCCACATTGATTCTTCAGGGCTTTTTCTGCCTGTGCAACTATCCTTTCCCCAGAAGAGATTGGGAACAGCTGCAGGGGTTGACTGCTCAGCACTGACAGGTGACTCTGTGCTTTCCTACACCCCAAACTACAGTCACACATCCACTTTGGCGATAGGAGTGGGGTTATGATGCACCTGAGATGCAGCCCAGCACCAAAGAGCACATCAGTGGGAATATGGGGGGAGAGAGAAGGAAGCACAATCCATCTCTAACAACTCATGGGGATGGATCTGCAATACTTTTATCTGAATATGCCACTGTCATGACTGACTGTTTAAATATCTGCTGTGTGCTCTACAGGCATGCAAAAAGAAAAATCCTTGGTTTAAAAGACAGTGTGCTGTCCTGTGCTATACAGCTACCACACAGAGACCGCCTGCAATTGCCTCCTCACATCTTTGAGGACAAGTGTAGAGAAATGAACTACCTGCCTACCTGACTTAGGGGCAAAATGTGGGGGAGCCAGTCCCTGCCTCCTACTCTTATGAACCAGCCACCCAACATAATGGGGAAAAACTCCACTAGTCAGGTCAAGTAACAAACGCAATGCTTCTCCTGGAGGCTGAAAATTACAATTTTCTCAGAACAAAGAGGACAAGTGATCATTTTTTTTTGGATGGCAAATCCTTTCTAAGGTGCTGTGAGGAGCAGCACAGCTACATACTGCAATTTATAGAAAGATGTTGCACTGTGACCAAAGCCCATACTCCCCAGGTTAGATCACTGTTTCTACAGGACTGAATTCTACCAGAGACCTACTGCAATCAATCTCATAGAATTAGAACCCCAGAACATACAGCAGCAGAGCAGCATCTCAAATGGGAAGAGGAGAAGGAAGAAAGCCTACAAGGAGCAATTGTCATGACTTTCATTTTCTCAGTATTATTCTTCCTTTTCACTTGTTTATCTTGTTCCAAAATTCTTATTTCTCACACAAAACACGAAAGTGGGTCCCAAATGCATTATATAAGTGCCTCGATAATACAGTCTTAAAAATTTAAAATGAGTGCTTACAATGTTGTTTTCATTTTATTTTAGTGAGAGAAATAATTAATATTAATGCAGGGAACACAGTATCATTTTACATTCATTTTGTTAGCTGTTAAATTGCTGTACATCCCCCACTCACTCTTATTACTCATCGCTATTTTCCTGCTCCCGTGGTAGCTGTAGGAGTGAACTCTTGGATGCTGCCTGTCCAGAGCACGTAGCTGTCTCTCAGTCAGCTTTAGAGCGTTAGCAGTCATGCTCTGATGAATCTGCCACAGTAGGAACAGGATTTGGTGTTATGTTACTTTAGCAGGATCAGAACTAAGCCTTGAATCCTCGCATAGGTTATACACACACACATACTGATGTGCCAGCAAGCAAAATACCTTCAGTGCTTCCAGAGCCCTGCAGCACCTCAGGTTTGCACCATTTGTTATAAAGACTGTTAGGCAATCCCACGGACAGGAGTCCTGCATTGTGAGAGTCACGGAGCAGGGATGGACACGGGGTTCAAATGAGTGGGACCGAAGGAGCCCCACCGTGGTACCACGGCAGAGCCAGGGACAGCATGTCTGCCCAGGGAAGGCACAGCAAGGGATGCTGAGCACAAGGCATCGTGCCAGCAGCCTGACCTGTCTCCTTGGCTGCTGCCACACACTAGAGACTGGCTAAAGCAAAGGTGATTGCAATGCCCAGCAAGCAGCTAAAAAGCACCGACAACCCCTGTGCAGAGTTCTGCAGGTGGCAGCTGTGGCAACAGCACAGACTGGGTCCTGGGCTGCATGAAGGCCTGAGGCTTTCCAGGAGGCTTTCTCCTCGCAGTCCCTGTGTTGAATGCCTGCTCTGGCAGCCCTGGCCAAGCCTCCTTCCAGGTGCATGGGAGAGGAGCACAAAGGGACACATCCTGCATCAAACCCCTTGTGTGTATATACCCTTAACCCATGATGTGGGGAACAGGAAAGCTTCCTATGCTCACCATGGCCATGGTAATTAGTTCTGCCTCAGAGAGCCAAACATCTCACCCATCCAGCTGCAAAGACATGGCCCCTTCCACACGCTACAGAAATGGTGTGAGAGCAAACAGTGTGTTCCTGAGATCCCACAGCACAGGACAAAATTTGCCTTGAGGACTTCCACTGAAGCTTCCTGTCATCCTCCAAAGACAACTGTGGCTTCATGTCAGCACAGACAAGCGTGATCCCCAGGTGAGGCAGAACTGCAGGTACGAGGTGAAGGAACAACTGGCCGTAGCTACAGGTATTTCTTACTCCATAAAAGCAGAGCTGTACAGAGATAAATTATCATAGCAATATATAAAATGGAAAAGCCTATTTTGTGCAAAACAGGCAGCAATAGAAGGATGTAATGGACACATCTACTGATTTGTTTTCAAAGGAAATCTAATTTTTTGACGTATTAAAGTACTCCAGAAGACAAAGGTAAATCCTCTGTCACCTCTAATCAGATCCAGATGAAGCTAGAGAATGAGTAATGACACCAAAGAATATAAAATCTAGAGCAGTTAGATCCACTCTGCTTAGCTGAGTGGACAGTCCACTTGAACATCTGGGAATCATGCTCTTTTTTCAAACCCAGCTGGTAACAGGCACATAGGCACAGGTTGCCAGCAGCCTTAAATGTCTGGCTATGCTACTCAGTTATTAATAATTCTGCAGTGACTTGTGAAACTTAAGATATCCAAACAGTTAAACTTTACTGCAACATTATGGCATTGGGAATTTACAGTTTCCTTGTTATAAGGAAAAGTATTAATAATGCATTTTCTAAATAAAAATGGAAGAAATAGATGGAACTAGTCATTGCAACTACTCTTTAACATTTTGCCTTAATTTTTCTTGGTCTTAAACCCCTCATTTACAAGAAAAGAGGGAATGCTCTTAGATGGCACACCCCGGGCATAGAGCTGGCTTGGAGGCACATGCTCTCCCATAGGCAGTGCCTGACCTCTGTTCTCTCTATTAAGACTTAAACTGCCATGCAACTAAACCAGATATAAGCAGCAAATGCCTGATGATCCACTTGCAGTTAATATGCACTTTGCATATTAAAGGAATTATTAAAGAAAAATAAACAGTCAGAAAGTGGCAGTTTTAGAGTAGGGTAAATTAAACTTTTTTGGCTTCCCTTCCCCCCCAAAACAGCTATTTCTGGCTTTGCTTTAAAACTGGCTGAAAGATGTCAGACATGCAAATTCCTTCCCCCAGCATCAGCTCCAAGAGAAGCAGAGCTGCAGCAAAAAGAGGAGCAGAGCCCGAAGCTGAGCATCTGCTCCATGAAGTGGGAGCTCTGCAGCCTCCACAGCTTTCCTCGCTCCTCCCAACCCCCTCTGCCCTGCACCACCCGCCTCTCCTGTGAGCCACTGCTGTAAGACATGGGCTCTCATTCTTTATTTCTCCTTCCAGTCCTGCAGCAGCTTTCTTGGAGCAGAGTCTACTCCTCTGCTGGAAGGTGTACTGCTCTTCTGAATTAGGAACATCCATCTCCCACATGTTGTCAGACAAAGCCTGAAATATTCCAGGTACTCTTCTCAGTAAGAAAACACCGAGCAGTTGGCTATCACTGCTACAAGAGAAACTGCTACTGGATTGGGGAACCATTTGGGGAAATCTCAAAGGGTCAGAAGAATAAGGGCAAGCAGAAAAGAGAAACTCAGCTCAATCTCATTTGTAAAGCCCTGGGCTGAGTATTGCTGTACTTGCTGTGTTCTTTGGGGACCTGTGCGTGTGAAAGGGTAAGTCTATAATGTATACGTACTTTTCTCCAGAAGGCACCTTTTCAGGGAAAATGCTCACTGAGCTCCAAGTTAAGGAAGTGTGACTTCAATTACCATCACTGTCCCAAACAACAATCATTAAAATGTTTGTGCAGTACATCACGTCAGCCAGCGGCTGAACACCCCCTTCCACCTCGTCAGAAAGCAGGAAAGGCTCATTCTGTTTCTGAGGAAAGTAGCATCAGTGTTTGAATTCAACAACAGCAGACATTACTCATGCCTGTAGGAAAGCAGAGGAAAATCTCTCATGCCACCTGTGTAAGCATGCAGCATCTATCTAACCATGCAGGCAACACACTTCCTTCAGTGTGTCCCCTCATAAAACCTGAGACGTGTCCCTGCTTTCCAGCAAACTCTGGTGAGATGCTTCTCAGCCTTCCCACAGAACATGCAAGCTCTTTTTTTCAGCTCAGTGGCAGGGTTTTAGAGCATGAAAAGGCTTTAGACACTTCTTTTGTCCAACAGGATGGACCATTGGTGTCCTTCTCCACACGCTGGCTTCTCAAATACGTGCAACAGAGATGTTCTCAACAGCTAAGGACTGATGTATTTTGCTTAAAAAAAGGACTGAAAAATTCTGATGAAAATTTGTTTCTACTTCTCACAGGAGGCATTTTCAGAACCACGGCACTGGTATGGCAAAGCTGCCCACAGTGAGCTTGCAACAGAAGGATGAAACAACAGGAAAGAGGATGTCAGTGGAAAAAACCCACAGTAGATAACCTTCCACAATAGGCAGTATCCATTTGTATGAGAAATTGTAGCTACCCCTTTAGTGCAGACCTCAAGGAAGACAAGACCTAACCTGGCTGGAGAAAATTGAGTGCCCCTGTCTGAAAGCTCAAGAAGAACCATCCACTGACACATACCTCAGCACAGAATCAGTACCTGCCACCAAGATTTCATTCAAATAATCTGATAAATAACTGTATATACGTCACTTCTGTTGCATTAGTCAAGCTGACAGCTCTTGCTTATAAAATATAAATAGGATAACAACAGGATTAGTTCAGTTTCATCTAACTCAGCACTGTTAATATCTTTTCATAAAAATGCACTCAGGAGTCTGCCTTGCAATCATCCAGGCATAACTTTGTTATCATGAACTAATTATTATAGACAGTTTGCAATGGCTACACATTTCTGTCTCTAGTAAACAGATTAAATCACTGAAAGATGTCTACAGCAATAATCATGCGAGACTGTTATGGTGAAAACTCCATTTGCTGATCTTTTTCCTTAATGCTCTGAATATCACAAGCCACTGATTCACTGGTGAGGCTGCCTGCAGGACTACCAGTGAACATTCCAAGAACAGTGTCATAGGGGAAAATGCTGACACCTTTCATGGAAGAACGGAAAAAATACAGCCTCCATTTTGCAGTTTTTACCTCACCATGATAAAACAGTATCTCAGTGCTACAAGACACACCAAGGTAAAGAAGGTTCATTGTCTAGCACTACACACATGATCAAAAACAACAAACATGAGCTGACATACAGGACAAGAGAGAGTGGACATCCCACAGTAACGCAGCAACAGCATTGCCAGTGACCTATCCACCAGTGTGCCATGATGTAAATGAAAAACCCCATCTCACTGATGGTTAATTTTCTACCTGGGCCTCATGGCTCTCCTATAAATTCTTTCCTGGAATTTACTGGAGTTGATAACGCCAAAGAGGCAGAAAGCAGGCACACCACCCATACAAACCTTTTCCAACGCAGTTCTTTGCTTCTGGTGTTTTGGCAGCTCCAACCGAGTGACAATAAATCACAGCTGTTGGCTGAGTCAAGTGTTGCTTTAAATGCCATTGTCTGCAAAAACTCATACCAATTTACTGGTGCTATGCTCTGATGAATGGAAGACAGCAGTGTTGAAATCCATTTTAGAGTGACACCTTTACTGTCAGTATTTTGTAAACAATGTAGAGGCTGATCTGGATATCAAAGAGGAGCATGTAAGTACTTTGTTACAGCATTGGTTGAAAGCATTTTATAGATAAATAAGTAAATTATATGAATGTATATACATAGAAATTGCAATTAAAGGTCTTGGTTGATTTTTTTCAATCCCTCTGTTCTTTGAAGTAAAATTCAGTCTTGTAGAAACCTCACAGTATTGTGAGCATTTAACTGGAAATGGTTATTTTCCACCATTTGCTTTGATTATCTCCCACAGGAGCTTTGTTTTTCTCCTGGTGACAAAATAAACTTGGTGCAAAGTTCTAGAAATTAGTGATACATATCTGCAGAGCCTGAATTATAGATTTTTCCAATATTCAAAAAGAAAAAAGCAGAAATGGATTATGTACACAATGAACAGCTTTTTACCTTGATATTAACCTGAGGGTTGAAACCAGACTGGCTCAATAATCCAAGACACACAAGAGTTTCCTAGAGCCACTTTTAGGAAGAGGACAAAAAAATGAACGCAGCTGAGTAGAATGGAAGCTCGTTTTATCACTCAGCTGTCTAGAAATTACCAGGTACATTCACACTACTGTTGGAAAACCATTATCATTAACAACCATATCGATTCCCACTTACAAAGAAGTCTTTGAAAAAGATAATTGCCCAGTCTGACTAGATAATTCCCTTTTAACCACACACAGAAGTACGTGGCATTGCAACCCCCTACAAAACAGCGCGTTCTCTGCCTTTGCTGTGAGTGAAGATGCAGCAGAGAAGCACTGTGTCCTTCTGTGATCCATGGCATAATCCATGTGATGGCACTGCTTTCTCCTTTAGTGCCCTCCCAGTGGCACTTAACACAGAAGAAGGGTGTGTGGCATTTCTGTCTGCTCAAGCTTTGTGTCAACAAACAACATCCATCAAGAGCGTCTGTCTTAAGCTGACAACCAACCAATGGCTCTTGCTTTGGGATATACACTTCCCCTAAAAAGGGGGCTGTTGGTATTGTTCTGCTGGTCCTTTAAAAGAGGAGACTGCGATCGCTGGGGTGTGTTGCTGGAGGGAAAACTTTGTGTCCCTTAGGAGTCCTGCTCAGATTTCATCAAAAGCTTGGAACAAACGGCATGGTTGTGCCAAGAGTCTGGTTACATGGTGGAGCAGACATCCAGGGAGGAGTGTAGCTGGTCAGGGGTGCTGAGCACACACACAAAAAGGCAGAAGCTATTGCTAATTTTGTTGATCTTGTTGCTGGTCTTGTGCCTACTGCCTAGTCCTGAAATCAGTCTGTTCTGAACCACTCGAGGGAGGAAGAACAGCTATCAGGCCAACACTTGACCCCACCTACACTAAATCAGCAGACAGTATGTGTTCTTCCAAAAGCAAGTTTTAAAGAAGTTACAGATCTCCCTGTGACTTCCTCTTTTCTAGAAATAAAACTTCTGAGATATAAATGTGAAAGCACAAACCAGTAACAGTGTTACCATCTTCAACAAGGATAATTTGCCAGCAACTCCTAGACTCTAATTTGAGAAGGAAATAACATATTTAAATTACACTGCAGGTTCAACAGTTCATAACAGATTTCTCTCAATTGCTATGAGAAAAAGCTTTTTTCTTAGTTCTTTTATAATGCTTATTTGCCTTTTAACTAGTTTTCCTGCAGGCATATACTATAAAGCCATAAAAGTGGATTTTTATACTGCCATATCTTAAAAGTTGTGTGTCTGCAGCTACCTTAATGTTATTCTTTATTGAAGTCAGCACCATCAAATTTATCCTTTCATCATTTGTAACCCTCATGTAGCTGATACAACTGCATGAAGATCCAAACACATTTATTTTCAATGCATCTACATTTGAGCCATTTATTTTGCTTGACTGCTGACAGTCCTACACAGTAATAGAAAACATTTTTGATTAGCTGAAATAAAGCACCCTTCTAGCAAATGAAGTCTTGATGAGGGTGTCATTTTCTATCATTGACTGAATTTGTTGAAGTTCTCAATATTTAAAGTTGTTTAGACTGATTGTTCATCTGGGCTGAAATTTTATTCTTTTTACCTACTTGTAGTACAGTTTATAAATTACTTTGATCCTGAATGGAACATCTAGAATGAGGTAACAGAAATATTTCAGTCATTGTAGACTCAAGGGTTTACATTGTCTGCTTCTCTGTGCAGTATGGAGCCAGAAAGATCTTACTCTTTGGAGTTTCTGGGATTACACTTTTTTTTTTCCTATTTTAAACCAAGATCTTGACTTCTGCTCTTCCTCTGTGTAACATTTTCTACTCATCTTCCTATCCATTAGAGCCATTCAAAACTTACAGTTATTGCCCACACCATCCATCACCTGTGTTGATCCTCTCTGGTGATATGACACAAACCAAACATTCTTCCTTTCTTCTTTTCTCCAGGCTAAACATTGCCAGCTCCCTCAGGTGCTCCTCATAGAACTCACTCTCCAGACCTTTCACCAGCTTTCCTAAACCCTACACAGAGAATCAACAAAAATCTAAGAAGTGGATTTCCCAAATAATTCTATAAAGGTTTCTTTTCTGTTCAAAAATGCAATTTTAGCTGAATACACCCTACATATGTTGGGCCTCACCCTCTTACAACAACTTAGCACTGAGATCTGCACTTTCATCAGCCTGTGCTGCACCCTTTACACCACTTCCTTACTGTGCACTGGAACAGACTGTCCAGAGAGGTTGTGGACTCTCCCTCACTGGAGATACTCAACAACCTTCTGGATGCATTTCCATGTAATGTGCTCTAGGACGACCCAGTTAGTGACCCTGCAGGTCAACTGGAACAGGAATGCACTTTTCCCCTTCCCCCAGAGGAAAAGGAACATTTCAAACACAAAGCAGCAGAGAACTTCCAAAATCCCCCTGAAAAACTCATGGCGACTGCCTAGTTCTGTTCCTCTTTTATGCTCTCCCTGGCAAATACCATCAGTGGGTCCAAAGAAGAGGGATCACAGGCTTGGGGACTGCTGGTGCACGGTGCTCAACTGAGGTTCCTTGACAGTGGCCCACCTTGGGGAACAATGGAAGGAGAGATGACATTTATGATTAAGGAGTATTTCAGTTTCCTTTGATGTTTGATTACCCACAGACATCTTTTCTCGATCCTGAATGCTATTCTAAACGTCAGCTCCTTGTGGCATTAAATGCCTCTGCATTCCCAGCACCAGCAAGCTCCTGCAATATTCAGCTTCCAAGGCACTGAGAGCACAGGTTCTGTAAACTGAATGGAAACAAAGAGCAGATTTGGTGTGCAGGGATGGAGCAGGCAATAAGGAGAGGTGTTCCCTAGCAAACAGTTCTGTGCTTTTCTATCTATAACATGACAGCCATGCTTTGGGGAGCACTAACAAGATCACTGCTAAAAATGGATTCGGAACAACGTCACTCTTCTTTGCTGGGTCATATGCTAAATAAAAGTCAATTCATTTTGTAATCAATGGAGAGTTAAATCACAAAACATCTTTTTTATAATCTCTTCATTGGAAATACTTCTGCATTGACAAATCCTTAAAGCATACATTCAAAGTTAGCAAAAAAACCTGCCACTTTTAATGACTGTTGTGCTAAGATTGATTTTTAGCAGGGCATAATCACCAAGATAAAGACACTGTTACTGGAAGCCACAGTATAAAGCTGAAATTCCTTTAACATTGACTTTTCCAGTCATGGGCAAGTGACAAAGAATCATTTAAACCTTTAAATGTCGGTTTTCTTAAAAGGTGAACTGTGGTAGTTTTGTTCTCTGGGACAGATTTGAATCCCACTGCAATAAAGCCAGATTTAAAATTAGCTAGCAGCACAACTCTTCCACAGAATCATAAAATCATGGAATGGTTTGGGTTGGAAGGGACCTTTAAGATCATCTGGTTCCAACCCCCCTGCAATGGGCAGGGACACCTCCCGCTAACCCAGGTTGCTCAGAGCCCCATCCAACCTGGTCTTGAACACTTCCAAGGATGGGGCATCCACAACTTCTCTGGACAACCTGTTCCAGTGCCTCACCACCCCCACAGTGAAGATTTTTTTCCTAATATCTACTCCAACTAACTCCTCTTTCTCAAGAGGAGACAGAAAAAATTCCCACTTTGCAATGCTACAGCCTTAACAACAAAGCTAATTTTTACTAAGCTGTTATTTTTACTGTTTGAAATCCATTAATACCACCATTTTAAAACAAGATACCCTATTTTTGCATTTTAATATGCTGCTTTAAAGAATTCATTAGGTTATTATCAAATAAGAATCTAGCCCAAGCTACAGAATAGACTTGAAAAGCAAAATGATACAGACTCAAAACATAGTAATTTACCTTTCTATTCTGTAAGAGAAAGATTTCACTTATTTAATTGTCTTAAATGAAAAGAAAACAAACAAAAGATCCCTTAACTTATTCTTCTCGTGGTAAGGAATCACATTAGAGGTAGATACAAATCAGTGTTCCCCTCTCACTCTCTTTTGAATGTCCAGGCCAGACAGTCCATTGGCAAGAGGCAGATTTAGCACAGGGGGGTGATTCCAGTGACTCGCAGACACCTCACTATTGTATAATCATGCAGAAGAGGATGCAGAGGCTTCAGCACAAACTGCTCATTTGTGGGAGCAATTTTAACTAAGAGCAGCACAAGAAAGTTGGTAGATACATTCATGCCATAACCCAGGGGTGATGGATGCAGAAACACAAGCAGGACATTTGCTGCCTAAGTCACCTGAGGCTCGGTCTCGAGACTGACAAAAACAAGGAATGAGACATAAACAGAAGAAAGCAACTCTGGAATAAACACTGAAAGTGGAGGGGCCGTAGACATCCCAAGCCAAAGACTGCTGCACGAGTGTGTAAACATTTGTACACTCACATCTGTCTGTGTAATAGCAGCAAGATTTGAGAGGGCAAAGGAAGGGGGGTGAAGAAGGGAAATGCCAGACATAGTTTTTTGGTCCCTTCTAGCTCTGCCAGCGCCTCTGGCTGGGAAATACTGTGAAACACAGAACTGACTCAGCAGGTTGCAGACTCTGCACCTCAAGCAGAAATACCCTCACGCAGGCACGATCCTAAGCACCCATGTGATTCCTCCAATAACACGGAACAAACAGAGCAATAAAACAATTCCTGCCAGCAGGACAGGGAAACATAGGCTTAGAAGGCAATGACACCTCCTCCAAATCCAATCCTGTGCTATCACAGACAACTGCAACCTCTTCATTGGCTTAACAAGTTTCTGTGTTTGACCTAATCTGACTTTTACTCATATTTAAAAGCCAGTTTCAACATCTCATCCTTTCCATAATAAGAAACCTGATTTTGAATTCCATCTAAATTTATCCATGATCAATGTAGATCTATTTGGCATAAGCCTCACTCTTTTTTTAGTAAGTAGTGGTCATTAAGTCCCATTTTATTTCCTCTTGGAATTCACCACTATAATATATCAAAAGTAAGACTCTGCCATTCTCTGCTTTCAAATTAAAGAAAACATATTGTCAGAAAACTATTTGACCACCAACTCTAAAAGAGTTGGAAGAACAGTATGTCTTAAAAGCCCAGCACACGAAAAACAATGATTAATGATGGATGCCATATTGACCTTGTTGCAGCCCATGGAGCATTCACTGTGGCCAGGAAAATGTTTTAAAAAAAGCCAAATTTGGCAGCAAAGGCAGGCTTCCAGCTGGCCGGGAGGTTGCTCTGTACCTGTTAAGAAACAGTACCCTGTTTCCTATTATTTGGAAATTGTTGGGAATTCTCCAGGTAGCTTTCAGGAATTTTTTTTTTATTATTTTTTTGCTTTTGCACTATCCTTACTCATTAATTATAAAGAAGGATCATATAAAACCAGCTTGTCACAATATGTTTGTTTGTTATTTAAGTAAATACAGTAGGTGGAATTTAAAAAAAAAAAGGTTGAGGACCTTTTACTGAATATTAATATCTCAGTGAGTGGAATTTCTATTCAGTGCTGTAATCAGATGCCTACAAAAGTTAACTGCACATGCATAAATATATATATATTTACATACATAAAATATATAAAGCATACTTCTTCTATATGAGTGTATGCCTACATCTTTGGAACACAGCAACAAAATGCATTTCTGTGAAAACCTTCTCAAATCCAAAATCTTTCATTAAAGTTCTGTGTCTTGTGACCACATTCTTTATCCTGTCCTTTATTTTACAAAGAAGTAGCTATTTTATAAATGTTATAGCGAACAAATATAATGTTTTTGCTATTATTTTAATGCTTTCAAAATTACTAAATAATTTAAAAAACAATAAAATTGATTATTTAAAGTATATTGGTTATATACAAAACAGAGGATCAATATAAGACCTTGAGAAGTGATGCTACGATGGGTGTGAAATAACCTTGCTGCTTTTTTCCTCTTTTCTTCAAATCAGAGAGGAGACCATGTTACCAACACTAGTATTGCTTATCATGCAAAAGGGTTTGGAATTCACAAGATTAAGAACCAAAAATACCCTGCTTTTTAGGTTTTGTATTACACATTTCCAAGTATTTATAACTGTGGGATTCCTAAATGTATGAGTTGTGTTCCTCGCAGAGATGCTTGTACCCAGGAATTGTGCCATCAGGGGAAAAACACCAAATGGAGCCTTTGCATGAAATTACAGGAGCTGGCAAGTGCTGTGACTCTTGCTATTTTATTGTGAATCTTAAAATATAAAGTGGGGGTTTTTGTAATAGCCTAGTTCTCAGAACCAAACGGTGTCTGCAAATGAAAATAGTTTCAATAAGCACAAAGAACAAACTTGCTGTTGGTCTGTAACAGTAGCTTGGCTGGCACTCAGAAGTGTTAGTTTAAATACATGGTTAAAAAATTCTTCACTGTTGTGTGAAATGAGATTGCTAGAACATCCTGACCCCTTCATCTTATACCATCTGCTCTACCTCTCCTCTCTCCTGATGGCAGCTCTATCCCCACCTTCAATCTCTAAGAGGTTTGTGCTGCTGAACATTGGGCCAGTGCACCTTTTTCTTCTCCAGCTCTTCCATCATCAATATGTCTCGTTTTCCTAACACTGTAGTAAAGGAACCAAACCAGTCAAATACAAGCCATTCATCATCTGGACAGAAAGTGTGCTGGAAAATTCAGGGGGAAAAAAAGAATACATGCCTTTTTTAACAGAGGCAAAAAAA
>VZRS01006253.1:901086-924348 GCA_013398055.1 Ifrita kowaldi
AAGAAAAGGTTGGAGAAAATTCAGGGGGAAAAAAAAAAAAAAAGCCTTTTTTAAAAGAGGAAAAAAAAAAAAAAAAAAAAAAAGTCCATCATAAAATGGGAAAACCATTGAGAATTTTCACAGCTTCGGAATCTGAAAAATTCAAAGCAACCAAAGGGCAAAAAGAAAATAGTTTGGGGAGTATGTCTGCAGATTCATTACACCTCAGTCAAGTTACTAATGCAGCCACAAGAGGGTTTAGAAAAGGGAGGTGCACCTTGGAGTTAAAGGCTGTTCAGAGCAAAATGCAGTTCTGCATTAGGATTAGATTCCACGCAGCATTCCCATCTCAGCAGAACCCAGAGGCAAAACAGTGGCAGGCAACAGCAGCAAATGGAGAAGGAAGAGCAATAAATGAGGAAGAGCTTTTGCCATGTTGGTGGAGTGCTGCTGTCAGTCTCTGACTGCCTCACTGTTTATTTGGCAGATTTCAGCTAGGAACAGACTTTTCTAGAATTCCAAGCATGTTTTACCTTTCTGTCAAATTAAAATTTTAAAGCCCATGCCAAAAAGCAAACCATTTATATTGCAATATTTTCATTTTATTCTCTCTACTTTGGGAGGTTCTCAGTAACTGAGGCTTTTAAACCAATACCAGAGATAATCACTGTGATATAAGGAAAATCAAGGGCTTTACTGTAGAAAAATGAAGTCAATTAAGCACCTGAAAAATGACCTGAATGCTGACATACTGAACTGCACAAAGAATGGATCAGAGTAAAGGCATGTTACTTTTGAATACCATGATGAGGTACATTTGGAAAATAAACAAATTAAAGCCATTTCAATTAACATCATTGATTTACTTTCACAGGAATTACTCAGACCAGTTGCTTATCCCCATTCCCCAAGACTAATCAGTATCGAACTTACCTAGAAGGCACCATGGAGAATCTTATTGAGAAGACAGACATGCAAGGAGGGAAGAGGGGCTGGGAATGGAGGAGCCAGTACTGGAATTGCTGTCATTGTGAGAGAAGAAGGCAGAGCAGGGTCAGGCCACAGTGAGCAATGAAGGGTCCCTGGCCCTGTGTCTGAAACCTGCAGCATCTGAATAAAGAGTGTATTCCAATGATGCTGTGGGGGAAACAGTAAAGCACCTCTCAGCCAGAGTCTCACAACCAGCTCCCCTGCCACTTCTGGTTGAACAGCAAAGTGTTAACAAGCCTGTACTCCACACAGCTCTGGGTGGCCTGGGACCTGACCATTTTCCATCACAAAAACTCATTTACTCGGGCTATTCTCCGAAAAGGCTGGAAGCAGCTTGTTCACTTCATCTCTCCCCCTTCCCTGTGTTCGTGTTCAGCAGTTCCCCAAAGCTCCTGGTTTAACAACAGCAAGAAACAGTCCAGGTCACTGTTCATTTTGTACCATTTCTTTCAGTATTGTTGGCAAAATAACTCTGATGATAATATTACTGATTTCAGCCAAACGCAATGAATTCATTACAGATTTCATTTCATAAATATTTTGCTCTTGCATTCTTAGATGCTTTCAGAAGTAATAAATCAATTAATAAACACAGTGAGCGTCTTCTTTTTCAGTGCTGACAAGGTACAAATTTTGTTAATTGTAGATGTCAAAGTCTGTCATTAAACTAGNTTTTGCTCTTGCATTCTTAGATGCTTTCAGAAGTAATAAATCAATTAATAAACACAGTGAGCGTCTTCTTTTTCAGTGCTGACAAGGTACAAATTTTGTTAATTGTAGATGTCAAAGTCTGTCATTAAACTAGTAGGCATACTCTGCATAATAAATACCAAACAATCACCCTTAATTCTAATTTAATTTCTGCACTACAACGCTGCACTTACATTTGGAATAAAAAAAAGAAGTTGAAAATTATGCCTGCTGTGACTAGTTATCCTGAAAGAAATGAGAGGGAAAAAACCAACTTGTTATCAGATTCTTTAAATTTCGTTATCTATGTTTTAATAACTCTACTTTTTCTGAACAAAACTTTGTTTCTTTCTGGAATGTTCTGATTGGAAATCATAGAATATATAAATTGGTCACAAAATTGTAAGCAAATTAGAAAAAATTGGTAAGAACAGCAATAAATGGGCAATTTAATTCAAATGCATGCATAACTACAAAAGAACTGTGTGCTTTACTCTGTCTGGAAATGCTGATTTGCAAACACTGGGGCAAGAAATATGGTTCTAGAAGAACATTTGTGTCTCAAAACAAAATGGATATTCACATAGTAGCAATATAAAATATTTTTTCTTTGCTGTCAGAGGTAGAAAAACTGTAACCTAAGCACTAAAAACTGGAGGGAAAATCAGCAGACTTTGCCTTTTTATAGGTAAGCCCAGAAGACTTGGAACAACCCATGCTGGGAGGAAAGTGCAAAATGGCACCATTGGGTTATACTGAAATAGTCACATTTGAGCCCCTTGTTCTCTCCATCAGTTTCCAGATATGTTTCAGAAAGTATTTTCATATTCTCAAAGAGCTGAGGTTGAACTTGGCTTTTAACTTATTCCTCTATACTGAAGAAAATGTTTCTCTATTGAAGACCTCTAGAAACCACCTCAAAAAGTTTGACACTCACCCGCAGCATGTTTGGCTTCCCAGCACAAAGCAATATAGGCAGAAATCTGATCTGATGCGTTTGTTTCTGAAACACTCAATGGCATAACTCAGTTGCAACCAAGAGCAACGTGGGAAATAAATTTGTCCATCATGAATACTTTATGATCATCTGAATTTTGTGTCAGTTTACGGGCCGTGTACTTTTCAGAACTGAGCAAATTAAATATGTCAGATATGTTCAAAAACATTGTCAAAAATTTAATTAGCTCAGAATTAATTTAGGGAAGTAGGGAAATATATTTTTTTTCATTTAGAAGTCATAATAGTGAGCATATTTGGGAAAAAAATCCTATAACTTCAAATGTTTTTGTAGTTTTGGAAGTTGTTCCCTGTCAGTAACTTCCTTCAAAATTTCTGCCATGCTTCTTGTAAGATTTACAAAAGGAGTCTGGATTGGTGGGATTTTAGGACAAAAGAAAGATTAATGTACACAGCACTGTCTTGCACTTCTAAATGCTAACTTTAGTAGTAAGGTATTTTTTTTAAGTTACTTTTTCAAAACTGGCTAGTTTCCTAATTTTACTGACTGAAACACTATGGAAAGCAGGCAAAGGACACTTCTTTTTCATCCTTCTAAATTATTTTTATTTCAGTGTTTCTTTTGTTTGTTTTCTATAACAAGATAATTCTCCAAAGGAAACTTCTAAGAAGATAGCAACCTTTTTGGTCATTTGGAGTATTGAATCTCTGAAGGAAATGCTAGGTTACAGCTACAGCTCCTCTCACAGCTCAGACCAAATCTGATTTCCCATATCTGCTGATAAAGCACTGACTTCCCAGAAGAGACCACTGCTTACCACTACACTGTTGGTCATCTCACAGATTCCCAAAGTGCTGATTGAGCTTTCAATTCAATGAATGGTTACATTAAAGTAATAAATGAATGGAGGCAGGGCATCTACACACGTGAGTTCTTCGGTGTATGCCTTCAACATAAGTTGTTCAAAAAGCATAATGCTGCCCAAAGCAAAATGATGTGGAATGACAAATCACTGCAAGGGGGCTGAGCCCCCTTGTCCCTCCACCCAGGAGCAGGGCAGATCCCTGCAAGGAGGAGAGGTGGTTGACTCAGGTTCTGCCAGCAGGAAGCACACAGCACGATCTGGGGGAAGCGTTTTCCATTGCTCCCACCACGGACGAGCTGCCTCAAGGACACACAGCTCGTATACATGCAGTGAGCAGGGTCAAATGGCTGCCAGACAGCACTTTTGGCTATGCATTTGTGCCAAAAGCACATGAGAGTGCCAAACTTTAACTACAGGTAACTGTATTCACCAAGAATAAACTTAACAGAGCAAGGAAACAAATATTTTATGTATATTGTCCATCTCACATGTCACCATGCTATGGAAACTGAGGTTCACATCTTCAGTGTAATTTCAATTCTCTGCAAATACAACTCTGGTATAGAGCTGTGATATTCCCACTTCAGCCTTCACATATACAAAATGAGTTACATTGGCTGCCACCATGATGTTAAAAATAGAAAAGGGAGAGAACTGCCCAACCACCTATTCCACTTCTGAGCCAAGGAAACATTTTTGTTTGCTTAGTTTGGGGTTGTTGTTTTTTTTTTTTACAGTATGACTTCAATGGTCTGCCAAGAAGAGATGGGCAATGTGATTTACATTTCTTTTGTCATATTTTTTAATGAACTTATTAATTCTAGCAGTAATGACCTAGATAGTGCTTGAAATTCTTCTTGTTACAGGAAATAATTTGCATAAAATAATAAAACAAGAGAATTTTTTTTCTTGTTGGACCTGCACTGAAATATGGCCCACAGAAAATCTTATCATCTAGCATGTTGCAGAAGAACATCTATTCATCTAGGAAATAATTCAGACCCCACAAAGTAACAAACAAAACTGCTTTTCCCTTGCTACTATTGCTATTTGTGAAAAAGCAAACTGGGAGAGACCCAATAGTTGCAATCTGCTGGCTTTGAACTACCCACTCATTGCAATTCACACAATTACCAGCCAATATGTGCATTTCTATTTCTCATTTCTTCTTGGAACTAATCTCTGGGCTGAATCATAACCACATGAAAGATGACTTTTCCAAGGCAGCAGCATTTCAAAATTTAGTGTGTGCATCAAATGTGGCTTGCTTATTTTGATCACATTGCTTTTACTGAACACTCTCTCTGAATTACTGCGAAAAACACCCCACCCTCTCTGCTGCTCCTGTAGTCAGGGGACTCTCTGCAAACCACCTCATAATGAAAAAATGTAGAAAGGCTTTGGTTAAAACGTACTTTTCAGGAAGTCTGTCAGCCTTCCTCAGCTATAGCAAAACAGATCTGCTTCCCTACATTAACTTCACAGGCAAAATGAGCCACTTAGCCTCAACCATGTGATGAAGAAGATACTGGTTATGAAGGTTTCAGGCAACAGCGAAAATGCTTTTTAACTGAAAAATCAATCCCAGTATTTTAAAAGCAAGTAAATCCAAATGTTCCAGAAAGATAGAAGAACTGTAAGAAGTTCTTGTGAAATATAAAGCAAGGTCTCCTCTTTGACATACCTACACACACATCTCACCCAGACACTTCAATCTCCTATTAGGAGATAGGAAACCAGTGACTGGAGGTCAGTCAGGCATAATGCCAAAGCAGATTACAATATCCCTCTGTGTTCCCACCCTTTTAAAGATGCCAGCCACTACTCCAAAGTATTACTAGGCCTACAGTTGTACTACCCATGTTTTGGGTTTAGAAACAAGAAGTAAATTAATAAAAACATAAATCTGAAAACAACAGTGGGTTCCAAAATTATTCACTGTTATCCTGCTGGCACACAGATTATTTGTTTTTAATTTCCACCCAGTGAGCTGAAAGCACTATGCTCTTCCAGAATTTCTTACACGCACATCCAGCATTCAGCAGCTCACTCCTCTGAGTGACTTTGCATTGCCATCTCTTGTTTTTCAAAATGCCTCTGCTGTGTGAAAAATAAATAGCTTCCCTCCTCCACAGCACTATTCACTTAACACTGTGGTGTTAAATAAATATTAATATAAGACTAGACTCATACTGTTTTATTATGAGTAAGTGGTACCTTACTCTGCAAATATTTCCATTCTCTTTAACAGAGCAAGGTATTCCTCTGCAGAAGTAAAGGAGGCAGAGCCTGGCTCAGCCCAGCAGCAACACTTACTCCTCCTCCCCCCAGCTCAGCTTGGCCCACTGGTGCAAACACAGAAACCTGCTGCCTGTGGGGAGGGCAGCAGGGAAAGACAGCCCTGCAGGGCACCACACTGGGCTCAGAGCACAATGACACCCAAGCACATCAACCCCTTTCAGCACACCACAACACCGTGCAGAACCCTTCTGTGCCTTCCTCTCAGAGAAGTGCATGTGAGCAAGGCCAGGGGACAGCAGGCTGGGCCAGAGATTCCCAAATTCAGCTGGCATCTAGGCTGGACCCACTTACCACTCAGGTACAGAACAGTGTGGCATGAACATGCACATTTATGCACTTGTACCTCTTGTCTCTCTTGAGTTATAAGATAAGAAATCCAACTCTCCTGCTTTTTGAGAAGGGGACAAAATGCAGTGTGGAGTCATCCAGGCTCAGAGGCACTTACCCACCTAACCAATTCACCTTGCTGCTTATTGTCAGTTTGTAAAATATTCCCCTTGCTTCAAAGACTCATCTACTCCAGTTTTACTCTGTGGTACATAGAATAAAACATCAAACATCATGCTATTCTGTGACATTGCTCCATTGCAAAACGATTTCTAAGATGTAGCTTCTATTGCTCCTATTTCCTGCTGCCTCATTTTTGTGGTTTTTTTCTTAATTCCTTTTTAATGATTTGTATTTTAATGCATACTGTATTGAAAAATCATGTTTTTTAAAAGAAAATGTTTAAAGGTATTTAATCATTTGCCACATTCTATCTGTCTAATTCATACACTGAATTTCTATGGAGCTTCCTTCATTTTGCCTTCCTACATTGTTCTACTATCAACAACACGCCAGCAACTAAAAGTAATACTTAGGTTCATGCTCTACACAAGTTACATATAAAAAAAAGCACATAACTAAGAGTAAGTTTCGAAAGACCACAATTTTCATACCTGTATCCCCCATTTAGTGCTACTTTCAGATTTTCTTCCCATTTTTATTACACTAACTTCTCTAGAAGCTGCTGACCATATCTTTTTCTTCTTTTAAGCAGGGGTCTCTGACTTGCCACTGTAAGCTCTTTTATATGCCTGTGCTGCTTTGGGCTGGGATAGAGTTAATTTTCTTCGCAGTAACAAGTGTGGGGCTGTGTTTTGGATTTGAGCTGAACACAGGGTTGATAACACAACATTTCCACAGTGATCTCTGCTTCAACCATTTTAGACCTCTGATTGGAGACAGGCATACATATGTTCCAGTTTCTCTGAAAACAAGGTCCAAAATATTCCAATCAGACAATCAAAGATTTGGCCACCCAAAAATCAGAAGTATCAGGCCTGAGTGTCCAAGCAATCTCTAGGAGCACCTCAGCCATAGTAGGCTAGGAGCCAAATAATGTATTCAGCTGCACAGTAGTTCAGATGTTTTGAGAAAAGTCAGATATCACAGTTAATTAATTCTGCAGAGTAATAGAGAAGGTTTTATGATTCTGCAGGTTAGTTATAAACATAGATTAAAGCAAGGTGAACATACTTGGAGTTTCTGAAGTTGATAGTTTAGATGTAAGAAAACGAAAATTGCCTTGTGTCCATATTTGTCTGGAGTTTTGTATTATTAACAAAAAAAAACACCTGAAAAAAAGACAGAATATTTAACCTGAGGGCTCCTTGTGCTTTATTTTTAACTTTCTAGTAAGCAGTCAGACTGAAACTTTCAGAATTAAACTGATGATTAGATCACAGTTATATGTTAAAGCAGTCAGAAGAGGTATGGATACAAACCAGAAATGGCAAACACAAAACCTCTTGTACCAAGGTCCGCATAAAGGCTGCAGGGAGACCAACTCCTTCATAGTGACACCTGGTTTTCTGCATCCTGGATTTTGGCTAGAAGTTGGTGTTCCACAGCTAGGGTGGAGCCAGCCAGTGCTGCCAGCTTGACCTGGCTCCCACTGTGGAACAGGTGGAGGTCTGATAGCTGAAAGCCTGCAAGGCAACACAAGGACTCAGAGAGACAATTCAGCTCTTCAAACGAGGAAAGAAAATCCCTGTTATCTGCCATGCACACTCAAAAAAATGCTGTTTTATCACGGAAGTAAGCCCCTGAAAACATCCTCAAAAGATGTACTTTGAGTCAAGAAAAATGCTTCATTTTCTTCTCAAGAATTTTTCCCCTAATTATATTGTTTCGTGTTTTAATGTGTTTTGTGGTTTAATTTAACCATCATGAAATGAACACCTGACCATGAAAATGTGAAAACAATTTTACATCGTAATTTTTTCTCATCACGATTTATTAGTCAAATTCAGCATGAAGCTGTGAATGACAAGTAGTCTCACACCTACCTTGGGGGTGGGGGAGAGGAAGAGAAGAGAGGGAAGAAGAAGGAAAGCGTGAAGGTTTCTACAGAGAGCTATAAAATCATTAGTGTCACATTAGAGGATGGGGAAATGTTGCTGACCCTCTCTTCTGATGAAGAATTAAGTGGTATTGAATGGTATTAGCAGGTTCAAAACAAGAAAGGCAGATTTCTCACACAGCTGACTACTAATCTTTAGATCTCCTTGCCATAGACCTCATGAATTTTTAAGTCTTAGTTTTAAGAGGACTCAGAAGGTACCAGGACAAAGTCACAGAAGAAAAACACACAAAGGATTACTAAATACAAACAGACTGCTTCTGATCCTCTCCCCTAATTGGTTAGGTGCCAGGAGATTATTCCAAACAGCACAGTGACATTTTCCTCCTGTACTTGTGCTGTCCCCTAGGCAGTACCACTGGACACTGTCTCACACCACACACCCAGTTAGATGCACCTCTGAGAGGAGCAATCTCTCTGTGCTTGCACCTGTGCACCTCAGCAAGGTTGAGTAAATATTTGTTGTAAGATACCAGCACAGCCTGAGCCCCATAAGCGTGTGTTGCTATCCTGGACCATGCTTGTTTTCCCCTGTTTTACATAACTCGGAGAAAAGCAGAAATTCCACTGGCTTTGCAAAACTGCATTCCCCTCAGATGAAGGTTTAGAAACCACAGCATGCAAATACATTCTCAAAAGATGTGCTGGTAAAAATGCAAGCACAAGCACTCTTATTTATCAGGACAAACTGAATGACTGCATGCACAGTTCTGGAGCAGGAATGCACCAAAGCCATGCACAGTAGTGCTTGCAGTCAGAAAGGACTGCGGAGTAACCCTGGAGCTACCTCCACCACCAAGTGTGGATTACAGCATTGTACATCAGCTTTTCACCAGGCCCAAGTTTATCTTTATATGTTTCAGGGCAAACAGTTATTTGCACTTACTGAGTTCAGGCACCATTACTCTGCATAACTGGCAACTGACAATATACTTTGGACTTAGTAACAAAGAGTGCATGTTTCCTAAGAACATGATACAAGCTTGTACTAAGGCAGCTAACATAAAACCCACAGACATCAGTTTCAGCAACAGTGTAAATTAAAAATTCCAAATAGTCTCAAAAAGGAAAGAAAGAATTCTAAGTCGGGGATTTATACTTAACAGACTTTATCTTGACATACAAAATGGCTTCTAGTATGTTGCTTTGTAATCTTGAAATTCTAATACAACAACACAAATACTAGGCAAGAGCTAGAAGTGGGCAGCATATGTCCCTGCAAGCTCTTTGGACTTTACTCCAAACCTATTCCTTCTGCGCAGAAGCAGAAGCCAGAAAGAGATGTGATTTATTTCTAACAGCTTACAGATCTATTAATTCTTACTAAGCAAACATGTTACTGAAAAGCTACGTGCAGCCTGCTAACCTTTATCAAAATCCTGCCTTACTTCAGTGCTCATAGGCAAGGCACTGCCCTCATACAAAGCTCTGAGAGAAAAGCAGAAGGATGTTTGCAAGAGGCACAAGATTTACATGAGCGATTGTTATTTGCACTACAAAAAAGAGGCTCAACATAACAATGACAGATTACAGGAGCATCCCATTGTGGTTTTTGATAGAATAAGAAATACTTAGTATTCAATCAGACATCTTTACTATAATGCGATAGAAGAATGTAACAAAGGCACAGAATCCTCCCCTATTCAGGCTGATGCACACGGCTGGAAAGAAAATCACATTTCTATTTTTGGTGTATGTGACGTTGAGTACATGAGGTGCATGTAAGCCTAACAACTACCATTTACTGATTGAAAACATTTAGCAGGCATGCTGACAAACTCTTCACTGTAGCTCTGCAGACACAAGGCCATGAAGGAGATTCAGTGTGAGAAGGAAAAGCTGGAACTGAGAGAAGAGTCACCAAGGTACAAGGGATGTTAGCACATTCCCATATGCTGTATCTGAGCCTGCTATCATAGATGCAGCTGAAGGCACTTTCACACCCCAGAGAAGGGTGCTGAGTGGAAGCTAAGCATGGGGAAAACCCATCCAGCCCTTATTCTGCTCCTGAGGGGCCCCATGGGAAACAGGTGAGTACAGCACCAACCAGACTGTCCTTGTAGGTTCACAGGTTGGACACTCCTCCTCCAGGCAATCCATTTTCAATCTCACAAGTTGGTTTTTTTTTAAAGTATTTTAATTTAGTGGCTGCACTGGAGACTGCAAAACTGTGTTGCTTGGAGCTCTTTTAGGGTGACAGAGCTCTGCCTCACTCTCTGAGCTGTACCCAAGAGTTGGCAGGAGACTCTAGTTCCAGCCAGTTCATAGAGAAACCTCTAAAGGACACGGTGCCCCACTACATCTTGAGGCCAAAGTCAAACTGCCACAACAGCACAAGGCACAAGTGAAATTAAATTGCAGTCCCTCACTCTCTGAAACTTTACCGTCAGATAAATGACATCACCAAAAATTAGTCACTGCGAATGAATATAATTAAGTCAAGGTCAATCGTCTCTACATTGGGTTGTCTAGCTAAGCATAGGATTGTGATTAAAGTAAGACAGAGATTTCTGTAATTCGGTCTTTCAAATGGCAGTTTTCAGTGATGTGTCATTAAAAGACACACCAATACAGTGCAAAAATGGCTACAAATGCAGGTCTACTCTGTAGGTTTCTAGTCTAAGAGGCATTACAACTTTCTAGAATGTCCACTTGACCTACAGTCTCTTTTACAGAAAAGCCACCCCAGAAAGTGCCTAAGGACCTGGAATGGGAATCTGGCCGTCTGGGTTTAGCACCTGGGTCTGTCAGAGGTTTCCTGTGTGAGCCTCGGCAGGTCATTTAATGACAAGAGATGAGCAGTAAGAAATATGTAGAGCAAAACTATTAATAAGGTTAAGTGACTTTTATGGGCAACAGGACCCTGGCAGGCTTAGGAAATCCCACAAGGTACTGAACTCTTTTGTAACTTTCAACTCTTCAGAGAGAGAGAGAGATGAATTCCCCATCACTGCAACAGGAATCATGCATCCTCTGCCTTAACCAGTTTTGCTTCAGAGCAGTATCTTCGACATGCTGACTGCAATAGGCAAGTCTGAGGGTCTCAATTTGCTAAGGACATTTCACTGTTGCTGACTTGAAATTGTGAAATAACACCCTCACAACTACTGTCCTCAGCCCTCAGCGAGGGCACAGGTCAGCAGGAACTTCTGGGCACCTTGCAGTAACATGCATCACTGCCCAAACCCAACTTTTTAAAAATGAAATCTGGAGTCAGACTAGTGTCACACAAGTAACTAACCATCACTGGCTTATTTTGTGTTCTGGGACAGATCTCTTTAAGTTGAAAAACAAAGTAAGTCTGTGGTGGTTGGCATAGCAAAGTCAATTCATCTGCTCAGGAGCAATCTGTGAGCAACACGACTTTGACCATCTCAGCTGTCTGACAGAGATTCTATCCTTTCCTCTTTGATGCTGAGCTTGTTTACTCATCACAGTTCATTCTTAATTAGACTATAGACTGACACAATTTCTAATCATTGCAGACCACCAGTGCAAATCCTCAGTACCATGATCTTTCGTGATAAAGGCATATACAATCTCAACTTCTCACTGCGTTCTCAAGCAATGTAAAACCTTGCTCAGTTTCTCATTTTGTCCCCAGCTCTGTAACTTCCAGAGGTATGTTAAAAGTATTTCAGTTCTGGGGAAAAATGCTCATAAAATCTTGTGTTCATTGGTATGGCATTGCTTTGTACTGTGATCAACTCTCAACTCTCCCCCGAGGGAGAAGACAGAGAGGAGGCATGTTGGGCACATTGCCAGATGGCCTAGGCAGGAGGCAGGCCCTACACTAAAAACACCATGCGAGAAGACACCCAGAACCCAAGAAAATAAGAGACAGCGCAATGGCAGCAGGACCCAGAGCTCGCTGCAAGACTCTGCAGAGCTGGCAGACCACAGAGGGGAAAAAGGCAGCGAGAGACAACAAACCTTTTTGTTTCCACAGGGAAAATTACTGCAACAGTTGAACCTATCAGGTTGTTGCTGCCAGAATGGGAAGAACCTCAGTAACCTTCTTTCCACTCCAGCAGCTTCCCCACCCCTGCTTCCCAGCCACCTCCTGTCCCTTGCTGATACCCAGTGGTGCTCATCAGACTGGAATTCCCATGGCCCATCCTCTCTCTCTCTGCCACGTCAGTGAACTGAATGTGGCTGCAGACAGAAGAGTGTCGGAGTTGCTGGACACAACAGAAGTGACAGAAGAGTGAACCAGAAACAGCAAGGAGGAGACAGCAAGGATTCCTTGCTCTCAGCCACTGAGTTCTACCCGATTCAATAAGTCACCTCATGCAATTTTAAATTATTTGGAACTACTCAAGCTTTTAGAATATAAATTGTCTCTCAAAGAAAGAACAATCTGAGAAGGCCTCTGTGTAACTTTTTGCATTGGTGGCATGTTTCAGAATCACACAGAAGAGAATGCATTTTCAGAAGATTATAGCACTGCTGGAGTGCAGAAAATCTATCCCTCCAAGAAAAAATATAGAAAATCTCCCTACAGTCATGAAATGTAATCCATTCATCATTGTTCAGTGGAGATGCAAAGCTGTTTTTATTGTGAGTTACTAAGATCTTTATTTCTATATATACAGAAAAACTCCATTTTTCTCAATACTCACAAAAGCTCCTCAGGTATAGGATCTCACAGAAGGAATTGCATGAATGGCTCCTTACCTTTCCCAGAAAAGTGGAATGCCTAACAGGGCAATAAGAATGGTAATAGGTCTCAAGCACTGAAGAAATGATCACAGCTAATGAAGAAGAACTGTTCTAGAAGAGGAAGGCAATTCCAAGTAGGCTTCAAAGTGATTTCCTGCAGTTCCCAATACTATTAAGGGATGATAAAAAAGAAACTTGAGTAAAGATAAGACAGATGAAACAAAGAGGGAAGATTAAAGAGGTACTAGGAATGGAAAGGACAGGAGCTATAAGCAAAAAGAAAAGTGATTTTCTAGCTTTCTTAATGCACAAAGTACCGGGACATGTATTGAAAGAAGATGACGTTTAAAAGAAGTCGTTCCAAGAGATACCACCACTGCTGTGCTTGCGCAAGAACCAAACTCATTAGGAGATGGAATTAGCATTAAGAAGAGGATGGAGGAAGCGCCCTGAGGCTTTCCCTGCTCTGCTCGGCCAGTAGGTGTCACAGCAGTCAATGCTATCGGTGCACAGCGACTCCAGGCCACAGAGGTGTCTAGCTTGGAGAACGCTAAATTACTGTACTTAAAATAAATCGGCTTTAATTAAAATTAAAGAAAAAAAAAAGAGTCATTAGTAATTTCTATGACTTTCTATCAGATATTTCAAGTATCCTTAAAGAGTTTGGAAAGAACGCAAACAGATTGCCAAACATGTCAGCAAATACCACAGCTCTTACACCTGCACTTAGGGCTTTAGGGAGGCATTAAACACTCCGTGCTGGCACAGGTTAAAAGAACAGAGATGCTTGCTGCCCCCTCCCCAGCTGTATTAGCCAGCCTAACCAGCACACACGGCTGAGGTTTGTTCCCAGACATGCCTGGTCTGAGAACTACAGCTACAAAACATCAGGCTGTCACAACACAAACATAAAGCCAGAGCAGTACGAGTTGCAGAAGCAAGAGAATTTTAAATTTTTTTTTTAAATTTTCTGCTTCAAAGGAAACTGAGAACAAACACATCTAGGAGAGCTCCTTGGGTTTAGCCTCTTTTTTCCTGATGCGAATGCTCCAGCAGCAAAACTTCAGGCTGAGTGTTTTCCTACCCTTTCCCAGCACTAAGGGAAGCAGATGGGCTCTAATCATGCTCTGATATAGCAAAGAGAAGAAAAGCATATGATGGCATCCCCCATCGTGAGTCTGCCTTTATGCTTGCCAGTCAGCTGTGCACATATAAAGCAATCATGACTTTGTTTGGCATTTCCTCTGGAACATATGGTGATTTACTATGCAGTCTCCAGCATGTATTGACACTGTTTTGAATCGCACTTAAATCCTTCCCTACTACACACCAAAACATAAATACATGTGGTTTATGTTTAGGGTCCTGTCTACCCGATAGCAGAAGGGTCCTACCAACAGCTACAGAGCAGCTGCTGACCCTGTCCCCAGTGACCAGAGATTTCAGTGGGAGGAAAGGGCTTTGTTTTTGGGGGGCAGACCATGACAACTTGCTGCAAAGCAAGACAGCTTTGAACAGACCACCTGTGTGCCCAGAGGACCCCCACTGCCTGGCTGAGCACACCAAGTGGTTTCTGTTTATCAGCATTCAGTCCTGCTCTATCCTTTCTGCCTAGTCCCACTGAGTGGTGGGTTGCATAATGATCCAAAAATAGATCACTAAAATATGAAAATTATTAGACATACTAAATAATAATCCCTGCAGCTAATTTTTTCATAGCAGGCAATTGGCTGGCAGGTTACACAATACAGCATCCAAGACGTGAGTCAGAGCAAAAAAAGAGAGAAGCTATAAGAACATCAGTTAAAAAAGCCCCACAGACTTAGGCAGTGCTCTCAGTTCATTACCAAAATACATCAACTGTGGCAACTGGGTCTTCAAACGCTGTGCAACTTTGGAACAAGTAACAGTTTTCTTTTCTCACCAGTAATTGAAGAGACCATCCAATAATTAATCTTCTCATGCCAGGAAACACACTTTTTTCTTCAGTAGCACTGACATGAAGAACACAAGTTAGATTTAACAGAGCTACTCAAATTTTGTAAAATCAAGACAAATACCAAATAAAATGCCCTATGAAACACCAAGATTGAAATATTCTTTTATTGTATGTTTTTCTTACAACAAAACAAAAAAAAGGAAATCCATTGGATTGCCACCGTGTCTGCTGATCTTTACACAGTCATATTTGTAACACTCCTGAGACACTTAAGAGAGGAAACATAGTCCATCTTTTAAAAGACAGAAGTAATTCCAGGGAACAACTTTCTAGCCCTTCACTCCTAGGGAAAATAACCATATTGCCCACAAGATGCACCTCATCAAGAAAATGTAATTAGGAATAATTACTTCACCTTGCTTTTAAGAAGCTATTACCATTTCCTGTCTTTGGTGCATAGGCTCCACCTTCTTTAACATACATGCACTAAAAAACCTCGCCAAAGTAAATCAGGATACTGAACATACATTTACTTCTCCAAGGAAAAGAGATGAAAAAGAACAAACTACGTAAGTCTGATGTTCAGATGTTAGTGGGTTTGCTTTGTGCTTCCCCAAAAGACACTGGGATAACACAGTGGTAAAGGCAGTGAGAGTCTTCCTAAACCTGGATAAAACTAGAGAGAGAAAAAAAAAAAAAAGCAAATATTTTAGTGGTACAAGAACTGAAACGAATCAGGTGAAAACAGGTTATTTATAGCACTTTTAGAGCCTGAAAAAGTGCAAAAGCAAAAAACCTGCCTTTAAACTTTTAATCTTGGGTCGCATTAAGCAAGCAAGATAAGAAGCACTCATGATTGCTCAAGGCACTTGGGTGAGTGGTTCCCTGACCCGGAGCTCCCACCCTTCTGCAAAAAGCTGCTGCCTGCTGGCTTCCAGCTCCGAGCAGACTTACTGAGGCCCAAGAATGGCCTGAACAAGAGTGCTTCACAGTATCACGCTCAGTCATCAGAACCTTGGCTTTAACAATGGCCTTATCAAAACAGGTTTATCAGTTAAATTTAGGCTATTGTTGTTTTCCAAAGCCCCTGCTCCAGTCTCACCTAATGCTGCGCGAATGCAGATCCCCACCTAAAGGGGTAAGAAAAAGCTTTGGTGTTCTGCATTCAGTTACAAGCTTTAAATTACCAGCTTTGTAGAGCCCTGTAACTCAGTCCCTCACAATGTAACTCACGCCAGGTTGTAGAGGGGAGATGTTCTCTGGAAAGCACAGGTTTCAAGGGAAATCAAAGTGGGAGGTCCTGCCTGGGTGGCAGCACTAGAAGCATAATCAAGGAAATAAAAGGAGCTTGATGGCACCCTAACAAGCATGAGTCAATGTATTTCATGCTTGTCTGCCATCAGGAAAGGCAGAGACGCTTTACCAGTGCCCAATAAAAAGAGCAGTTTAATTTCCAATGTCTAGCAAGCAGCTTGTTCCAAATCTGTTGTTTGCTTCATTGGAGTATAAAACAAAATCAAAATTAAATCATTTGTCTGTTTCTCTAAATCACTTAGGATGTCTAAAGGCAATTGAAGCTTTTTAATAGGAAACAAAGAATATTTATATCGCAAAACAATCGTAAACAATTAATATTATGCTATTAAAGTGTTACTATTTTTCTGCATTTAATGCAAGTTGCCATATCAATACCCTAAACAAAAAGTAAAATGGGAAGCTTCCTAATGCAATCATGATTAGTATGTCCTAAGATAAGCATGTGGGAACTAAAGAGCCACGGATCCAGGAATAGCCAAATAATAACTAACATTAGCTTCCTTTACATTACAAAGGTAATTTGTTTAGCTTATCATTATTATTATCATTATTACTGCTGCATCTTCACACCCTACTCCTAACTGCTCAGTCTTGCCTTACTGGCCATGCAGAATTCATATTCAGCATTTACAAAAGTAAAGAGACTAGAAACCTCTGGTTAAAGAAGGATCAGGAATTTCTTCAGTAGAAGGGTTCACCACCGGTGTCAGATCCATTTTAGGAGGCTCCCAGAAGTAAGAACTATTCCTATTTGTTTGTTTGTTGCACAGCTCCATGGAATACCCTGCACTGAACTGCGCTAGATTTCAAAGCAAGAGTTTTTGCTTTGAACAGGTTGTGCTAGAAACCTCCAAATAGCTCAGAAGTAGAGTAATCCTTTGTAAAAATCTTATTTTCTTCCAGCTCAACTAGCTTTGACGCTTCTATGGTAAAACTACCAATATTCACTGTCAAGCTGCCCTTTCGGAATGTTCCTGAGCACTGTGCATGCCAGATGGCCTCAGGCTGGAGCAGGAATGTTGTCTTCTCTGCTGCTGCCCAGCCTGGTCTTCACTGCATCCCGGAGAGGGGACCTACTGCCACAGACACCATCCCCTGGCAGCTAAGGCGATCGAGGCTCTATTAACACATTGGCTGTCCACACCACTCCCACAATACAAAGCAGTTCTATGGAAGGGACCCTGCCTAGCTCTGCTACCTGCCAGCATGTGTTCGGAAGGTGAGGAAAATGAAGAAAGAAAGCAGCAGCAGGAGAGCTCCAGACCTCTGAGAGGTCAGCCTTCCTTACCTCACTCCCTAGGCTCATCAAGGACTGTATGTGAAAAGCCAACCACCACTGACCTCTAGGTGTTTGTTCCAGCAGACCTGTTAGCTCACGTGGAGCAGAACCACCCTTCTCCCTGCTGCCTCAGGCTTTTTCTTCCATCACTGTCTCCTGAGAAGGTGCTCCCACAACTCAGAATGTGACATGGCTCACGGAGCGTGAGATGTCCCGCCTGTCTGAAGGGACACGGCTGGCCCAGGTCACCTTCAAAGGCTGCTCAGAAGGTGTGGGGCTCAGCTGCTGGTGGGCAGAACACAGCAAATCACACATGCAGAGTAAATCTCAAAGGAAAACATGACCTGGCATTGTGCTCAGGCAAGGGTAGGCAGCGTGCATGGTGTGACAAACCAGTCTCAGATCCCAAGCACACACAGTTGCTAAGTGAGTCTGGGGAGCCTGAGCAACCCACAGCTGGCACTCACCCAGCAACCATGGAGCAGCAGCTTGATCACATGTTGTTTTTATACAGTGGGAGAGCTGCAGGATGCAAGTATTATATCTATTCTGGTCCTTAAAGCAGCTTTGTCACTCATGTTCACACAGGAGGAGCAGGAGCATCAGGATCAATCATGCACCATTTGGGTACCACATGGAAATACCAATTAAGACTGCTTTTGATGACCACCATGGCAGAGGCGCAGCAGCATGACCTCTCCAGGGAGAGACATGGGCTTCATATCCACGCCACACAGCTTTTGAAGCAGCATTTTTTACAAGTGTGGTAGATCCATGGTCCAGGTTGCCCAGTGAGGTGGTAGATGCCCCATTGCTGAAAACATTCAGGGTTAATTGAGTGGGACTCTGAACAAGCTTCTCAAGAGGTCCCTGCTCACTGCAGTGCAGTCAGACTAGATGACCTTTAAGGGTTCCTCTCAACACTCACTATTCTGTGATTCTGTATTGGGTCCCTCTGGCTCAAGGACGTGTTATGGTAGCCACAAGACATGATGCAGTGGGTACCACGTCAGACCTTCCAGAAGGCACTGTGTTGGTAGGTTAAGTGTTGGGTACGAGAGCAACCTTGGATACAGACAGCTGAAAAAGGACCTCAAGTGCAGTTATGTCACCAGAAGATGCTCCTGACTTCTTCATCTTCTTCTGCTGGCTGCTTTAGTTATATTCTTTGGGGATCATGAGAGTGTAGATGTTGCTTTATTGCAACTTCTTTTGTCAGGAAGGAGTAGCAGATAGGCTGTCAAATGGTGCAGTCTGAAGGGTTTCTTTGAGGCCCAGCTAGGGAAAAAGTTGGTGAGACAATTTGAGGGAGCTCTTTACTGCTTTTATTGTGTCCACCTGGTCTAGTAAAACTCTGAAACACTGAGCTGTCTCTATCCCCAGTCACCAACTGCTGTCCTATAGCCTTGTGGATCGCAGAGCACCAGTTGCTCCATTCATCCAGGTTTTTTTCACCCACCTCCATGGAGAGATACCAGATGCTCCACTTCTCTCCTGCCTCTTTCTCTGTTTTACTTGCTTCTTTACTGAGAGGCTCTCTTGGTACATGCAGCATTCAACAAGGGGAAGAGGGACAAGCCTGTGTTTCAAATACCATTTTTCTGGCCTCTCCTGATAACCTTGTCCTTGTTTTTGCTCACTCAGTTGCTTTCTTCAGCACATTTGTATGTACTAATAAATAATTACAGGCTGGGTTTTGTTTCAAAGCAGACACAAGGCCCTTTGCAAGACTGCGGCACAAAACCACAGTCTGCTACTACACAAAGCAGAATTCAACATACTATGCCACATGCTGCAGACCTTCAAAGGTCTTCTACACAGAGTAGAACATATGACTAGAAAATCCTGGTCCCATTCCTCATTGTCACTGAGGGTCACTGTACAAGACAGCAAGTCACTAATCCTCTACGTTTCAGTTTCCTTTCACGTAAGGACAATAAATCATTCAATCTTATAAAAAAGAAATAAAGAAATATAGCCCCACATGAGCTCTTTGGATGAAGTACTCCATTTGTACACCTTAAAATGTCCAGTAAAGAAATTCCAACATGTAATAAAATGACAATATTATTAAAGGTAATTTGGTAGGAGCCTTATAATTCTACAAAGTGTGCCTTTCTGAACAGCTCTCTGAAGAGCATAATGGGGTTTGGAAAATCTTACTGATTGGAAAATGTGGTGAAACAAGCAATATGCAATATTCAGTGAGAGATTCTCAGAGAGCATACCAAGAAATATCCCCTCAGTATTTTTGAAGTTATGCCTTCACATTTTTAACAAATATGCTAGATATAAAAATAACGGAGCAATTGCAAATTTAGAGGAACATTTATAAATTTTGGAAATGTGTTACAAACCAGAACCCCCAAGTTTTCGAGACTCCCTTCATGGCTGCATCTGTGTTACAGAATGGTTTGGGTACGAATGCTGAAGGTCATTTAGGAACTATTCTGATTGTTGAACACAAATGACTGTTTTCAAGGTTGCTCAAAAAGACCACTGTAATGCTTTTATGTTATAGAATATAACTGATCCCAAATGACATCCCAAATAAAAGCTTTTCATTATGACTTCTTCCATTCACTCCCATGAATTTGTCATTGGACTAAATGTGAATCTCCTCTTTCAGAAAGGGTACAGGATAATCACTGAGAACATGTAAGCCACTGAAACTTTTACTCCTACAAGACTTGCTGCTTGAGCAATTTGAAAAATGCAAGCAAGAAAAAACAAAGGTTAATGTTTCTAGACTACACCAAATTTTTAATGGCAAAGCCAATATCCATTTGTTAGAGCAAACACTATTTTCTTCCTCTGTTATTGTTTTGCATCTTAGCATGACCAAAGGTTACAGCATCCTCACATTTCCACTCTAGCCAACCATCTGATCAAGTATGTGATGGAAGTCAACAGCAATTTTGTTTTCATTAATCAAGATAATAACTGGCAATAAATAACATCTTTGCAGTTACTGTGAAGTAACAGCCAAACCTTGAAAAACAACGAATTGCACGTCCCCCAGCTTAGAGGAAGACTGCAACGTGCCTCCCTTCTGCAGCACTGGATACAAAGTATGCTGGAATTTACATGACATTTAAATCTTATACAAAATCCAGGCATCAACCTTGAAGATGGGAGGGACAGATGTATCGATTCCAGTTAACCTGGGTATACCATTAGTTCTTTTTTAAGTATTTTGTCTGAGTTTGGGTTTGTTTTTTGGTGTTGGTTGGGTTTTTTTTAAGAATCAAGGTTAAAAAAAAGGTTCCAAAAGGGAAACACAATTCTGTATTTTCACACAAAGACAATGCTTACAAAAGTAAATAATCCAATGTATTACAAAATTATTGTGGCAGAAATATTCTTGGATTCTCTGATGTCAGCTCTGTAAAAGAATAATGGAAAAATTTTGTTGGGTAGTATATTTATTACAGAGCATATGGGAGAAATTACCAACCATGAGGTATGTCAGAATGGTGGAAGCAGATCCTCTGAAATTTTAAGATGGAGGCACAGTACCTTTAGACGAATTGCAAGGCAAAGCCAGGTCAGGGAATGCTGGGAAAACGGTGTAGATGTGGTTTGCCAAAGTCACAAAGACTTGGAACAGTGCATGTGTGGAGTGTTTTCTTTCTGTGCTTGGAAAAGACGCCAGGAGATGGTGACAAAAAGAAGAACCACAAAGGTATTTGGTATTAAAAGCACGAAGTATTAAAGTCCAAACACTTCTTTAATTGGGTATTGGGTTTTCACATCCATAATGCTGTACTAACTAAAAATGGATTCAGCAGACTTATCTCCTGATAAAAATCCGGTGAAAACATGATGCAGTCTCACAGCTGCATAGACAGACAATGCATTTGGACCTGTGGGTAATTAAGATCCCTTCATGTCCAGCTGCATGGCTGTTTGTGGATAGTGAAATTCCCACTCCAAGCCCTATAAGCACAGCATTTTGGGACACTGAGTATACTCAGAGTAGCCTACCACTGTATATGCTCCTGCTTTAGTTGAGGGAGGTATTACTGAACACACTATATACATATATGTGTCTTTATATTGTCGTATATACACACACAAGATGCTGAAGTTCACGTCCTATTTTGTAATGTAAAAAGCAAAAGAGAAAACATTAATGGGGAAAAACAAAAAAAGCCATTAAAAGAGGGAGAATATTAATATTTTCAAGTAAAGCTGTGTGTAAGGCCCCTCTGCAGTCTGCTAATTCAGAAAAATTACTCAAAAAACACTTAGTACATTCATTTGTATATGGATTTTACATCCTACATCAGTGTCAGGTATCACATTTCTGTTTGAAAATCTGAATCCAAACAGATGTTTGACACAACAGTGCACTTCCTTTTGAGAAAGGAATCATACACATTTTGAGCAAAAAATCAGTTGCTGGCTGCAAAATTAATACCAAAAGAGAGGGGATGATTTGTGATCCTACTCTCAATGTATTTCTCAAAGTAAGTTCTTATACTGAGCCACAGCCCAACACACTCCTTAACACTTGACTTTAGCTGAAGGAATAGTTGGTAGCTACAGTTACAGCAGATGACTGGCAAGGTGCCCTATCAAGTTTTGTTTGCAATTGGTTCATTCCCATAATGGCAGAGCGCACTGGATTTCAAACTCAGAAACTCTCACAAGGCCGCACCTCGTCGTTACTCCACTTGAGGTGCAGCAGTCAAACACTCCAACGTCACGCTGGAATGGGCAGCAGCCTGCAGAGCAGGTTGACATCAGACCCCGTGTTACCTGCGTGACTGCTCGCAGCAGGCCTGAGACTAAGGAATGTGGCATGCTCCTGGCTGATATCCCCCAGCAAGATGCTCGCTCAGAGGCAACAAAAAGGCTGCTTCACAAGGATGGAGACACGAAAAACATCAGTTGTCTACACATATAGGTTAGTTTGACCTCTCAGTGTTTACTGTTTATCTTTTCCCAGATCAAGCTGGGAAACTGCTTTGGTTCACACAAAATCTTAACAGGATTTGTTGGATTCAAGGTGATCTACTTCTTTTATGCCCATCATGGGGCATAGCAAATAGAGCCCTCAGAGGATCTATGGAGACCTGGCTCAGGCAGAAAAAGAGGTAAAGGACCTCCTTTGTCTCACTGTCCAAGAGCTCAGAGTTACAATAAAAGTCTCAACATTCAAGCAAGAAAACAGAAGACCTGTAGGTAGGGTTTGGTCTGGAGCCAGGATCATGAAGTCTCTAGACAGCAGCAGCTGCAACCTCCAGAACGTACTTTCTTTTACTTTCTTTTTTGTTTTCCCGTAGGGAGCAGTTATTTCAGCTTTCATTGCAGTGCCAAAGAAAGGATCAATCTGATCACTTAGATTACAAAGTTTGATTGCTCAAGGATGTATGTTGGCCAATGTAACTCGGCTTTCATATTGCACAGTTATCTACATGCTCCCTCCTTCATGGAGTACCTTGAACAGGTTGTGTTTGGATCTGCAGTCTTATGAGTTCAGCTCTTAGTGACCCTAGAGAAGACCAGAAGGTCAAAGCTGTTATCCCAGGAAATCACTCCCTTTTAATACATTTGTCCTGCACCCAGCTGCTTCCCAGACCAGAAAGATCATTTTTAGAAAAAAAATAATACAGGAGGGTATTAAGTCACTGTTCTGTCTTTGGCTTGGTCAGTAGTGCTCCACAGTGAACCACCAGGTTATACCAAAAAATAAAACCACAAGCCACAGAGGTTACTATGGCATTGACATAATTAGTACAGTTACAATACATGATAGAACATGGCACACGCATGCAAAAAAGCCTGGGTAACAGCATGAATATATTAGAAAGAGTGTGTGACATTGGAATTCCTTGGAGCTTCAGCAATAAGTCAGTCATTGTACATA
>VZRS01006254.1:0-102829 GCA_013398055.1 Ifrita kowaldi
AGCCTTATAGCCGCCCCCCCATCGGGAGCTCCCCGGGGTCGCAGCCCGGGGCTCAGTACTCCCCGGTGGTCAGGAACGGGGGCGCGGCCTCACCGAGCCTCCCCGCCGCGGTGTTTCCAGTCCTAAAGTTTGTATCGGTTTGTATCCCGGAATTAAGGAATCAATTAGGTCGGGAAAGACCTCAGAGATTGTCGAGTCCGAGCTATGACCGAACACCACCGTGTCACCAGACCGTGGCACTGAGTGCCATGTCCAGCCTTTCCTTTAACACCTCCAGGGACGCTGACTCCACCACCTCCCTGGGCAGCGTGTTCCAACATTTAATCACCCTTTCTGTGAAGAAATGCCTCACTATGTCCAACCTGTATGGACAGACGCAGTCTTTTCTTGTAGGGAAGACACACACAGACACACACACTGGTAATTGTGATCTTTGATGGAGAGCTAAAAATTGTGCCACAAGTAATGATTTTCCTCTTCCGTGCTCCCCAAGGGTGGCTGCATGGAGCTGTGGGGCTCATTGCCTGGAGGTCTGAGCCTTTGAGTGCTCTCAGACCTCACCCCTGTGGAAGGTGCATTTCAGGAGCCCTAAAATGCCATGTTCCACATTAAAAAGTAAAGGTTGGTTGGCTTTTTGCACTGCCCAGAATTAATCTGAAACCAGAGAGTGTGATAGCTTAATTTTGTTTGTGGCAGATACCTTCATTTTCGCCTATGACTTTTAATGGATGTGTATGGAAAGAAGATAAAGCTCCTCAGAAAATTCACAGCGAATTAATAATCCCTACCTGACTTCAAAGGTGCTGTTTTCAGTGGTGCCATGGCCTGATTATAAATTACTTAGGAACAAACCACAAAAAATAACAGCTTGATTTGCCAGAAGAGAGATTGAGGTCTAAATGGTGTGGAGCGTAAAATACCATTTATTCTGTGAAAATGGAATTGAAGTTCCCTATAAATATGCAGTGGGTTTTTTATTTTTAAGTTTACATTGCTGCTGTCTTCAGATTCAATGAATATGAACAAAATGAATGTGAATTTTTGTGGCTCCAATTTTTGGTGGGTTACTATGCTGTATACCAGGTATTTTAAACTTTCTTTTATGTTAAGAGACAACTGACGACGAGCAGAAAGTGAATGAGGTAGCACTACAGTCACAGAGAAGTTGAGGGAACTGAAAGATGAGACACAGTTTGCAATAGCTCAGGCCATGTCTCAGCTTCTTTAATGAATCTTGACCTAGAATAAAAGTTAATGCTTCCATACATGTCAGCTGAGAACTGACACTGAGACCATCAGGTTTTAAACAAAAGAAGTTACATTAATGTGTCTGACAGTTCTTTGACAGAATCTAGAAACTCCAATCCCTTGAATCAATGGGAGACAAAATACCTCTGCTCTTTGAAAGTTTGTTGAGGCCCTGACAACAAATGATCAGCGGTGACCGTGGAGAGAGGCACACACCATCAGAGGTTAGGTTTCCAAGAGAATTGAATTTACATCTGCTTTGCTTTGGAAGGCAGGGAGTTTTCCTGTAATAATTTACGAATACTTGCTACAGGTCGTTTGAATATGCAGTATTCAACCATATCTGTTTAACTTAATTGCAGGTGGTTGGGAAATAACCAGGAAAGGCAATAGATGAAAAATTTCTTTATAAGGGTCAGGAGACAATATTTAACTTAATAATTATGCAGCACTTTCTTCCTTGAT
This sequence comes from Ifrita kowaldi, assembly GCA_013398055.1. Lineage (NCBI taxonomy): Eukaryota > Metazoa > Chordata > Aves > Passeriformes > Cinclosomatidae > Ifrita > Ifrita kowaldi. The sequence continues at coordinate 1,714 of VZRS01006254.1, forward strand.
TCCAGGCGCATTGCACAGTTTGTTTGTGGAGGCTTAGGGCCAAAAGCTCAAAAGGGCAATGAAAAAGTTAGAAAACACTGGGAACAGAGGACAAGAAATGTCATGGCCATATTGGAAGAGAGAAAATTGGCATTGAGCCTTGCTGAAAGGAGTGGAGGCATAAAAACAGACCGATACTTGAGTATAACTTGCAGGGGAATCTTACTGTTGTCAGTTTTTATGGATATAGTTTAATAAAATTTAAACTATTTGTCCAAGGTGGAATTTCTGAACAGAAAAAAGCCCATGAGTGTAGGTAATAGTTTTGCTGTGTAAGTACCTTCCTTGGATTTTTGAAAATGAATTCAAATCCCAATTCTACTACTTTGCATACATGGGAAGAACGTCTGGGTCCCACTTGCAGATGTCTCACTTCATATAAATACTTAAGTATTCATGAGAACAGCAGTAGTAAACCCACCTGAAGGCCTTAACATCCTGTTGCTGAGGGTACACTCAATGCCTTTGCCTATGACACTGATGAAGATATTAAATAACACTGGCCCCAAAACAGACCCCTGAGGGACACCACTTGTCACTGATGTCATTGGGACTCTGAGCCATTGACCACTATCCTCTGGGTGTGACCATCCAACCACTTTCTTATCCATCTAACAGTCCACTCTTCAAATCCATCTCTCTCCAATTTAGAGAGTTTGAATGACTCAGTTTTCACGAAAAAAGTCTCAAACCTCAATTTTTTTCCCAACTTCTGTCATGGTACAGAAATAGTTTTAATACAATTAATATTAAAATATAATTTTTAGGTCATATCTGCTTTCATCTCTAAGAGTAAATAGTCTTTTGATTTTGAAAAGATTGTCATACACAATTACACAGTTGCTTCTAACTCCAGGGTACTTTCAGGGTGTCCACTCCTAAAACATGAAGAAACAGATACAAAAGTGAGAATTCAGCCAGACTTTCCTGGGGTGAAAAAATTATCTTTATGATGCAGCCCAGGACGAGGAGTGGGAGAAGCAAGGATTTTGGCTGAAGAGAGATGGAAGTTCAAAAGCTATTGCAGTAAAAGAACTGACAAGAATTTAAAAATGGAAGGAAGCAGAATTGTGTCCCAGCACAATAGCTGGGATACTCTACCTTTTTCTAGAAAAATATATTGTATATACCCTAAATTTAGGCACAGAATACACATATAAAGGAAGCGTGCCTTGCAAAGCTTTCTCATTTTTTGTATGAGTAATATGTTATGAGTAAAGATACTCAGAACTTGCTTGAAACGGGCAAAGGGAGAAATTAATATAAAGTGTGATTTACTGCCAAGGATTATCATGAGTGCTGCCTTTCAAACTCAAATATGAGTTTTCCTGTTTATGCTGTGCGTTGTGTTTGCACAGCTAACGTGTACCCTGCACTAGAACATTTCTCCAGATGCCACACTTTTCACATAAATGTAACTGGTTTATTGTTTCTTTGCCATCAAGCAGAGCAAACAAATGTAAAGCCAAGAGGCTTCTAAAGTGCCGTGTCACACGCAGATCCAATGTCCTCACTACTCCATATTTCCTGCTCTGTGACTTTTTCTCTTCTGACAAATGAGAAACTTCAGCACTGTAGGGGTTAGTCTGATGACAAGAAAATACGGATTTTCCCTCATCCTTTTATCCCTTCATTTTAGTTTGCCATCTAGTTTTGAAACTTCTGATGTCTCAATGAGAGAATGTAGGATGCAAAGAAGCAATGACTGCTGTGGAGAGCTGCATGATATTTTCCAGCATATTCTTTTCCCCCCTCCAGTCTCTCTGCCCTGAGATCTGGACTGGAGCAGTATCTCTCAGCCACATAGGGCTAAATTAGCTGGTTTTTAGAGCCCATTAAAGGTGCCTTTTAGTCAGGGGGGAGTTGGTCCCTGGTGAGTGATGTTCTTAATGTCTCATCATGACCCCGATGCTAAGCAGCTCCCACTGCACTCTGGGAACTTACACCACACACACAAATTCTACACTCTTGGGCTGTTTTCAAGTACATTTAAATATCACTGTGTAATACATTAACTCGACTCAAATATTTTGGATTTTTTTATAATCCTTCATTATTCCAGCAAAGCAACATTGGAATGTTTTGTTTTCTGAATGACTGCTCACATCTAAATGGCTTTGTTCCTTCAAAAATTAATTTATGATTCACTCCACTCCCTCCCCAAACATTGACAGGATTTGATGTGTGTTCCAGTTGTTTTGTGGATTGCTCAGAAAGCACCATTTTGCATTTGTGAAGGTGTTCATCTGAACTGCTGTAGATCACACACATGTGCAATTGATCAGAGCCAAATATTATGAAGTAATTGCAAGTGTATTTCTGTTCTGTAACTGCAGTATGGAGATCAAGCTGCATGTAAGTGCTATGCCATTGTTTTTATAATGTATATTTCAGTTTGATTGGTGGCCTCCATATGGCACGAGGGAAAGTGCCATGATTATTTTTCTGATCCTGCCTAATCCTGTATATCATAATTTCTTCTGTGTTGAAAAAAAATAACAGGGAAAAGGAAAACGAATAAATAGAAATATTTAAGAACAAACTGGGTCTTTTAGCTGTACAGTTCTTCCCTACACATTAGAAACTACAACCTCCCAGCACTCATGACGTGAACCTGCAAGTTATTTAAGACAGTTGTAGACCTTGGAACTGAAGATTATGTGCCCAGATCCTGACTGGGGCAACAAAATAAGCAACCTTCTAATCAGGGCTTCCAAGTAGCTTTGTTTCTCACTGAATAAGAATGTGAGAATATTCAGAATATTCATAACATCTAGAAGAAAAACAAATAGCTGATCAAATAATACCATTCTTAAAAGAGAGTCTGAAAATGCTAGGGAAATTCCAGTTCTCAAGATATTTGTGGAAATAAGTGATTTTGGATTCACACTGCTGGACTCCGCCCTGTGATTTTGGAATGTATTTCCATACTTTTAAGAGAAGAAGAACAGGAAATAGATGAGTGACTTTTTATTTTATAACACTATGCAAAGCTTTTGAAAGCCCATTTGATATAAAAAATAAAAAAGCAATTGCATTTAATAGGGCTGTTCTAGCAATCTCAGCATCCCTGTAACATCACCAGCAACTCAGATTTCCTTTCTGTGGTTTGGAGTGTCTCTCCAGAACATCTCAACAAAATAGAATCCTTGCTACATTTTTTTTCTTAAAGTCTGTTTTGCTGTTGACAATATAGATCTAATACACACATTTAGTGACAAGGCACACATACAAAAAGAGCAAGTATCCCAAATATAAAAGGCAACATAAATTTAAATGACTGGAAATTGACTTATTTGGTTTGTTACTTCATGCTGTCAGAATTCCACTGACATGATCTTATAAGATGCAGACCTTTGTGCCTTCTGACTGTAAATAAAAGTCTAAGGAGAAAGACATTTATTCTGTACAGCCCTCAAGTACATGTCTTGAATTTCATCACAACACAATGGTGACAAAATCCTCTGTTGTGCTATAATTCTGTTAATTGAGAGATGTGATTAGAAGACCCCAGTTCTTTTCTGGGCAGAATAGGCCTCTTGGGGTGAGTGACTGACGGACCAGATGGGTGTCCTGCCATTCAGAGGGACCTCGGCAGGCTGGAGGGATGGGCCAGCAGAAGTCTCATGAAGCTGAAAAATGAGAAGTGACAATTTCTGCCCCTGGGGAGGAATAATCCTGTACAACCTCCTGGAAAGCATCTTGGCAGAAAAGCACCTGGGAGTCCTGGTGAACACCAAGCTGACCATGCCATGTGCCCCTGTGGCAAAGCATCCTGGTCTGCATCAGGCAGAGTGTCCACGGCAGCTGGTGGAGTGTGATCCTTCTCCTCTTTTGAGTCCTCATGAGACACCTGGAGGAGGGCCATGGAGACAACTCAGGGCCTGGAGAGGCTGGGAGAGCTGGGACTGCTCAGCCTGGAGAAGAGAATGCTCAGGGGAATCTTATCCATGTGTGTAAATATCTGCTGGGGTGTTTTTCCCACAGAAGACAAAGCCAGACTCTTGTCAGAGGTGCCTGGGGACAGGACAAAAGGCAAAGGCACAAACTGAAATATGGGAAACTTAATTTAACTGATTTTTTTGTAATGAGGGTCAAACACTGGAACAGGCTGCCCAGATAGACTGTGGGCGCTCAATCCTTGAGATATTAAAAATCTATCTGGACATGACCTTAAGCAATCTGGTCTGAGCAGAGTTTCAGGCTAGAACTCCAGTAGCACCTTCCTGCATCAGCTGGTTTGTGCCTCTTTCTCCAGACCACCTCCATGTAAACGTGGGTTTTGTAAGGGTAAGGACAATAGCAGTGGACTTGACCAAGTCCTGTGTTTTGAACGAAGTTGGATGACATATATTAGCAACATGTTAGGGAGTGAGAGGCTTCCCATGGACTGTACCTGGGCCTGCATGGAATCACAAAGATCAAACTTCTGTATCAGCATCAGTGATGCAATCATCCACCTTTGGCTTGTCTTACTTAGCACTGCAAAGAGCAAGTGACTCAGATGTATTCACTCTCTGTTTTGAAATGTCTTAACTATTGTTTCTGGATAGCCAGGGGGATTTATAGACTGACACTGGAGGATTATTGGAGTTTCAATAATGCTAGCTTGTTTCTACATGGCTAACAGTGTATTAGCAAATAACTGATGGGTGGTCAGGAGCAGGAGGAAAGGTAGTTTAACCTTCAAGCTAAATATGCACCCTTCTCACCTTGTTTTTTGCTCTTTAATATCCAGCACCCCTGAGAAAGGTAATTTTTTTTCATGACCACACTGGAGCTGGATCCAATGGTCAATGCTACAAGCTGTTCTGATAAGCATTCCACAGTTTTCATCTCCACAATTGATTTAGAAAACTAGTAAGAAACCATCTTAACAAAATCATGAGCTCTTAAAGAGAAGAAAAAATAGTACAGAAATAGGAAACTCTGTCAGATGGGTGAAGATGACTATGAAAAAAAGGGGTGTGTGTGTGTAAGGGATCTAACCAAAATGTTATAGAGCAGCAATATGCAGAGAGGGTGCAAACAACAAAAAAGGTCACCATGTTAATATTAGAGGAAGACCTAGGAATGGTTTCTCTAGTATTTAGTGAAAGGGAAGAGCAAGAGAGGCATGGAGAGCAGTGACCAAAATCTCACTGTCAAAAGAGTTTCTGGTGGATTCTTCTGTTGTCCTGGTCCATTTAGGGAGCAATAAAATGGAAAAAAATACTTATTACCTGGTTAGATAATATGTGGAAAAATTGCAAGTATGCTTGAGGATAGGATTTGAATGAACAATAGTCTTGCTAAACTGAAAAAAAATAGAGGATGAGGTTGTACAGGAACAAATGAAAAGTAGTGTATTGGGCAGTATACATACATATATTGTATATATGAACTCAGATTACTTTCCAGGGATGGATAAACATTCAGAAGCCCTGAATTACACAGACTGCTTGGACATCTTTTCATAATGCCTATTGTGGCACCATAATATAAGAAACATATAAAGATATTAGAAAGCATCCAAAGGAGGATGGTGAAGGGTCTTGAGGGGAAGCTGTACGAGGAGTGTCTGAGGTCACTTGGTCTGTTCAGCCTGGAGGAGACTGAGAGGAGACCTCACTGCAGTTACAACTTTCTTGTGAGGGGAAGAGGAGGGGCAGGCACTGAGCTCTGCACTGCGGTGACAGTGACAGGACCCGAGGGAATGGCCTGAAGCTGTGTTGAAGAGATTTAGGTTGGATCTTAGAAAAAGGTTCTTCCCCCAGAGGGTGTTTGGGCACTGGAACAGGCTCCCAGGGCAGTGGTCATAGCTCCAAGCCTGACAGAGCTCAGGAAGTGTTTGGACAACGCTCTCAGGCACAGGGTGTGACTCTTGGGGCTGTTCTGTGCAGATCCAGGAGTTGGACTCGATTGTACTTGTGGGTCCCTGTCATGGTTTAGCACAGCTTGAGTTTTAGTTAAGGACGGCACCATCAGTCACCCTGGAAATCTGAGTTCTGATTCTAGGCAAGCTGCAAGCCATATTGAGGAAGCTTACTAGATGAAACTCAGGATATTTTGTGATTCTATGAGGTATCCCTGATAAGACTGCTTACCTGTTAGAAGAGAGGGCTTCCAGAGTGATTGAAGACAACCCTAGCACTCTTTTCAACGCCACTTCATCTTGTAGTGAGGTGTTCAGAGCAGGTTGGGGAAAAAACAGATCTGTGATAAAACCATGTAGCATTATGTCTTTAGCTGTTGTTGTGTGCAGCCCCGATGAATTAGATACCCAATAAACTTTATGAACAGCTCCTGCTTCTGTTTTCTGTTTGGGAGCTCTGAGATTTCCTGTACAGCTTCCTGCCAAGAAATGGACTTTGTGGACCTGGAGCAATTCCACTGGCAGCATTCAAAAGGAGCAGCTGCATTTTCCCAAGCCACTGCTGTTACACATCATTCCCCCAGTGCAACTTTGGTGGTTTACTGTAGCACTTTTCTTATGTGTTGTGCTGCCAAGGGAAACAAGTTTTTATAAACATTCAGTGGCAATTTTGTGCAAACACATTTTATTTTGCTTTCCAGCCCTCCAGCAGTATGTGTGTTGTCAACTGTTGCATTTCAGCTGTGAGGAGGCCCTTGCCAACTCAGGGCTAGTAAAATATCAAATTTTTTAACAAAAAAGGAAGTGTTTACATGCTCTTCATAGTTAGTAGTAGTATTTTATCCAAAATATTTGGTAACTCAGAACATTTGTTGTTTCTCCAAGGAAAATTGTCACAAAATTTGTGCTATTATACATTCAGTTGCTATACCTGGACTTAATAACTAAGGAGACTTTACCAAATTCACTACAGCAAAAAGATCGCATTTTTATCCTAATTTTTGCTAACAGAACACACTGAATTTGTCATTAAAATCTGGTTTGAAATACTGAGTGAGCAATAAAATGTATAGCATCTTTCATATTTAGAATTTATTTTGAAAGTCTGAAGGCAGGCCAAGTAAGCAGACATTTGAATACTTCCATAAGTTGCCTTTATATCACATTATGGCCAATTTGTCAGCAATAATCCAATGCAGGGGCACAAATTGATGTTTGGCTTGGAAAGAAACAGATTTGCATTGTTGTCTGAAATGCTGTATTTTGTATGTCCATTAAGCAAACCACAATTGTAAAAATAAATTCCATTTCTTGCTTTCATGTTCAATTTTCATGTTAAAAATGCTTTGTATTACTATTGTGTTGCATTGCTTTTGAGCATATGCTGATTATTAAATGAAAGATTTAAAATATGCAGATAGGAAGTAATTTATTTGGCAGTTGAATACTGATTCAAAGTCAATGAATTTTTTCTTAGGTTTGACTCTTTTGAAATTCATAAGAATGTTTGTATTACCTGGTTTAGATAATATATAAACATCTTTGATTTCTTCTGGAAACTCTTTATGAATTTATATTGTAGTTGCATTTGACTAATGATTTCAAGTCATGCAAATCATTAGTGCTGAAAACTATCAGATTAAAATTAATATTATTCAAGGAAAAGATTTAGTTGTTTCAGATGGTTTCAGAAGTTATTGCAATGGAAGGTGTTAACTCTACTTCTTATCCCTATGTTCACTTTGTACCACACAATATGAATTTCTACAAAATTATCTGTTTCTTCTCAGCTTGTCTTTGGGTTTTACACATACACACACAAAGACAGAAAGTTGTTGGGTTTAACTGATTTTTGATGTGCACCACAAAAAAATATTAATCTATTTTATTGGTCTCAGGGTGTGAAAATGTTTGTGCTTAAAACATACAGAACTTAAATTTTGACTCAAAATTGACCTCTTTAAAATCTCTAGATCAAGCACACTTTGGAAAACACCTATCTGATAATTCCAGAAGACCAATCCTTTCAAACTTTGAGACTTAAATTAGAGGTCTGGTTCCCTAGACAGCTAAGCTGATCTAATTGTTGTGACTGTGAGGAGAGCTTCCTTCACCTTTTTGTCCCTTCCTTCACCTTTTTGTCCCTTCCTTCACCTTGTTTTAGTTCCCCCTTCCTTCAGATCTCCTCTCTTCTTTTTTTGTACCTCAGCCTCCCTTCTCCACCTTCCTTCCGCCAGCCTTTCCCAGTTCTGACCATTAAGTCCATCATTCCCACTCCCCTACCTTATTCCAGCTCTGATGCTCCTCAGGACCTCACCCATCCTGGCAGCAGTGAATTTTTAGGGACTCACCTTGTGGAAGTGAACTCTGTGCATTGGCATTGATTGACTTACGACACACAGAAGTCACAAACGTTTTGGGAGTATTTTGTCTCCAATAACACAAAAATTACTTAAACTGAGAGGTTAGCTGTGCTACTGACAGAAGGCCCCTGAGTTCCTCAAGCACAGAATTGTGCTTTTCTGCACTTCACAGGACAGAGAAAATCCTCCTGCATCTCTGGTTTGTCACTTAGAGTTACACCATGGCAACTTCAAAGAAATAAATAATGCTAATCTATGTCCAGCACTGACTAATAAAATTCATTTCAGCATAAACATTTTTACACTCCATCAGCCTTTGAGGATAGTTTTCTGTGAAACAAAGACGGTGCATTCAGTACAGAATTTAATAAATGGGGAAGAACAGTTACAAGGTTTTGTTCTCCCTATTATAATGTCCCTGGCAACTGAAGTCAGGACAAATTTGATTGCAACAAGAAATTCCTAATGAGTTTGCCAAGATGCTATCCCCAGCATGTCTCACTAATGAGGCTGAGTGGCTGTGATTGGGGGTGGTGTTATATTTATTCTGCACACATAGAAACGTTAATAACCCTTCGGAAAGATTAAGTTCCTTCCTAGCAGTATTAATGAATGCAAAATGAGGATTTTTTCTTCCCAAAGAAAACAAATTAAGAAACAAACACATGAACATTTGGTTCAAATCAGCACCATCATTTTTCCAGCCATTTGGCATCTTTTTATTCTTTTATTATTTAAAACCTAAATAATTTTTTTTCTGTTAAACTGGTGGTCTGAACAAACACCTTATTCAACTCAACAAATTTTCCCAGTGGAGACCAGCAAGATTATGGCAATACTGGGGCAGGGACTGGCACCCCAGGGCTGGGCTGAAATGGGGCTTCTGAGCCATGGGTAGGGTTGAGGGAGGCCCTGAGGATGCTGGGCAGGGCCAAGAAGGTTTATTAATGCACTCAGGACCTTTATAGATACGTATGGGCTTTCCTTTGATGGTCAGTAGGCATCTTTTCACAGCTGTGTTAGCTGCGTTGAACACAGTCCAATGTCCAGATCGCCATGGTTTTTACATGGGAATAAACTACTTTTTTCCTTACTTGTTTTAGACTTTCAGGAAATCAATGGCATGGGAAAACATCTACAACTGGTACTGTAGTTGTTTACAGATAAAGTGTTTGTTGATTTTTTCTATATTACATTAAATACAAAATGCATTGTGGAGGTTAAGCAAAATCTCTGAGGTCACAGAGTTGCTATGAGTGAATATTTCTGTCATAAAGTGAGCATGTTCCATGCCTCACTAGAAGGACAAAATAACAATTGGTGATGAACTGAGAATTCGGTTTTTCAAGACTGTAATGGATCAGCAGTAACATGCTGGGAAAGGGATTTTTTTGACATAGAAGAGCTCCAAGAGCCGAGGTAATGCATCGCCCAATTCCATTGTAGTTGTAACTCAAGAAAGATTAAAACAAACTCTGTTAAGGAGGACAAATTTGCTTTAATGGATTTATACTCTTAAGCACTGTGACTGATCAAAGACAGTAGTCATTAGAAGGTAAATGTGCTCAGCAGTGGGAGCTACATTACCTACACAACAGCAGTTAGGGGAACACTACTGAGATCAGTGCGAAGGTCCCAGAAGTCAGGAAAGCAGGTGTGAGTTGGACTCAATATACTTGTGTTATAAGGTATTTGGTTACATCAGCATCCCATTCAATTTACAGAATAAGCAAAACTTATCTAAAGTGAGATTCCTCTTGCTTTTCCGTAGCTATTTACGAGCTAGGCATCTAGTCCAACCATGATTTGTAGTTATCTTCTTAGTCATTGGAGGAAAGTAGTTATCCCCAGAGGGTTTTCAGGAAGTTAAAATTCTCTGCAGCGTCTTCATACACTGAATTTTGCCTTTTTTTTTGTAGTCTAGAAATCTAAGATTTAAATCGCTAAAATTAGATGCGGTCAATCCTCTCCCAAGTACAGGGGAGAGTTTCCTTCACTACGTTGCAGTCCCTGGCTGCACACCAAATCAAGAGAAACAGAAGGTTCAAAATCTTTCTGAAATACAATCTCCCATAGATAGCACATGTGTGGTTTGGTCAGTCTGAGGAGCTGCAAGAGCTACAGCAATTCAGCAATGTTAGATTTTTTATGGGCTGTAATTAGTTTTAGAATGAGGCTTTACAAGTACGTGCAATCTGAGGGTTTTTTTTTTTTTATCCTCACTGAACAGTTGAACAGATTTTCATGAGGTTGCAAAAGACTTTTCCCTGGCAAAAATATTAACCCACAAATCAAGGCCAAGCTCCTGCTCTAAAACCAGGAGAAAACAGAATGCTCAATGAAAAGGTTGACAGGACTGTTTTATAACACAGGCAAAACAATGTGGTACCCTGGCTGTATTTTTCACATGTGCGTGACCAATCAGTGCTGAAATTTTGGCAAATAAATAGCATTATGCAAGCACCAGATATGAGGAAATTTCCTCATAAGCAACTGAATTTTGCATAATCTTAAGATAACAAATCCAAGATCTTTTAATAGCATATATAGCCCAGTCTAATATTCTGGCTGCTTGTATTGCAATGAATCCCTGAATATGCAAAGCATTATCCCGCTGATAATGGCAGACTTTCTGATTTTCATTAAGTCCTGAATATTCAAAGTGTATTGAGAAAGTTTCAGTTTTGCTGTGCTCCAGAGATTTAAACACCCTTCAGTCTTCTACAGGCAGATGTGAAGCCACTTTCGTCACACGCTAAGTCAAGTGGGAGCTGATGTTTTGGCACGTTGTTGAGCCCAAGCTGATATACTCTCCCAGGGTTTATTAGCTTTGCCCCTTGGCAGCAGCCTTGCATAGCTCCTGCCTGGGAGATGGCTTGTCTCCAGTCTCCGCAGACCATGTCTGCCTGCAGGATCTGTGTAGAGGTGCCCATGGGAATGAAGTTTAAGAAGTGCTGCCTATCTTGTGCACAGGGGAGGCTGTTGAGACGGTGCTTGTAATGTGAGTAGTAAACTTTCTTACAGCTGTGAGATTTCTCTTTGGCAGCTCTGAGGGAGCTGGCTGCAATCAGAAATGCACACTGTGCGAATGCTGCTGTATTAACTCATTCTAATGGTTTCTATTTTGTTACTACCAGGCACGGTTACACACAGAAACCAGATTATCAGGGAGAGTGAAAACCCGTCATGGGACAGCTGTGTCCCTTTAAATTCGATGAACCAAATAAGTGACAATGGCTTTCAGAGCATGTATTATTTATTATCAGTCATATAGTCTCCCTCAGCTGTTATTCAGATTTGACCTGCACTGCAGAGTTTTGCCAGCAGAGTTATTTCAGCTGCAAGCATGAATATAATGGTGCTCCCTTGCTGATGGAGCTGTGCTGAAGGAGAGGGCATTTGTTGGCTTGATTAATGTTGCACAGAGAAATAAAACAACACCCAAATTGACAGAAACCCCCCTCTTCAACGAATTCACACTGCATCTTCACCAGGCTGCTGTGCCAGAATAGCTGTGCTCAAACTGAGGTGTCCATAGAAGAGTTGAGCTGTCAGAGATAAACAATCTTAAAAAAAAAGTCGAAATGGATACTAATGTAAAAGAAGGAATAATCTTTCTGCTCATTAGGCATTATAGAGAGGGTTATGCATTCTGTGAAACCCTGGATATGTTGAATTCAGTAGCAAAGGCCTTGTTCCTGTAGGCACAGAACTAAATGCAGGATTCATGCTGACATTTATTCTTTCACTCAGGCAGTCCCAATAGAACTAACCTGTTTATCTCTTCACATTACATCTCTTTTGTTTTCCAAAGGAATCCCAGTATTTAATTCTTTAATATATTGAACTGTGATAATTACTCTTCATTTCTGTTTATTGGAATGCCAATGCTCCCTCTTTCCTTACTGTTGCTTTGTTAATGCATTGTTTTATCAAGATAATGGAAATCGTTAGGACAATATCCATGGAGAACTGTGAGCTTGCAGGCATTTATCATCTTCCTTATCCTTTGAGACTTTGCTTTTAATTCAGGGAAATCTCTTAATATCATTGGACTGAGGGGATGGGCTGAGGGTTAGATGAAGGCAGAAAAGTAAATAAACATTCCAAGAAGAGCATTGTTGTGCACAGTGAACACAAAGAACAGAGCAGAGGTGTGGAATATGCTTTGCAGAGAACTTCCCCCTGAGTCCTGGCTGCAGCTCATTACAGTGCTCTGCAGTCTTCATTAAAACCTGATTTCCTGAGCTCTACAAGCTGTGCTTGTGTCCCTCCTGGTACAACATGCAAAGGTTCCCTTTCTCAGTGGTTTTGTCATCTGTGCACGGGCCAAGTCAGTGTTTAATGCCTTCACATAGTCCCAGGGTACTCCTCGTGTTGCTTGAAAGCCTCAGAGCCAAACCTTTAAAGTGATTAAAAAGTCAAGACCAAGGTCTAGTAAAGGCTGAATTTCAGTGAATTAGCTCCTAAGACAGCTGAACTCTCAGGATGATGCAACTCACAAACCAGAAGATAAAGCACACTGAGCTGGGAGATTGGGCAACCTCAGGGCAACATAAAGTTTTTCTTTCTGAGGAAGCCTCTTCGCATGCCTATCTCCTGCCTACCCTAGTCCTCAGTATTGCAGTCTAAATAACAGTGACACAAATACACTATTCAAAGGGTGGATACACACACTGAAACCCGAAGGAGATTGGGTATTTCAAGACACCCATTAAGGTCTTAATTGCTGGAAGTCTGGGTTACAGGTAGAAATTGTTTAGCTATGACAGTGACGTAGGGTTGGATTTTAAATCTCCAAATAATTCCACATTAGCTTGAAATAACGATAATAATATTTCACAACTTTTATGGTATTTATATGAAATAGGAGTGGTACAATGATAATAGCTTCTGTTTTTATCTGTTAGATTTATAATTATCATACAGGTAACTACACCTAGCTCACTGGGTGACATATATTTTATATCTCAGGGTGGTAGAGGATGAGTAAGATTGAATACAGAAGTCTCAGTTTTGAACACTGGTCTTTTATGAGAGACTATCAAAGGTCATCTATCTACCTCACTGTACTTTATCTGTCATCTGTCATTTGAATAATATCCATTTGAATTGTATCCTTTAAATTTTTACATACCAATTGCCAAGGATCACTGACTAGGAAAAAAAATTAACTTCATATCTGTACAGAAGTTCATTAGAGAAAATTATTCAAAATTCAATTAATCATACTAACTTATTCCTAGAGATGTTAAAAGCCTGTTCTTTTAAGAGCGAGATACTACTACTTGGATTTGAACTGAGATGTGAGAAAAAAAAGCAAATGCTATTTATCTACTCACAAGTTAGTCAAATGCAGAGGTAGGTGGATGTCATCTAACATACTAATTCTGTGCTCACAATTAAATAATAAAAAATAAAGTTAATAACAACAACCACAGCTGCTTTTTGTCCAATAAATTTTTCCTGGAAATTACAGAAGCATAATTAAGCTAACCTAGGAACATAGCTGTACTAATCTAACTGTCTTTATAAACGCATATTCCAGTATGAGAGTGGCTTTCTCTGCTCCAGCTGAGTCAGTTCTAAAGGAATAATGCCAAAACTGGGAAAAAAAGGCCTCTTATAATTAGATGAAAGTGTCCACATATGAATTTGTATTAATGCCTTGTAGCACTTTAGAATCACAGCTTACCTTTTATTACCATAATTTTCCATGTGAACAATCTGTAATCTTCTGTCAAATGCCAGCAGCATCAACACATTCTGAGTTCAGTCTTGCATGAGGGTCCTATTCTAAAATAAATTCAGCTGTGTTTCAAGCTGTTCTCTGCATTTCCATTCTTTTTTTTTCTGGTTTTGGGAAGCTATGCTGAAAGCTGACTAGTCACATTTTTTGACTCACACTGCTGACAAGTAAGTTCTTTCAGAATTTATGGTATTTTTTTACTCTCTACTACAGAGTTTCATTCTTCCTCAAGTGAAAATGTGTATTTACACAGCCTGTCTAAAATGGTCTTGCCAATTGAGTAAATACTGCTCTGTATATAGACAAATCTTAAGTTGCTTAAACAAATGTAAAAGGGCATGAGCTGATCAAGGAAAAAGCATTTGTGATTCCAGTGTCATGTTTGTTTCTCTGTGTTGATGAGGACACATACTGGTTAAGGCAAGTGAATGTGAATGTGCATTTTAGCAACAATATGACCCCATAATAATCCTGGTTTATTTCTGGGAAGATCTGACACGTGTGTTTCAGGCATGATTGTGGAGTAAATGTCATCCCATACTTGCCAGATGTACCAACAGTGCTGCTCCTGTACAGGTTGTGTTCTTCACATCCCCAGGACATCAAGCAGGAGGCAGCAGTGGTGCCTCCCAAGAGGCACAGGCACACAATTCCTCCCTTCTCCACACTTCCTGAGTTGCCATTGCACTTTTAGATGTGATGCTTCATCAGCTCTGTATTGGTAACAGAAGGACTGTCAGAGAAAAGAGATCTCTCTGTATCTTTTCTATCCCAGCAGAGTCAGTGCATGTGGATCACAGTACTGACCTCTTCTCTCTTGGGATACAAGAAGGAAGAATTTCATAGCTGCCTTATTGAGTTTCAAGTCCCTGAAAAGCCTTGGGAATCCCTTCAGATTCCCTCTGGACTCTGTCACCTAAAAACAGATAAAGGATGGGTTTTCCTTCATTTTCCTGTCAGTTGCTTTTCCAGATGTCTGGCAGTTTTGAAGGCTGATGCAGGACCATCAGCTGTTGCACTGATGCTGTACAGCTGCTCTGCAAAGGTGTGCAGAGGGAGCCTGCACTGACTCAGGGATGTGACAGCAGCATACACACATCAGCAGTGAAACCACAGCAGCCTCAGCCAGCATTGCTCAGGGCCTCACAATTCCCTCTGACAGCCTCCAGCAGGATCTCTCTCTTCTAATCAAAGGCAAATTGCCTTTAGACCCAGTAGTGCCATGTGCCTTTCTGTGCACTTGGGGACTTGTGTACTCATCCGAGCAGTTTTGTTGTAACTGCAGGGATGTGATGCACAGCCTCAGGAGGGATGGGGGCAGTATCTGGGTGGGGCAGGTACTGCTGATAGCACACACGGGCTCTCTCAGCCTGCCTGAGGGTGCCAAAGCTGGCAGATGTGAGAGCTCTTTAGCTCCATCCCCCAGCAGCCTGGTGCTGTGGCTCAAGCCCATCTTTGTTGATAGCTTAAGGATTTGCTCTGGAGGAGTTGAAGTATGTGCACATACTGTAGTCTGCCAACTCTTCTCTGAGGAAAATAGCCTCTGTCAGAAACGAAGAGAGTTTTGAGACAGACGTTATTGTAAAGTGCTTCGGCAGGACTGCCTGCAGCTCTTCATAAAGCCCTCTGTGGTACTGATGTGGAGGAGTCCTACAGACTTCTGTAGGAAGGAGAATAAAGTCCCATTTTATGTACAATGACAATATATCTTTCTGATGTAAAACCCACATTCTAGGTGTTCTGGGAAAACAGTCCTTGTGGACACTGGGTTTCAGTGATGGGAGTTACTGCTCACTTATTATTTCTTTATTTATTATTCTGTGAATTACAAAAGCCATTTTTAGGACTCCAGAAAAAAAGGAATAACCTGCATTATTTCCAAGTTACAGAATGTTTCTGTAACACCTCAGAGAAATGAGCATACTTTTGGCCCTTTCATAGATTCAAATAATTTATTCTTTCTTAATTATGTAATTTACTAAAACTTATAATGAAGTGGTACAGCTAATTTTATTTTTTCCTGACAGAGTGGAAGAGGCAAATGTAATTTCCAGTTACTGCAGCAAAGCATCAGGATCTATTTAGAGAAATAAATTGATTTAGATGCCATAAAAAGTGGCAGCACAAAGTCAAAACATTACTCATACTGTTAAATAATTTAGCTAGTGACTTCTGTCTCACTTGAGTATATCTGAATTGGTACACTTTGGGATTTATATTTGTCGGCCTTTGATCTCTCTGAGATGACTGCCTTTTATATCCTCCCCACAAAACTCAAAGGAACACCTTTGGAATGAAGGTTGTGCTAAAAACGCTTGTTTGTTTTTCCTGCTCACTTCAGATCCAAAGGCACAAGGCCAGTCAGGAGTGTGATGCACTTTTTCACTGACCATGATATTATTCTGGGCAGCTTTTCCTTGTCCTGCAAGTAAGGTAGCTGCTTCTCTGGGTGAGATTTCCTTCATTTTGGTGGATGTCTCACAGCAATTGTGGTATCCTGCAGTCAGTTTGTCTGAGAAAACTTCACCTGGCTGTGGTGGAAGGGAGTTGATCCCCCCCTACCTGCTGCCTGTTTACAGGCAGTAGATAATTTTAGCTATGATGTAAGTGAAATCCAGTATCTGATCCAATATCCTCAGGGTGAGTTACCTAATTTCTTAATCACAGCTCTATTTTGAACTCATGTGGGACTTGAAAGTAAATGAAAAACCTCTAGGCTTAAACCTTGGGACCAGCAGGGTTAATACTCATCATGAACAACCATTGGTAGTTTCATTCTGCATTATATATTCAGTGTATATGTTTATATAGGCTTCAAATAGCAAATTAATTTTCCAAGTAGAGATGCTTTCTGAAACAAACTAGATTAAGACAAAAAGTAACCCTTAAATTTGTGAAATAAACTCATTACCAGATCAATGCCACAGTCAAGTAAGAAGTTAAGTAAGTGTTGTTTGGCAGTTAATTTTTGTTCAGGAGTTAGTGAAGGAAGAAATTAAAGGAAAATTTGAGAAAGAAATTAAAGGAAGGAAAAAAACTAAAATGCCAAAATAAGTGAGTACGAATTACAAACAAGAACAAAAAAAGGAATGTCAATAAGGAGAGATAAAGATAGAACAAAAGAGACTGGAAGTTCTGAAGACAAAAATAACACCTTCTCAAGGGTATTAAGGAGAAAATAAAATGTAACTGGTATCTGTTGCCACAAGGAGATGGAAAGTTTTGAAGAGCAGCAGGAAAAACTGTTAATTCAATAAATGGCTTTGTCTTTCATTTGCAAGGAAAGAGGAATCTATTCATAACACATGAGGATGGAAAAGTGCTTTCCAGTCTGCTTGAGTGAAAGGAATCCCACTAACTCCAGTTTGTGTCCAGTGATCCAGACTGTGCTATTTGGCTGCACCTTATCACTCTCTACAACCACCTGAAAGAAGGCTGTAGCAAGTGGGGGTTGGTCTCTTCTCCCAGGAAAACAAATACCAAGAAAAATTTCTTTACTGAAAAGGTGGTCAGACATCAGAATAGGCTGCCCAGGGAAGTGGTAGAGTCACCATCCCTGGAATGTTCAAACAGTGCGTGGCTGTGGCACTTGGGGATATGGTTTAGTGGTGATTAACAGCTGGACTCAATCTTAGAGGCCTTTTCCAACCTAAAGGATCCTATGATTCTCTCCAGCCAAGGGCAGGTACTCCAGAGGCGAGTTTATTCCACTCTGTGTGGGGGACTGCAGCATCCAAATGACCAGCAGGCTCAGATGAGGAACCAGGCCAGGTGTGTGTGTTAAGTCACCCTGTAATGACAATAAAATCACACACACAGTGGGTAGCCCTTGATGCCACACTAGTGGACACCATCTTCGACAACTCCACCCGAGCAGCTGGTTAGGGACAGCTTCAACAGGTTCTGTTCATGGCTAAATTCATGATCCCCACCCACAGAAGGAATGATTTGGTCTTGCATTGAAGGTGCCCTTTTTTTAGCAGCTGTCAAGATAATAGTGTGTGACAGCATAACCATTGTCTGTTCAGGCAGAGCTTATCACTCTCTAAAATATTCTGGCAGTTTTCCAGGTGTGGCTTTGTGATAGCCTCAGCACTTATTCCAGGGTCAGTGACTCGGTCACGTACGCATTCTTGTTTTAAGAGTCCTGAAAACTCCCTTTGCACAGCACTTTTCTCAAGAATATAGGCATACATGCTTATAATGCTTTGTCACCCATGTATTATTAATATCTGTGTGCTTCCAGCAATGCTACTGGCATGTGCTCTAATTTTTTTGCTCCTCTTTAGACTACAATAATTCTTTCCTTCGTGATGACCTGTTCAAATCACAATTTCCCTAAAAGTGCAGCTGGTCAGACCATTCAGTTCCCAGTCTGCCCATAATCACTGGCCTTCTGAGGAAACATTTGGGGGTTGCTTCATAATGCACTGATTTTTCAGTGCTTTTTTGAAAATAACCTTGAGAAAACACATGTAATGAATTACCACTGTAGTACTGTAGCACGCAATACCATAACCTGCATTGCTAATAGTTCAACACTGGGTGAAATTGGACACATAACAAACTAGATGTTGTAGGACTGTAGAACAGCCAGTCCCACTGAGACCTAGTAAATACCCTCTTAATCTCTGATGTCCATGTTGTAATTTCTTGTTGATTATATTCAGTTTTCTCCTTGGTTTGTTGAGACAGTGTCACTGATTGGACACTGATTACTATGGATTCATAATAAAATACCTTTCTTCCACAACTTTTTACATTCAGCTCCTTTTTTCCCTGTTACAACAGTACCTGTCATGCACTGGGGAGGGCTTGTTTGCAGTCATTCTGATTGGAGAATGATGTTTGATTGTACACCTAAAACCTGGTGAGTAATGACCACAATATCACTGCAAAATGTGGGTTTTAATTTTAAAATGCAGTCTTACTCTATAGACACCATGATAAATGATTTAATTTTGGGCCCTGCTAGTTGAGTTTTAGATCAGAATAATTCTTTATGACGAGTATTTCCTTCCATTTCTCTACAGCACGAATGCATCCTAATAACTTCCCGAAACTACACAGGCAGCTTCTTCTTGAGGAATGCTGGGCTTCCATTAGGGATGGGTTTTACCAGTTTGAGGGTCATCAGTTTATGTGTTGTCCTTTCACAGATCCGTGATACAGCTCCACACAGTAACTAAATAAAGCCACTGGTTTGCAATCTTCTAACATATGGTTAAGATGGTGGACCTTTCTACAGTTAATTAGCTTGACTTTCCTTCTATTAATCTCTGCAGTGAGAGTATATTTTAATATTAGCAAACTACATGGACCTGATAATATTGCAATCAGATTAATCTGCAATTATTCTAGCATTTGAAGCCAATGAGAACACAGTGTTTTCAAGGAGCAATAATCTGCCCTGGTTATGTACTGAAAACTGTAGGAAGGCCTTAGTCACATCATTGCCCATCAGTGATAATTTATCCCAAATGGATTCAAGGTCTACAGTATTCAGTGTTCCTTTCACTGCACCTAAATTTCCTAATAAAGTATTTAAAATTCTACATCTTCCTTTCACTTTCAAATATTTCTCAATCCATTGCTTAAGCAGGCTTTGCTCAGCATACATTCCAGTTGAATAATTAGGTAGTTTAATGGAACAGTTACTTGAGTTAATTTGAACCATATGTAACTCTATTCCAGATTTAAAAGACCTTCTGACTTTCCATATTGCCTTTGGAAAGTTGGGCTTCTAGCGACTTTGATTCCAACAGTAGCTGGCATTTGCCCAATAAAAGGAAACAAGATGAGCAGAGTGAGATACTCTGTGAGCATGGGCAGGTCCAGCACTGGTACAGAGAAGTCTGACCTGATCTTTCATGGAGAAGTTTATTCTGGGAAAGCTAAACTTTAGATGGAGTTAGTACTCTGTGATGCTGGCTGATCACAGGAAGGATTACAGGTGCTCAGGGAGGTTGTGGAGTCTCCCTCTCTGCAGACATTCCAAACCCTCCTGGATGTATTCCTGTGTCAGTGCTCCAGGTGACCCAGGCTTGGCAGGGAGGTTGGACTGGGTGATCCCCAGAGGTCCCTTCCAACCCTAACGAATCTGTGATTCTGTGGTGCAGAGCAATGGGTGCACAGCTGGCTGGCAGGACAAGTTGAGAATACTCTAATACCCCAAATCCAGCTGCGTTGTGTGGGAGAGTTTTGGGCCAGGGTACAGACTATCTCCATAGGACCCCTGTGGATCCCCACTTGTGAAAACCAGCACTGTTTGGTTACTTTGCACCCATTTACAAAGTGGATGGAAGCTGTCACACAGTTAGCTGTGATGCAATTATATAGTGTGGCGTTTTATCAATGCAGCATTCCCAAGGAAACTGTACCAAGAGCAAATAATGAAAGAGTTGTGCACAATCTTATGAACCAAGCAAAAATAAACCCCACATAGACAAGTGAAATATTTCTGCAGGCCAAGTAAGGAAATTTAGAAAATTATTAAAAGGCAGTGATGAAAATTGGGATGAAGAGCTGTCTCTGGACTCACCACTGTACTCTCCACTGTAGTTTGGTTGGTACATGTTTCTTGAGATTTTAATTTGAAGAGAACTGAAAAACAGCACAAGACTTTTGGCTGTAAGAGGAGTGGTTTGCTGAATGTCAGTCTGAGATGAAACTTTGCAAAATTTCAACCTAACTAACAAACTCTAAATGGTTTGTTTCAGAGTTTGAAGAATGAAATTTTATCGCATTGATATATTTTTGTATGTGATTTCCAATCAAGGTACCTGTGGAAAGCTAAAAGAAGTGTCATAACTGTATTAATGTGAACAAAGGTATCATATGAAATCCAATTAATTTTGAATGTTAAAGGCAAGACTCAGGTGGTCAATAATCACTGGTGTGAGTGCATATAACACCACATTAGTCTTCCTATTGAGATCCTTAATTCCTTTGCTATTGCTCTAAACTCAGTGCCATCTAATTCTGCTTTGAACATGATTTCCACCATGTCTGCTATTAAAGCGAAATTTTTTTTTGTTGTTGGTTTTATTAGATGAAATATTTTTGATGTCCGTTTTTATTTCATAGTCTAATCCAAACAGCAGCCTGGTTCTCACATAATTTTTGTCTTAACTCACTCCCCTTTCTGGGAAGCGTTCACCCTGTTCCATATTGTCCTTTTCCTGGAAACCCCTTAACATAGCTGCTGTCCTTAATCCTTCTGTGATTGTATCACATTCCAAACTGCTCTTAGGCTTGGATCCTGTTTTCTGACTGCCAACACCCAAACTGCTCATCCAATAAGCTCTTTGGATACCCTTAACTTGGTTCTCATTAATGTCTATGCCTTCAAAAATATGTTTTGCATTTCCTAATTGCCCATGGAAAGCATTCTTTGTCTTTTGATTAGAACCCCACTGTCTGTTTTTCTTTAGCAGGCATCAAGATAATAGTCCCTAAAGGCATAAAAAAATGTTTGTTTGGTCAAGAACATATTCCCATTTTAGAGTCCCTGAAAATTCACTTCATGTGGAAGAGTATGCAAGAATATAAGTGTGTATTTTAGCCTAGTGCTATTAATATCTGTGTATTTACAGACATGTAACTGATACATGTTTAAATTCATTTGATTCTCTTCAGGATAATTGGGATCAAATGGCTCTATGGGGCATCTTATTTTTCTTTCTCTATTGTGGGAGTCCCAGGCAACTCAGCTAATTTTGGATACGTATAGGTGAGATGAATCACCCTATTAGTAGCAAATGTGGATGTTAAATAAATGTATGAGCAGAAGAATATTTCACACTAGCAAACCCGACTCCTAAAAAGGACTCCTAAAAGCAATGAGTTTTAGGATTGCCTCCTGAAAATGTCAGTTTTGAATAAGTATTTGCATGTAGGTTATTCTGAAGATCAAAAAAAATACTTGTATTTTATGAGTATTGAAAATGTTCAAGGGGAAGAGAAGGTAACAGGAGCCTTGCTAGATAACATCAGTTCTTAGCAAAATAGTGAAAAAATTATAAAGATTCTGTTGGTAAAAAGTTAAAAGAGAAGGGTTTATAATTAAGCTTGGTAAATGTATGAAAAATATATTTGATTTCTTTTTTATGGTTGTAGTTGATAGAAGTAAGTACATAATGAACTTCTGTAAAGGATTTGATTTACTACAAATGACATGTTGATAAGAAAATTAGGACTATGCCGTATCAATAAAATTACCTTTTAAATGGATTAAGAACTGGTTCAAAGGACTGAAAGAGTACTTGTCAGCAGGGAGTCATTACTGATCATGACATTTTCAGGAAGGTTCTCTAGTGATTACTCCTAGTTCTAAATCAGCTTTATTTTCATCACCTTTGTGTTCTTCATAATTTTCAGTTGATTAGCAGAAATAAGTGAAAAATAAAATCAGTGGTGTTAGCCCTTGTGAATGGTCCAAAGTGGTGAAGGATGTGAAAAACAAGTCACCCAAACAGAGGGTTCCCGATTACAAGGGAGAAAGTTGAGCTCAATGAAACATGTTTTACTCTAACATAAACTTCTGGGAGGACACAGGGCAAGGAATAAGATCTTACTGAGGAGGATAGGGTCTGTCTCCTGGGAAACAGTGAGAAGTTTAGTAGAGAGGTAGCATGGTCTCCCCGTGTAATGTGCTATAATAAAGGGTTTATGGTGCGTAAACCCCAGAACTGTAAGCAGGGAATATGGATATGATTTCACCTCTCTACAAAAAATTCCTCAGGTATGCAGCTGTGATACCAACACTTTAAAAAACATGGTTGAAAGAACAGAGAGGGCCACAGAAGAATGACAACAATTACTCCAAGGTTAAGGAAAACGTTTTAATGCAGCAGACATCTCTGCTGCACAGTTAATTCATCAATGCCCCTGAACACCACTCCTTCAATTTTGTAGTTCTGTCAGTTTTTTGGTACCTGCAAAAGAGCTCTCTATATATTTATATAAACTTTCAAAAAAGATTTTATAATGGTGCCCTCAAATGAGATAGATATATATAGATATCTATATAGAGAGATATATATATGCACATACACACGCAATCACACACACACACATATATTTATATATATTTATGTGTATTATATATTCTTGACCTATATAGGATGAAGGCCAGGTATTTGCCTTTGCTACTCTCTCACCTCTCAGGAACATATTAACCACTGTGACACCTCTGTGTTTGACAATTAAGAGATTGTCTTACCTTACAGCAGCACAGAGAACATGAAGAGTATGTCCAGAAGCCCTTGTGCATTAGACCACTGAGATGAGCACTGAATGAAGGCACACAACACCTGGCAGAGTTTTACAGCCTGACTGTTGGCTTGTGGTCAGTGTTAAATGAATGCTGCTCATCAGGAATTGCCCATCCAATAGCCCAGTACACCCCGAGATGCTGAAAAAGTTGGAATTCTTTAACTTATCAAATAGAAGGCAGCTTTATAAGAGGATACAAGCACTTTTAAAGGAAAAATCTAATAAATAATAAAGGCTCCTCAGTGGAACCAATCGAAACAAGAATCTAAGCTTGGTTATCAAGGCTGAAAATATTAAAAATACCAATTGACACATTTTTATTTTGTTACTTTTTAACAGCAAGGTTGATAAACAACAACAAAAAAAAAGTCCAAAAAGGTTGGTGTTTCCACTGTTAATATTATAAAATCAATGGATTTTATGAAATCAAGGATATCTCTTGGAAGTCATGATAGACATTGTCTTTAGGAGTTACTGGCCTCTACAAAAGTACCATGTAAAGTTTAATAGCCTGTGCTATAAGAGAAATCAGACTACAAGATCTAATACTGGACCCAAAGGCAACAATCTATGAATAAACTGTAGTAAAAGTATTATGTGGAAAATTGGATAGGAAAGCACCATTCCATTATCTTATAAATCAGACCAATGGCTGTGATCCTTTCTTGAAATTCTGGGACAGAATATTTTTTTTAATTTCCTACTACTAAGGCTTAAGCATTCAATCTTGAATTGCCATGAAACATGTTTCTGTCTCACATATATAGTGCCATATATCATAGAGATAGTCAGAAAGCTGAACTTAGTGCTGTAGGATGGGATTGTCAGAGCTGGAAGAAACCCTACAGAGATCAAAGAGGTTGAGTAGAACAGAAAAAGAGGGTATCTATCCTCTATTAAATGATACTCACAATAGAGAGAAACAATGGACAGTTAATATTCTTGGTTTTCTGACCCTTGAGATTAAAGCAGTATTACTCTAAAATCACACAGTAGTTACTCTTGCAATGCTGATGCCGGACTTTGAAATTAACCTGTATTTGCTTCAAGAATGAAAGATATTTCTAAAACTGAAGGTAAAAAGGATTGCTTTGCAAACTGCAATGATATTGACTTACTAATTAATTTAAAGTGGTGCTTTCATGATTACTGGTTGCCATTAAATTGCTTCTTGCAGGATCATGCAGTGTGTTTATTTGGAACAGCTACAAAAATTTTCCATATAACTGCAGGATCTAAGTGGAATACAGTTGAAACAAATTGCAGGAGACACATTACAAGAGCTGTATCTTCCAGATACCACAGAACAATTTGTTTTGTGATTCCTAATTGCTAGCAAGTCAGTGGAATGAAATGTGCTTTCAGAAGCTACACTGCTGACATCTTGCTGACATCATCTCAATCAGCACAGAAGCTGTCTCTATGTATTCATGCCCTTTGAAAGTTCCAGTAGTTGATGCTGAACAAGCGAAAAATAGCTACAAATACAATAAAAGCACAAAGTATGGGAGACACAGGCTGAGTCATAGAGAGGAAAGAGAAGAAAAGATTTAAAATAAATGGGAAATGAACAAATTAAATAAAAAAGTTTCTCTGGCCAGGCTGGGATATGAAATAAATCACCAAATGAAAAAGAAAAGTGACAAAATAATGACAACCAGAAAGAATGATGATAGGCGAACATAGAGCAGTAAATAAGACAAATATTAAATCTTACGACAAGAAAAAATCAAAAAGAAGAAACAAGATACAGGATAAGTTAGGCAGAAAGAAAGCCAACTTGAAAAAGGTAAATTAAAAAAGTGACTCAGAGAGATCTAAACGGAGCGAGTTGGTCAAAGAGAGATACGACAGTTCTAGCTAACAAAGAAGACCGTGACTAACAAAGACAATTTTCAAATGGTCATGTTGAGGATGTTGAGGAAATAATCAGATTTATTAGGTAACAAAGACAGAGTAAGGACAAACAGAAGGAAGAATAATTGTTCGCTCAGCTTTCATATTTGCGAAAGCCCAGTGTGTGCCGCAGCTCCTGATTCCTGTGTAGGTAATGGCAGGATGGCCTGGGAAAGTAAAGAGAGACTTTTTAATCTGTTTTATTTAAGTCCATGCCTTTCTGAAATTCTTTTTCTCATTTGTAGGAGAATAAGTTGAGATATCTGAGGGTTCTTTGTTTGCCTTTTGTTTGTAACATTCCCTTTCCAGGGAGTTACAAAAGAGCCTTTTGAAGTATGAGTTGTGTTTATTCCTTCAGTTTTAAAATACAAACTAATGTTTTTTAAGAAATAATGCCAATTCTAGGACTCCCTCTTAGAATCTAGAAGGAAAAGATGTCACCCTGTTTTTTTTTTAACTGACTGAAAAACCTGTAGTGTTACTAAATGACCATGATATGGTAGTCAGATCTACTGATCTAACAGAGTATAGTTGACATGAAAGAACTGCTGTCTTTAGAAGCTTGTTGTCAAACAATGTTCTTGATCTCCCCTCCTAAAAATGACTCATAGAGAGCAAAGGCACGGAGCAGCTATAGAAAATTGCCCTTATTCAGAGACTAAATGCTTATGTAATCCTCTGTGTTTGAATGCAGGCCACACAACCATGACAGACAGGGCTGTGTACAGCCCCTACATATTTTTGACAGAGAAGGCAAACTAATTGTAGATTCTATTCCTTGCTCCCTTTTAGCTGAATGTGGGAGCACTCCTGCAATTTTACCTTTTTTATTGTTTTCCATAGTATTTTCTTGAGTCGGGGTCTTGCTAAAATCTGTTCAGGGTCTACAAGCATGGGCTCAGCACAATACAAGATTAGTACCTGCCTGTTTATCTGCGCCTTTTTTAACCTCTTCCCTTTCTCCTGCTGCCTCTCAGGTGTCACTGGACCAGCCAGAGCCCTAGATCAGGATGCTCCACTGCCTCCAGCACTAACAACCTTTGTTGTAAAGGGTTTGTTCCCAAACAGCTGTGAACTGTCAATGGCCAGCAAGGTTTTGGCCAGACTGCAGCACTATCCTTAACTTTTTCATGGTTAAAAAAACATACACAGTAACCTGGAAAAACTGATTCACTAATTATTTTGTTCTAGCAATGTGTGAAATATTTTCTAGGTGTTTCACAATCTTAAGACTTCCTTCAGATACTTCAAGAACTATGCGCCAAAACTTCTAGCAGACTTCCCTAATACATTCACTTGAAACCAGCCTGAATAGTGCTTCAGTTGTGATCTTGGTACTGTGGGACTGAGAAAAAAAGTTACTTATACAGATATTCTCGTTACTTTTTTGTTTTATGTTCACATTTGTAGTCATTTATCTTTCATCCATCCAAAGCGTTTAAATGCTTCAGAAACAACAAAGACCTTAAATTTATTTCCTTTAAGATTTTATCTGTTCTTCATATCTGGAATAGGTGTTTGTAAATTTTAACTCCATGTTAATACACTATTTTTATGCTTCTCTAAATGGAGACTGAATATAACTAAGATGAGGCTAATCAGAGATTTCTGGAATGCCAGTAATGTATTTTAAATGCCAGAACAACAGTCTGCTATTCAAAGTGTCAATAAAACTTCTCCTGGTATCCTTGATTACTTCTGCAGATGTGAGAGAATCTTTATTTGCAGCCACAGATGTTGGATTTGGAGACATAGTACATTCATCCATAGATGATGGATGCGGATCTATGACAGTACAGAGAACAAAGAGCAGGATAATTAGCAATTGGAACCAATCAAAGAATACAAGTACATCCAAACTGAAGGTCTTTATACCAAGATATCTAAAGGATAAATTTTAGTACAACTCCAGCTGCTGGAATTAAAAAAGCAATTAGATCTTGGTAAATCACAAGGCATTTATATTGCTATAAGTCTGATTAGATGATCACAGGACCTTTTTCATCTTAAATGTTATAAAAAGTCACTGACGACTATGAAACCCCAACTTGGCAACTGCCAGGAAATGCTTCACAATCTCTTGCAAGATGTAGCAAGAGATATGTTACTGTGGTTAGCTGGACCCCTGAAGCCATAAAGGATGATGGAAGGGTGTCGCCCTCATGACGTTACCAAAAAAGAATCGTGTCCTTGGCTAGAAACTTGAAAAACTTTGTAAGCTGGCTTATAGCCCTGTGGGTAGGAACTTGTGGGGAAATGTCCCAGTCTTAAATAATAGCCAAATTTTAATTAAATGATGCCACTGTGAAATATAAGCAGCTAATTCAAATACAAGGAACTTAAAATCAGCCTTAAATAATGTTGTGACACTTCCTCAACAAATAATGGTACTAGGCCATTAAATATGAATTTATTTTCTGAGCTTTGTCAAAAATATAAAAATACGGAGATAATAGAATTCAGCAATGTAAACTGCTGTCCTAAATCTGACTACTCTTCTAGCAACAAAGAAGAGCGCTGCCATAAATACAGTATCTTGCTTGATGTGTGCAGCTCAGTGCACAGTTGTTCTCGGTGCTGGAGGCCTGCAAGGGAAGACAAATGAGAAATAAGTCATGCAGACAGATCCCCAGTGCATTGCCATCCCTGTGGATGATGGGCTCAGCTGAGAGTCTCTTTCTCCACCAAATCGGCACATGGGGTCAGCCTGCTCCTGTGCCTTAAAGATTTCCCCCTTGAAGAATGTCCAATCTTCCTGGACTCCTTTACCCCTTGGGACTTTCTCCCCAGGTGCTCCACCAGGCTCCTTAAGAGGGCAATATCTACCCTAGGGATATCCAAGGCACAGTTTTGCTGACACCCTTTCTTCTCCATGAATGAGTCTGATTTTCTGATGGCTGTGCCCAAGACTGTCTCTGACCATCACATCATCCACCTGTTCCTCTCTGTCCACAAACAACAGATCCAGTGGGTCGCTTTCCTTTGTTGGCTCCCTCACCAGCTGCGCCTGGAAGTTACCCTCCAGACTCTCCAGGAACCTCCTAGACTGTTTTTCTCTGCCGTACTATATTTCCAGCAGACATCTGGTAATTCGAAGTCCCCCATGAGAACAAGGGCTAGTAATTGTAATTTCAGAAATGTGGATTCCTCTTCAGTTAATAGAAAGTAATAAGTACTGAAGAAATGAGATTCAGCTCTCAATAGTTTCCCAAACTAATAGCTCTTTGTGAATAGCTCTGCTAATACCGGTGACCCCTATTCCCACTGGCTAATTGCTTTTATTATGCATTTCTATTTTCTGTTCTTGTCTTACAGCACTGATGGATGTAATTTACTTGTATACTATATAGGTGCCTAATGAAATTGCCAAAAGAAAGTTCATTGCCAAGCTAAAAAAATTATGTCAGCTCTTGAGACTCAGTAAGGGTCTTGCCTTCAAGCCTGCCTTTTTTTCTCCAAGTAAATGAAATATTTTTCACTATGGCTAGAAAAAATTAGGAAGGGAAAAAGCCCATCTTATGTAGCCTTAAATGCAGACATACCTCACACTACCATAATGAAACGACATGCTATATCTGTAGCTGATAAATTAGGCCACATGATGGCAGGTGAAATGTAGATAAGGTGAGAGTACTGCATGATGAAAGGAGGATATGAAGACCCGTTTTATGTTGATATGACCAGTCAGAAAGAAAAATGTGTGTCAGCAAGGAGAAATCAATTTAATGTCTGCATTATACAAAACATCAATACAGACAGGATATTAAACTGCATTAGGAGACGTATCTATAGGTAGATTTACAGGTGGACTGCATAATTTGAAAATATCAGGGGGCTAGAAAAGGGAAAACAGCATGCAGAAATTCTCAAGGGAAGAAAAATATATAAACACAGGATTTAGTTAAGCAAGAAATACTAGGAAAGAGATATATTAAATGGTGAATTAAATAGTCAGTTGAATGCCTATGCTTATGCCTAGTGTGGGACAAAATATTAAAATAGTAATGTGGAAAAATTAGTGTAAATTTCATAAGAGAAAGCACATGTTGACACAATGCATCATTAACCCACTGAGTAGCACAAATTTCCCAGAGTCTGTAAGTTCTATACTCTGCAAGATACATTCTATCCTAATTACCATTTACTGCAATTCTGAAACTTCTCTATTGATCTTCAAGGGCACCATTGGAAAAGGGCCCAGCTAAATTAGGTAATATCCTTTCATTTGTAACTTATGAAGACAAATGAGCTCTCCCAGTGTAATGCAACAAGCTATGATGACATTCATCAGGACCAGAGATGGTATTTGAGGTAAAGTGGATTCATACAGGGCAGCCGGCTATAAGAAGGCTGGAGAGGGGCTTTTCACAAGGGGTGGTAGCTTTAAATTGAAAGAGGGTAGTGGAGAGGGTGTACTGAACTACGGCCTGATTGCATTTAGAGTAAATAGACACATCTCTTTGGGAATGGTTTCCAACTGTAATCGAAGTCAAGGAGATAAAAACATCAAGCAGCTCAGAAGGTTCAGTACCTGAAAAACCGAAAACCAGGGAGTGAACCGATACTCTAGATGATCAGAATGCAAATTTAATTTATCTTGCTAAGCATTTGGACCCTAAGGGTGTTGGATAAATTTAATATAAACTGTATAAGATACATGTATAATAAAAATACATATAATTCTACCACACAATGATTAGGCAGTAATTTTTGGCAAAAAACCCCAAAACTACTAATATATGAACATGCTTTTCAATAATCTTATAATTTCTGCCTAGGAAAAAGATTCCTGAAATTGTGTAAGTAACTAGATACCCAGAGACCTACATGAAGTCAATGTGATATATGGAATTCTATTTCAAATTCCATTTCAAATTCCATTTCAAATGTAAGGGGAGGAGAATGATCATTCTCTGGAGGCACTTATCTCACTCCTAACCATAGTGGAAGCTTGGACTGGACATTGATTTTCAATCAGTGAAGCGTGGTGAGATGAATCTCATCATTAGTAACTATAGAAAATCACATTTTAGTTGTGTATAGTAGAAATTTAATATTGATTCATTGATGGCAATAGATGTTGACATCTTGATACCTGGAAAGTCTACTGTTCTTGTTCAGCATGGTAAACATCAAGATTTCATGTGAATCTTCGAAAGCCACAGATAGCTGTTAAAGAAGAACTAATGTTCTAATAGGTGAACTAATAGGTGAGATTTTCAGAACTACCTTTTACCTGAATTTCCTATTAACTACATTTATGCAGTTTCTCCATAGCTGTGTTCTCTTTTGATCAGAAATGATCTGCCCAGTGCAAAAAGATGCATCTTCCTCATGTTTCTCAGTGTGGTTCAAGGGTTTTTCTTTCCACCCTGCAATTTTCATATTTGTCTAATATATGAAATCAGGGAGTGGATATGGATGCTTTTAGAGTTGCTAAATTTTTCATGAGCAAGGATGTTTTCCCAAAGTGTGACTAAAAATGATGCCAGATGCAGAAAGCATTTCCAGTGTTGCAGACTGCAGGAAACAAAGGGCGCATTTGTACTTTGGTGCTGAAATCTTTGGATTAACTGCTGTGAGCTCATAAGATCAAAACGTTCAGCTCAGCACTGAGAGTTAGGAGTAGCCTTGATCCCCAGATCAGTATTGTCATGTTCCAACTGTACTGTGGCTGACCTCCTGTTTAGCTAAACCGACTGATTGTGCTGATAAAACCACTCTGATTCTGCTCCATCATAAATATAACAACTCAGTGTGCGGCTCCAGGGGCCCTAAGCAATATTGTCAAATAATGGCAACTCTTTGTATTTATGATACAGGTTTTTCCTTTACCAGCTCCTGCAGGGTCACTCTAAAATGGTTAAAAAAGCGAAGGCATTTGTGATTGCCTTGTCTAACTAACAATCTCTCTGTCGCTCACTTTTTTCAACAATTTTGGTCATGCTCCTTTCAACCCAGTCTGAGATGGAGGGACACCTCAGAGATTGGCAATTCTTACATGTTTTGTGAAGACTGATGGTTTCGTTGAGCAAAAAAGACCCAATAAAATCTTCATTAGTTCTGCCTCTCACAAAATGCTTTGTGGAGTGAAGAGACCTTTAGAGAGAATTAGAGCCCTAATCTGTCATTTTGAACATCCTCATTTTCCATTAAACAGAGCAATTTGCAAGATTAAATGCAAAGGAATATCTTATTATCCTCATTATTTGGACTTTATCTGTTTCTGATTCCTAAAAGCTGATACAAAAATATACGCCCTCTGTTTGTTTAACCAGTAAATGGTCGTATTTCCTTCTAGTATATTCTAAAAGTATTTATTCCTCCCAAAGTAGAATAAATAGGTCAACATTCACAGTTCAAATCACAGTTGCTCTGGATTCAGATTCCAGCAAGGAAAGGCACTATGAGTGGCAGTTTGTTCAAATTACTTTAATTATTTCACCTATCACTGTCATCTCTTGTTGCTGAATTACTGTCAAATAAACCACCCTTATGATCAATTTAACTGCCCCTTTTTTAGCTTTTTGAATACTTTCGGAAGGGATTTCTCTGCGTTTTTACAGATTCCTGGATGAGTGAGAACTACTTCTGATCTAATAGAAGACTCAGATGCTCTCCAGGCATCTTTGACCTGTGTTTAGAACATGGACAGGTAGGACCAGTGTCTCAGGTCTTGCTGTTTACTAGTACATATTTTTCTAATGAAGCTTTCCCCTGGGCAGCCAGAGAAAACAGAGATGGCTTTCTGATTCTGCATCTTGTTTTACACAAGGTCCCAGGATAGATCTGAACAAGCTAGGAGCTACTTAATTTTAAACAACTTAGCCTTTTTTTATTAAATGGAAAAAAACACATGATGCTATTCCAGTTTTCTGCCTGAAACTTGAGAGGATAGTTAGATCAGTGGATAGTCAAGGAAGTTTCAGATCTGAAGGAAGTTTCAGATCTGAAGGTCTGTCTTAGAAAAGTTGGAAGTGATTCAGATACTGAGGTGTGGTGGGGATTTATATGAGACTGTACTCTTCCCTCTGATGACTATAATACAATAGTGAGAAGGTTCTGTGAAGCTTTTTTATTCATCATCTGATACTGCTAAGGTGAATGCAATGTGAATTGTACATATTACTGCTCTGCAAAATTTCTGTAGGAGTAAGATCACTCTTAATATGGTCAGATGATAAAGAGAATGACAATACATAATCTACACCCTAGCATTAGGTATAAAGGATTCTGTCATCCTTTTTCATCAAAGGGTTCAACAAAGAACACCTGTTCCTTTACAATATTCTTCACTTTGGGATGATTACTAGTTGACCAAGAAAAATATTCTTATGAATCTAGACTCAGCTGATGAAAGGAAGGAGAAGAGTCTATTACCTAATATTACATAATGAGCTATCATAGTGATGGCAATAACAAGCATTTGGATATAATAGTCTGCAGAAGAGGAAGAGAGCAAAGCCAAACTATTTCAGAGACATCAGGATTCTTTTATTGCTGAACCTAACTCCTCTATACACAAGCTACATCTCAGTTTAAATTTGTTTTTTAAATATTTAGTTAGATTAATAAAAATTTTGTATGGACATATCTACATCAAATCAAGGGAAAATAGACCAGTGTTCTTTGATAATAATTTCTCTTATGGAGTGGCAACTTTGTCAGGGAGGGCTGGAGCAAGCAGCAGATACAGAAATCTTTAAAAATCAATTCTGCCATAAAAGAATTAGCATCAAAGGACCAGAGAAACTATGTAGGAGTGTTCTCCACTCTGTATTGAAAAAGATGAGGGAATTTAATTCTTTGATAAGGCAACCTTCTCTTTTAATTTTTTTCTTCTTATTTTTGTGTGTTTCCGTTAAGTACAACCATGTTACCATAAAACAGATTCAAGCAGTCTTCCCAAAGAACTCCCTCAAGTTGCTTTTACTATTAGTGCTTGCAATGTTGTATTCCAGCACATTCTTTAGTGATCTACAGATGGGTAGCTATAGTTTGAATCTTTAAGAAAGACAAAGAAACCTGTCAGCATCCTTCCCCAGCAACAGAAACAAAGGTTTTTCTCTCCCCTTTTTCCCTCTAGGTTTATTGACCTATTAAAAACAGGGTTTTTTTCTGTTTTTGTACTTTGTAGTTCTGATCTGTGCAATCCATGTTTGCAGCTCCTCATATTTGACTTTTAAAATATAAATAATTTGAGTCCTTATGCACTTTCAAGAGATGAAGTGATCCAAGGCAAAACACTTTGAGTTAATCAGAGCTGATGTCTGAGGTTCTGTGTATCTTCTGTGTGTGCTATTCTCCCTCCTTTCTTCTGCTGCTTTGAAGCTAAGCACAGGGTGGCCCATAACACTCCAAGTCTAAGTGCTGGAATCTTGTCAACCTCATTTTACCACTTAAATTATAGTGCAGGAAGGATCAGAGCAGGAACACATCTTCCACCACTCAGTAAATACGTGCCATGAATTACTAGTGTGGTCACTGGCACTGCAGACACTGAGCTCCCATGAGCACTCAGGAGGGTTAGTGCCTGCTTTAGTTCTGTGTAGACCATGTCTGTGATTGGCATGGAGGTCCAGAAGAGAAATCAGACCATTTTTATTGCAGTGCAATCCATCTGTACTTTAAGAAACCCAGGCCACCCATGTCTGTATCACCCTTCACTCTTCTGGGCTGTTGTTGGAGTAGCACCCATGGTGGGAAACACCTGGTGTGAACAGAATGTGGTGGACAGCCCCGAGCCTGAGCCCCAAGGTGGGCATTGGCTCAGGAATCTGTAAATCCCATCCTGGAGTGCACTGGGAAGAGTGTGGCCAGCAGGTCAGGGAGGGGATCCTCCTCCTCTCCTCAGTCCAACTGGGGGCACATCTGGAGTGTCCAGTTCTGGGCTCCTCAGTACAAGAGAGACAAGGAGCTATTGGAGATGGTCCAGCAGAGGCCACAAAGGTGATGAGGGGTCTGGAGCATCTCTTATGATGACAGACTATGGGAGCTGGGCCTGGTTAGTCTGGAGAGGAGACTAAGAGGGGATCTCATTTATGCATACTAGTATCTCAAAGGTGGATGCCAAGAGGATGGCGCCAGACTCTTTTCAGTGGTACCCACTGACAGTAGGAGGAGCAATGGCCATAACTAAAACAAAAGTAATTTCACCTCAGCATGCGGTAGTACTTTATGTCGAAGGTGCCAGAGCACTGGAACAGGCTGCCTGGGGAGGTCCAAGAAGTCTCCCTGTCTTGACACATTCAAACCCCACCTGGACACATTCCTGTGTCACCCGCTCCAGGTGACCCTGCCTTGGCAGAGGGGTTGGACTGGGTGATCTCCCAGAGGTCCCTTCCAACCCCAAAAATTACGTGATTCTGTAAAATTCAACTCAATGGGACGTGGCCATTTTGGTGCACTTCCAAAAAACCAGTGGGTCTAGGATTTTTATTTCCTTCCAGCTCCTGTCCAACTTGGCGCCCATGGGATGGCACCAGGCTCCCTGCACCTAGCCAGGCAGCAGCGCCCGAGGGAGCAGAGGAGCCGCGTCGGGCTTGGAGCACTACAGGGAACCGCCACAGCTTCGGGAGAAAAATCCCTTCCACTGGGCACTGGCCGGGAACAAGAGGGCCGGGCCGAGCCGAGCCGGGCCGGGCCGAGCCGAGCCGGGCCGGGCCGAGCCGAGCCGAGCCAAGCCAAGCCAAACCGGGCCGAGCCGAGCCGAGCCGAGCCGAACCGAACCCAGACGAGTTCACCCGAACCCGCCCGCTTCTCCTCTTCCGATTGGTGGGTTTTGGCCTCGCCTCGGCGTTTCCGCCAATCAGCGCTGCGCGTCCGTTGCTAAGCGGCCGCTGGCGGCCGGGCGGGCCATGGCGGACCGATGGCGGGACGTGTGCGGGGTGCGCATCGACCCGGCCGAGCTGCGCTTCAGCGACACGGCCCCGGGGAACCGCTACCGCGCCGCTCTCACCGTGCAGAACCTGCGGGCGGGCCCCTGCCGCCTGCAGCTGCTGCCGCCGAACCGGCCCCAGGTGAGGGCCGGCCGGGAGGGAGGCGGCGGGGGGTGCCCGCGGCCGCCTCTCTGCAAGCAGCGGCCGCGCCTCCAGCCAGCGGGAACTGCGGCAGAACGAAGGGAACTCTGAGCTTCCCGGTTCTTTATTCTGCCGAGGTTGTGAGCAGTTTAGAGAGAGGTCCTTCTTTCTTAAACCCATAGTTTCAGTAGAAATAAACCGGCTTTCCTTACCACATGGACCGTTAACAATTGGACTCGATGATGCTGGAGGTCTTTTCCAGCCTTAGCGGTTCTGTGATCAAGTCCCTTGTTGGCAGCAAATCCCGCTTTGCCTTCTTGGCTGGCTTTGCGCTCTCCGGAATTCATCCCGCAAGAAGCCCACGAGTTCCTTGTAATTTCGGGGAATATTCTGTAAAAACGGGTCACTTTGCTGGGTTGTGAACACCAAGTCTGGGAAGTGACAGCTCTCTTACCTCATTTCTGAGTTGTATACTTTCAAGGTTTTTGACTGGAATAGTCCCCTTGTGATGTTCGCTTCCTGAGAGCTTTCTCAGAAGAGAGTTAATTTAAGCTTTCTCAGAAAAGAGGAGGTTTGCAATCTTTTCTCAAGATAGTGTGACTGCTATTAATAACATCTGTTAAGTTCTGGAAAAGTCGTTGCATTGCCAGATTTTTAAAGGCAAATGCGTCTTTACAATTCCAACCAGTTGAGCCCTCCTAACCTACATGACTCCAGCAAAACCCTGCTGTGGTTAGTAGTTTATTGTTTGTAAATGATGTCAAAATTAAGCTAAAAAGGTTGGGTTGAACTGGCGTCAGGGGTTGAACAGAAGCTGATGTTGCTTTGTGTTCATAACAACTTGAACTATGAATAATTCAGGGTGGTCATAAATATGGTTTTCAGACAATTGAAGTACCTTGAATAATTGCACTGAGTAGTGAGCCTTTCTTTTGGAGGGCAAGAGTGGCAGCTTGATTCTTATTAAACTGTAGCTGAAGACTTTTGGTATGAGCTGGAAACTGTCGAGAGTGCTTGATTTGGTAGGGTGGTGCTTGTTCTGTTTTGTTAGTTTTCATCAGCCTTACCAATTTTTCGTGTGCTCCAGAAGGGGAAAGGCAGAGTCAATTTTAGAAAAGAGAAAAGGTTACTAAATCATAGCTTTGTGGGTTTTCGGTCGGTGATTAACTCTTGCCTTTTGTTGTATATTTTCATGCCATTGTACATGACACAACCAAGATGACAGCTAGGGAACAAGACTCCACTTCACACCCTCAGTTCCAGAAAGGTCTGTTGTGTTGCCCCTTTTAATTCCCGGACCTTGTGTTGCTATCTGTGATTACAGGGCTCTGAAGTGTATGACTCCACTGAAGTACATTCTGATGCATTACATACACAGAGTGCAAGCACTGAAAAATAACCTTTCTTGAGCTGTCATAGTGCATGGCCAAGAAATACCTTTCAAGGAATTAAGTTCACAAAGCAGTTTTCCATAGGCTGCATTATATGTTCCTAGTACAATATATTAATTTTGCCTTATATAAAGTGAATAAGCTTGGATGTTTAATTCTTTTTAGAGAACAGATAGATTCTACACACCTCAGAATTAAAACATGGCTACTCTTTCAATATCAAGCCCATAATCATGATGTGCATGGCATAACAAATTTCCTTTAGCTGAGTATTTATACTGCTAGGAGGACTCTAAAGGAACAGAAGGAGGTGCTCAGACAACAGAAACAGCGAGTAGTAAATTATGTTTGCATATTTAGAACATAAATTAGAACAGAAAACTTAAGGAATACTGGGAAGTATTTCTGTCTTTCAGAAATAAAAAATATTTAACCTGGACATAAACAGCAGAAGACCACTGTGCATGGGGTACTGTGACTTATAAGGAGACTGAACCACCAGAGGAGCTGTAGAATTTACTATGAGGCTTTCCTAGGAATGTGGGAAATGTTGGATTTCCCTCAATGTGCTAGTGGGTTACTTGGATCTTCTGTTGAAGGAAAGGTGCAGGGGGTGTTGAATTTAAACAGATGGTTACTAACACCAAATCCAGCACTATTTTATTGAGAGAGGAAAGGGTGCTCTCTGTCAGCTGCTTCTGGTTTTTTTTGTTTTTCATTTGATTCCCAGGACTGGAGGTGCCTTTCAAGCAGATTTTCAATGTGCAGTGAGACTTTCTGTTGATGTCAGTCAGGCCTACAGGAAACTCTTACCTGTCCCCTTTTGTTGCTGCTTTGAACTGAGACTTAATCGTTGTACTTTTCTCAGGCACTAAAAATATTCTTCACTGAATAATAGTTGATTTAATTTTGTGTTGCTTCAGAAGGTTTTTTGCAACAGTCGGAAAAGCTGGAGCTCTCTTGGAAAGACTAGAAAATTTTGCTAATTCATTCCGTCTTTCTCTTTTCCTGTAAAAAGTCTGAACTTCAGTAAATAGGGAGGTAAAATTATAAAATCCTACATGTAAGTTTATGGTAAGTTTTAAATCAACATTTGTGTTCTTCTGAAAATCAACTACATGTCTATCCTTCTTAATCTAGAAATGTGTAACAATTAAAACCTTTTTTTTTTTTAATTTCAGTTTAAATTGATTGTGGAAAATCCAGAAAAACCCATTGCATCTGGACTTCAAGTTAAAGCTGTTGTGGAATATACTCCCAACTGTGCAGAAGATCTTCAGGATAAATTAGTTCTTTTAGTAGATGATGACATAGTTGATATTCCCCTGCTTGGGTATGCTATTCAAAAGTTCATGTGCTGCTGTTAATATTTGCAGTTTATTCTTGTGGGAAGTTTACTTATACGTGTCAGATATGGCTTTGTAGTTAGTCTGTCCATTGCATGGAAAACAAACAGTAAGTTTTCTTACAAAGTAAGGTTTTTCTTTTTTTTTTTCAGAGCAGTACATGGATGAGAAGTTCATTGGTGTGATGTTCCTCTAAGATCACAGAGAGTCTGGGTTTTTAGTTTTGCCTTATTCTAACTTGGTTGTGATAATGTTGATAATCTTGAATTCTGTATTATTAGGCAAGACAACAACTACTCTTAATGTCTTCCCTTTGTACTGAATCACTGATACAAAAGATTTTACAGTAATTGTTCATAACAGTTGCAGATCTGGATTATAGTGAAACATATGTTGCCTAATTCTAAAAAATACAGTGCATGGTTTAGAGCAATGTCACTTGTTCAAGGACTTCTGGAAATTTTTATCAGGATAGTATTGTGAAGATACGGCCACTTAGGATAATAATGCTACTGGTGACTCCTTTCTGGAAAGGACTTCCAATAGATTAATAGATTTCAGATCTTCGTGTGTACTAGTTTGAAAGCAAACCAGTGAGAGTTCAGAACTACAATTTATTTGGAAAATTAAAAATAAATGCAATAGTACAGAAACACTGACAGAGTCAGGATATGACCTGACACCCTGCCGGGCAGGGTGGTGGTAGCAGTTCCATTAAATGGTGGCTGCACTCCTCTTGAGGTGATAGGTGTGGTTCTGTTGAAGTGGTGATCCTGTAGAAGGGTCTGGTCTTCCTCTGAAGGCCCAGTGGTGGTTATGTGGCTCTTGTCCTCTGGGACCCCAGTAGGTAAGGGCTGAGTGTGTGGTGTTCCCGACCTCAGATTATATCCAGGCAGGAATGCTTGGTTCCTCCCCCTGGGCGGAGCATCTCACAATGGGATGATGTAATTTTATGAGTCATGCAGTGAGACTCGATGGCCCATTAACAGAAGATACTCCCCGGAGGGAGTGATCAGGGATGTATTATGGAAGAGATAAAGAACACTGCCCCACTTGGTTTTAACAGATGGTGATAGAATACATACTTTTGGTTACATCTTACATTGTAACCTAAGACATTCGTGTTTGAGTGTCTTTTGCAGGGAAAATGTTGACAGGCTTTAATAATTTTTTTTTGGTGTGCTTTTGGAAAAACAAAGTATACCTTATGATTTCTTTTAATCAGCATTTTCCAAAATGTACTTTGTGTCACACAAAAGCAGTAAATTCCAGCTTCATAAAAAAACCCCAGCCAGCAAACCAAAGCAAGTAAATAAACCTCACACTGTATTAAAACACTAACCCCAAACCCTTTAACTTGACTACCTCCCTTTCGCACAGGTCTGTATCTATTAGAAAATCTCATTGCATTTAGAATGTATGCTTATTTCTGTCCACTTGGGAAGAGAGATACTTGGATCTTGAGAGGAGAAATACTTTTGTTTCAGTTTTCCAGTAAAGCTTCTTATAAGAACGTCTGGATACTTGGAAAGTAAAATTTTTTACAATTGCTTTGAGTTTACTCTAATCTTGATAGATGATTCCTATTTTTTATTTAAAATTTTTTTTGAGGGGGGGGGTTTGCCACATCCTACTGGTATAGCATCTCT
Source organism: Ifrita kowaldi (assembly GCA_013398055.1). Taxonomy (NCBI): domain Eukaryota; kingdom Metazoa; phylum Chordata; class Aves; order Passeriformes; family Cinclosomatidae; genus Ifrita; species Ifrita kowaldi. The sequence continues at coordinate 41,296 of VZRS01006254.1, forward strand.
TTCAAGGATTTACTACATTATTTCTTTGCATTACAATAAATTATCAAAGAGAATTAAAAACAGTATATTAAAATTCCTGAAAGCAAATTCTCTTGTGGCATTTCTTGATTCAGTTTTTTGCCTCTGTCCCTTCCTTCCCCTTCCCCTTTATGCAATAGAGTATTTGGGCAGAGTCTACCTCATTTGATCAAGGATATTTATCTTCCTTCTCCATTAATTCTTCTGTATTGTATGTAGCACAGATCAGGAGATGGAATTGTTCCTGCATGTTCCTGTTTGTGGCTAAGAAGAGATAGACTGCTGTGCTGATGAAAAATTCCAGTTGATTTGAAACACAGTTTTATGTGAGATCAGAGGTGTCATTGTACTGGAATCTTTAAAATACAAGTTTCCTGAGGCATGATCTTTTCATTATGCCTAAAAAGTGTCCAATACAGTGATATCATCACACTGGCTCAGGCTTTTAAATAAATAATAGAAGTAGCTCGTGGCTTGTGTCATTACTCACTTCTGTCTGTTGTAATAAGTTTTGCTGAAGTTACATAAAGTATGTATCAAACACAAGACTGTAAAAGGACTCTGGCACTGTTTCTTCACTGCCTTTAGTTCAGGCAGCTCATAATGGATTATGGCAAATTATTTGGTCTTATTTTGTGGTGCAACTAACCCATGATAGTTTTATTTGAAGTACTGTAATGAAGTACTAAAAATGAAATAGAAATGTGTGCATTCAATTTTGACTAATTGTTTAAAGCTATACTTTTTTAAAGTTAGAATAGTCAGTCATTAAACAGGCTGATAGTTAAGTACCTCTGTTTTACACCTTCCATGAGTATGCTGTAGTGCTGAAGTGAGTTGCCAAAACCTTGATAGGACAGCTAGGACAAAAGGAGAACTCTCTTCCACTGGAGTGTTTAATCAAATTTCTTTTAAAATGCTAAGATATTTTCAAGTTCTGGGAAATATAATGTTGTCTTTTCTCTGCAGATTAATTCCGTACTGTTGTCTGGAAATAGAGTCAGAGATTGATTTTGGTGAAATGATTGCAAACGATAAAATAGTTACTAAAGACGTTAGTATTGCTAACCGTGGAACAACTTCAGGTAAATACTTAGTATGCATTAAATCATACAAATATTTTATTTTATTGGAAAACATAATTTTATGCAAGTTAACACTTCAGTGACCATGTAGCAATTAACTGAAATTTTGGGTTATGTAGATTATGAGTATTGTAGCTTCAGGTGTTATACATGGCCCACTGTTTATGGAGCCAGTGCTATGTTTCCATTTAGGAAAGAAAAAATACTTTAGAACTTTGAAAATTTTATGAGTTCTCTACTTTTGAGTCCCATTTGAAAGATGTAAAAATAATAGTTGCTCATTGCCTTAGTGTGCCCAGCACAGATAGCAGCAAATCACGTCTGCCCTTGCTTTGTGCTTCTGTGATCCCCAGACCTGTCTCTTGAATAAACAACTATGAGTTCCCTGCACTTTCTGAGCTAAAGTCCTCTAGGATGGGAAGTGAACTGTATTTGTTGCTAGAAGATAATGAAAGGCCTTTTGTCTTGTTGCTATAGCTTTTGAAATCCTACAGCTTTTACAACAGGCACATCCCTAAATTTCAGTGAGCAACTATTCCAAGGAGAGTAAGAAACATGGACAAAGGAGCATAAGAATGCTTATCATCCAAATAACCTGTTTGATTGCCTTTTGCAGTGGACAAAGCTGCAGACACCTTTCTCCAGAAGCAGTGTGGCAACTATGCTGAGTTTCAAACAACAAATTTAAGGCAGTTAATTATTTTGGTTCCTCATTTGTACAGCTGTTGTTACATTACAGGCTGTCTTTTTTTGCATTAGGCCAAGGTTCTGGGTACATTTGTCTCCTAGATTTTCATATGAATGCTGTACCAGGATTATATACATGATTACAGAAACACAGAGATGAGTTGCACTGTTTAAAAAAAAAAACAAACCAAAAATAAAAAAAATCAAATTTCTGTCTAGATAAAGCAGATTTAAATTTTTTTTTTCCATGAAGCAAAAGAAGAAATTACTTGGGGGGGGGGAGGTGTGTTTCCTAGCCAGTTCAACTTAAAGATGTAGTATGTAGATTATATAATGTCTTTTTCATGCATGCTAACTTACTACTTTTAGCAGTTTTGATTAGGTGAAGAAAACGAGATAACCTAGAGTATGTACGCATCTACAACTAATTTGTATGATTTTTTTTGTCATATTGTTTAGGGAACTGTTTCTAGTTACAAACTCTGTTGAATGATACATGCAGGCTACACGATGGAGTTTCATAGGATTGGATGAAAATTAGAAGGTGATGGTTAGTAAAGAATGTCTTGAGGGCAGACAAGGGAAGAGCAGCTCAATCTGTGTTTCTGTAGGATCCGTAAATCGTAGAGCAGGTCGCAGTAACAGCATGTTAACTCTATGAGCAGGAAGTGCCCTATGCTGGCCTGAGATTTGAGGATTGCATTTAACCTGTCATCCCATGCACTAAACAAGTCCTTTGTTCCTGTTTCTGATGTCATATCAGAGATTATCTTTTCCATGAAGTCAAACAGTGCATTTTTCATACATTTTAAACAATTTCTTTGTGTCTATGATATAATGACAGACAATTAATTAATAATGTTTGTTATATACAGGGTTTTTTTGCATATTAAACAATATTTTTATAACCTAGAAATATTTACTGTTCTCTTCTGCAGTAAGTTGTGTTGGGTACAGACCAAATCATAGAAGCTGTTGTTACCTGCAATATGCCCTTAACTTTCTGGCTACTGTATCTCCCTAGAGCTTTGTATAACTTGAAAATGTTACTTACGGCTGTTTTATGATATAGTCACTTTTGTTTGGAATGTGAGTATCTTTCCTGTTGCAATCACAGCTTGCGAAATGGAACTGGACATGTGGGTGTAATAATTAAAGCCTGGAAATAATGTCTACTCTCCTTTAGAAATAGCTTTTAGAAAGGTTAACTCTATGTTTCCTTTTTTCGTAGGAAAACATAGTGCTCGTGAACGTCTGCATTATGTGTTGTGTAATTTCAAGCATGTAGTAGAAGCATATAAATCTACAGCTTTATATTTGTAGCATTCTGTTTATTGCTCTGGGGTTTTTTTAGGTGTATTTAGAATATCATATGATGGGGTTGTCCTGCTTAACATAAAACCTACCAGAGGAGTGGTAAAGCCAAGATCAGTAAGGACAATTAAAGTGGATGTCTGCACAGATGTACCCGGAGTCATCGAAGAAGTGATGAAGTGAGTGTATGACTGAAGAAATACAGCTCTATAAATTCCAGTTTTGTCTGTTATTAATTCTTGTCTTTATTCTGAATTTGTATCTAAAAAACTTAAGTTCCTAAGTGTCAATTGCTGTCGTTAATATATAATTTTATTAAATTATTTGATTTTTATATTATCTCCACCAAAAAGTGATGCATAAATTGTATACCTGTCTGTGTTAATAAAAATCTTTCATAATTTTTAATGATCTGGGATGTTTGCACATTTTTCAGAATAAAACTAACCAGGAGCTTTTGTATCTTTCACCTTTCTGCACATCCTGTGTTCCTTACTGTTCTTAGCTTCTGTAAGTGCTTGTTTTCTTTTAACTATACGTTTCAGGAGTCTCAGAGACTTTATGGTGTTCTTTGATGTATCTTATTTTCACTGGAGGGAATGTATTTGCAACACTAACTCTTGTAGGAGTAGATTACTGTTAAATGCTTACCTTATAGAATCATAGAATCACGGAATGGTTTGGCTTGGAAGGGATATTTAAGTCCTGTGGTTCCAATTCTCCTGCCATGGGCAGGGTCTTTCTACCAGACCACGTTGCTCAGAGCCACAACCAGCCTATCCTTGAACACTTGTAGTGATGGGAAGTCCACAACCTCTCTGGGCAATGTGGGAATAGGGTGTGGTTGGTTTGTTGGGTGTTTTGTTTTTGTTTTGGTTCAGGGTTTGAAGTTTTTGTGGGTTGCTGTTGGTTTTTTTTGTTTGGTTGGTTTTTTGTTTGGTTTTTTTTTTGGTTTTGTTTTTTTTTTTTTGGCGAGTATGGAAGTTTTCTGTTTTATTTTAAGTTATTAAGATAAACTTTGAGCTCAATTTTTCTTGTCCTTGCTTTTGGCCTGTTGGAAAAGGAAATGAATCGACAGGAGAAAAATCCTCTTAGAGTGACAGACAAGGTGGTATCTGTGCTATTGCTTCTCAGTTACATTCTCCGTCACACCATACTTTCTTTGGCTACTAACTTTAAACCCTTTAGTTGCTAAGTGTCCTGCTTTCTGCTTTACTTTTGCTGTCCAGTCTGCCACCACAACTTTCTTCACCTCATCTTGGTGAAGATGGCTACTGTTTCATGCAATCTAGTAGATAATTTATCTATTCAGCTGAGAAAACATAATTACACAGAGCTCAGATTTCATCCCGTGCCCATTTCCTTCCTTAAATTCTGCTTAATTCTGTCAGTGAATTTGGTGTTTCCCAGTAGTTATTATGTTCTTTAGACTAAATGAAATGTTATGTTTTCTTGTCAAGCCTTGCACAAATATATTAATATATATGTATACAGGTGTACATATATGTTTAAACAGGGTGATATTAAAAGTCTTGCAATGGGTGTTTGACAGGAGTTTGATTTGGAGAGAGTACAATTTTCATGAAAACACCATGGTTATTTACATTTACCATGATGTCTATAAACATTTACCTTCTATGTGCAAGCAAAATTATTCTCAGTAGAATCTTCTCTTCAAAAGTTGCAAGATGATATTTAGAGAGTTTGAGATCCTCTCCCAGATCCCTTGTGTAGTTCTATATGTGACTATTGAAAACAAAGATTTTTTTTTTAAATTTAAATTTTATTTTCAGCTCAGGGGCTGTTCATAAGGACAGATTATTCTGTTTGAAAAACGGGGTGTGTTACTACTTGATTCTTTTGTTCATCAAGAGCAAGTATGCTTTGTTCCGGTAGAATTCTAATAACAAAAATTTGTACAATGTCTGTGTGATCTGCTGGTCATTTGTGGTGTCATCAAAATGAAGCTCCCAGGCAGGAACAGCTGCAGTTCTTTCTTGCTTATTCAGATGAACTTCTAGCTCCAGTTCCCTATGAGAAAAATAGGTATTATATGCTAAAATTGGTATTTAGATCTAAAGACTCTGAGGGATAAGAGCAGTGTTTATTGTCTGTGGACACCTCCTAATTCTTTGCAGATGTCATTCCTATCATGTCAAACATTTAGAAAGAGTCAAAAAACAAAATGAATGCAAAACTCCACCATGTAAGGTGTGATTTTTCCTGATTGGTGATATTTCTGTAAGACCACTGTCACCATTGTCAAGGACATGCCCTCTGCCCTGCTCTCCCCTCTTAGTTTATCTATGGAAAGCCAGTAATTTGAATGCTTGGATTGGGTCTTTTTTTTTTTTTTTTTGCACAGATTCTAATGCAAACCAAACTAACCACACTGATTATTTCTAACATTTCTCTACGTTATATGTTGCTGCTTGTTACTCTTACTGGCAGGGTGGAGTTGGAAGGTCGTGGCTGCACTGAAGTATGGGTCAAAGGTGTTGTGGTTGAACAAGTTCTTAAAGTTCTTGGAGTGTCTTGTGGAAAAGTATTGAAATGCATTAACTTTGGACCTCTTTACTTTGGGACTTCAAAGACTGAACAAATAAATTTATACAATGAAAGCCCTGAGTGTATGGATTGGATAGCTGTACTGGAAGACAATGCCATTGGAGGAGAGATGGTAAGAAACTGCTCTGATTTTTATTTTAGTTGAAAACTTGTTTTCATTTCTGCATTTGCATTTTTTATTTCTCAACATTCATCTTCTAGTCTTGTTTACTATGTCGTAGTTTTTCCTTCAAAAGGCTTTCTAAAACTTCTGTCCAACCAACATGTTTTTTACTTTAATTTAACCCTAGAACTGAGTTTTTCAATTGTTTCTGTTTCACTGTGTGATATTTTAACCTTAACAATGCTAAGTGCATTCCCTGAGTGTGGTTCTTTCAGTTTTGTTGGGTTTTTGTTTTAGCAATTTTGCTTTAAATCCTACTACTTTTTTTTCCTTACTACTTACTAGGAGTTATCAAAATACACTTTTGAGTTCTAAAATGTCAGTCATCTGTGGTTTCATTTGTTTTTCTCAGACAGTGAAATAATCTGAGTGAGAATCATGTTTAGAAAAGAGAATTCAAAACACTGACATGAAATTGATTTAAAATTTGGTTAATTAGCCATGTGATGTGTAACTCTGTCAACGCTATTTCCTGTGTTATGTCTTTCTATTTGTTGTACATGAAAAAGTGTGTGTAGGAAAAAAAACACAAAAGGGAAAGAACAGGCTGAACTATTCCATATTTTGATTTTGTTTTTAGGGGACAGATCTTCAGGGGAGTACAGATGCTGTTTTACAAGCCTTAAGCCTGAGAAATAGAGATGTAGATGTTTCCACCTTGATCTTGTGCATTCCCAGTCAAGGAACTTTGCTGCCTTATGAGAAATCTTTGATTACACTGTGCTTTAGTCCAGAGTGAGTGAGTGATACCAATTTAATGCACACACACGCATAAGTTGATTGGTCTATACTGTTCTGCAAGACCTGTGTTAGAGAAAATAATTTTGAGCTAATATGTCTGCAAATTATTTCCGAATAACTTATAATGTATTTAGGTGTGTTAAAATAAATTTCTTGGTGTGATTCTGCAAATAAGAAAGCAAAGTCTGAAGTTTTTCTATGATTTTATGTTTTATAATACACTAAGGATGTATTTAGAGCAAGAGTTTGTTAAGATGGTATTGCGAGAATAAGAATTTTATGAGATTTTGCCATATATTAACCACCTAGAGAGTGAAACATTTCGGAGAGCTGTGGTCTCATTAAAAAAAAAAAGGCAAACAACCCAAAACAAAACCAAAAACTAAACATAAAGAAACATTTCTTCTTGGATAAGGAACAGCAAATGTACCCTTGCCATTTTCCCTTACTCAAACTCTAAATACAGATAGTTATTATGCATGTGATATTAGTCTAGAAAACTGTTGTAGACTGGAAAAGATATCAAATTACCAGTATAATAAGCACACAGATATTGTTGAGTTTAAATTTTGCCTTTTCTGAAATGAACTGTAAAGATCATTTGTTTGAGTTGTTACTGACAGCAAAGAGGCCAGACTGGATGTTCAAAAATAGGTCTTTATTTTTTGTGGGTTGGGTTTGGAGGTTTTTTTTCCCCATCTTTTAATTAGAGATTGTGATTCTTACAGAAAATTTGAAAGAGACTTAGAAGTGAATGACTCATCACTGGTTCAAGATTATGTCCTGTTTCTGAGATTTGAAACTGTTGGGAAGAGAGGTGGCTGGCTGCAGACCCTCAGTGATGGTGCCACAGCAAGCACAAGTATGTTAGAAATGTGTAATCATCATCAGCAATATATATATGGATATATATATGGATGATAAAATTATGTATCTTGATATTTTAATTTTTGAAAACATTCTTGATCATCTTAATAGTTTTATGGTAAATCTGCTTTTGTTGTTTGTTTGTTTGTATCAACACAAATAAATTACCTTGCATCTTTAATGCTTCAGCACCAAAACCTCTTTGAACAGTGAGCAGAAAGGAGGGATTCATGTGTATCATGAATGAACACCTACAACTTAATCATAAATTATAATAATTATAAGTGAAAATATTTGAAGGACATAAACCCCAGCAGTTTTGTAATACCAGTTTTGTGTATTTTCAAGTGTATGTGTGATCATCCTCAACCTCCTTGCTGAGGGAATACATTATCTAACAGCTATTATAAGTAAAGATCTCTGTGTTAGGTTTGTAAAAACTGCATTATAAAACATACTGGTTTGTGGTATTACTTTGTTTTTGTGACTATACAACTACAGCATGACTTTTCTGTTAGTGAGATAATGAGTGTGAGAGGGGTTTTGTTTGTTTGCTTGTTTTTGTTTGTCTAATGCAGGGAGTCATTCTCGTCACGTGGACTTAGCTTTGATGGGTTCTGGGTTTCCTGTGATGTTAACTTTTAAGCCAGGAACAGTAATTGATTTTAAGGAGTGTTATTTGGGTGAACAAACACAAGCTGTGTGCACAATGAAAAATGAATCCGAGTTCCTTCCAGTAATGTTCAGCTTCCGCAAGACTGCTCACTTCAATATTTCTCCTGAAAGAGGAAAACTTGAAAAAAAATCTGAAAAGGTAATTCCCTCTTTCTCTTAGGTTCTGTAACTGTGCAGATTATTTTACAGTGATTAGCAGTGGAATTTTCTTGAAAGTAAACCAGAGGAATTTCATTTCAGTAGCAATGACTTTTAATATCAGCCAAGTATTTTTTTATCTCATTTTGTACAGTCTCTTAATGTTTTTTTCTGTATTCTGGGAAGCAACAAATATTATTTTAAATTTGAAAAAAAAAAACCTGTAGTACTAAGGCAACTTTAAAGGGGTTTTTCCTATCTGTAATTTAAAAAAAAATTTTACTGATTTGAGAAGATTGATTTATACTCAAATATTTTTGCAGGATACTTTTAATTTGTTTCAGTAAATAAAAAATATTTAAGTAAGATAACATTTCTTTTAATGGAAGAAACCTTGCCAAAAAATAAGTCAAAATTGGAAACATTTACAATTTCCTTAACCTATAGTTCGGGGCACAAGATTTCTCTCAGAAGTGAACAAATGAGACTGTTGTGTTCTAATGTGTCACACTTTTATGTTACCTTATGTTGCTAATTTTTATGTGCCTGTGGGTGTATTCTGCAAGCCCAGTTTTGAATGCCTGTCTTAGAGGTAAGTGTGGAGAGGAGTGACTCAATCATATAGAGAATTACACAAAACTTGACTCTTTTCTGCCTCGTATGTCTCACAATGAGTCTTCTCTTCCAGGAAGTGACGTTTTCATTTTCTCCACGTCAAATGGGAACATTTGAGATGAAGCAAATTATTGATATCATTGGTACAGGAGTAGATAAAAATAATGTAGATGCTTTGAAGACAAAATCCTTTCATCAAGTATATTTGACCTTACTTGGTGTGTGCAAATCTAAACGAAAAAGCGTTCTATTCGCAATTAATCCTGGTAAGACGCTAAACACGTAAGTGACAACTGATAAAATGTTTTAAAAGCACATTTTTAGCATTTTAAAAGAGCATTTTTTACTCTATTTACTTTGCTTGTAAAAAGTAGTATCTCTTTGGGGTTGCAGGGAATGGTCAGTTATGTAACAATGTCCCATAAGACTACAAAACAATGGCTAAAATAATGGAAACTTTATAAAAAACCAAAATCTTAAAGCATAAATTTTCATCATATGATTATCTAACTTCTATAAGGTTCAGTTTTTGCAAGCAATGCTGCTGCACAGTGCTAAGATGTTTCAGGAATAAATTGAGAGAGATGTAAAGCACAGGAAGAACTGAAGAAAGATAACAGGATGTTCTTTATTGATTCAAAGTTACTGCTGCCAGATGAATTTGCCAGTTCATACAGCCTGCTACCTGTCCTGTGTCCACTGACTCTTCCCATCCTGTGCAGCCTGTGCCAGCATAAAGAATCTTCCAGGATGTGCAATAATTAGCCTTTAATTTGTTCCTTGTGTTCCAAATGTTTTCTACGAACAAACACATTACAGTAGATTTGACTAAGCTGTCACTGGATTATAGACCAGTCATGGCAAACATGATTTTTTCTAGCATCAAATGTGCTGCAGCCTCTGCAGCACCAGTGCAATGGGCCTGTCCTGTGCACTGGTGCCTGTGTGTTGATGTGGAGGGGAACTTGAATTCTCTTTAGCTGCTGCCAGCTTGAAGATGTACTCCCTAATGAGGAACAGAAAGGCAATACCCCTTTTTTCCATTGTGGGGGAGTAAAAAGAGGAAGTTACTGGAAAGTTTTGATAAAATGCTGTTCTTCCTACAAGTACCAGAATGGTTGATAAGCCACTGGGTATTCCTGATACTTTCAGGAAAGTATTTCCAATCCATGGCTGTCAAGAATTGATGAGAAACTGAAGTTTGGCAATTTCTTTGTTTTATTATTGAAATCCAGAGCTCCTTCAGTTTTTCTGCTTCAGAAACACGATTAAAAGAAGTGGTTTCTTTGGATCAAAGATTTAATGTAGTATTCAAGTTTTTCAGGCTTGCTATGTGCTCTTGTCTGCCATTTGCTCTATAATGTCCCCATTCTGCTCCCTTTTGCAGGTTTATAAAGAGGTTATGAGGTATATCTGTGTTTTGCTTTTTAGCTTCATTGAAGTGTGGAGGAAAAATTGTTTTTTTCTGATCCTTTTCTAGATGGTTCTATATCTTCCTTTTATCTTCTCCCACTCTCTGTGGATGAATATGTGTACTTGTGTGTCTGTATTTGGGTGAAGGCAGGGGAGAGACTGGAATGGAACTTCTTTCAAGCTGTGCTTTTCTGGCCAGTGAAAGTTATAATCACTCTTATGGCTTAGAAGATGGAAAGTAGTTTTTGATTTTTTGGTTGGGTTTCTTTTGGTAGCCATTTTGGATTACAGTAAGGCTGAAGTGGGTAAAACAAATATATTTAATGATCAAATTTTATTTTTTTTTTCAGGTGAGGCAGGAAAGGGCAGTTGAAGTATAACCTTATTTCTGCCATAGTTTTTCTCTTTAATGTTCATGTGGATGTGCTTTTCTAAAACTAGAGTGCAAAAGATCTGAGCTGTCTTTTCATTGTTATAGCTTGGGAGTTTATGTCAAAATTCATGCCTGTGTTTGCAGCCCTTAAGACAAGCTTTAGGACACTGTGAACAACATTGTGACAGAGGCGGCTCTGAGTGTCTGATGATGTGTCTGTGCAAGACGGAGCATCACAGCTGGACACAGCTGGTTTGAGCTCTGCTGTTTGTTTGTGTGTTCCAGGCCCAGGGAGGCAGTTGGCTCTTGGTATGCTGTGAATGCCTTCTTCCCTCTTTGCTAAGGAAAACACGATGAGATGGGTGACTGACTGTTGTGCTCTGGGTAGACCACTGTAAATTAGATATATTTTCTAAGATGTTGAATTTCATTTAGAAAATATTAGTTTATGTTTTATTTGAATTCTAAGGTCTAACACCCTTGATTTCCACCGCAACTGGACAGTTTGTAGCTCGTGGCACAGGACAGCTCAGTGATACAGCACCTGTGGCAATCCTTAAATCAACCCAAACACAAATTCATACTCACCGGAAAAACAGGAATTGTAAGGATGATGCGCTCATAGCCTTTCCTAATGATCGTGCAGCCAGCCTTAGGCCTAGTGAATGGAATAAAAAGTACAGGTAAAAATTATGTGAATCTAGTATTTAAACCTGGACATTTATATATAGATATCATATAGTAGATCAAGATTGGTTACTCATATGACAGTTCACTGGGGGTTTTTCAGGCTGAAAGTACTTTAAAATTCATTGCATTCTTGAGTCTCTTGCACATAAATTTCTTGAGTTTTCTTACATGAAACCACAAATTATGCTTGCAATGTTTCATTTTTATGGTTGCCTTTACAAGGTCAAATATTAATAATCAGCTGTGATAAAAAGAATGTTTGGAATGAAATATGTATGTATCAAAATCAATGTGTTTTCATTCTAACAAGACCCAGAATCTTTTTACATGTGTAATGAAACTAAAATTCTCTTTAAATATTTAGGACTATTTTCACAAAGACTGAGAGATATAATTACATAGACCCAGATTTTGCTTATACTCCCTCTGAGCAACTGTTAAGAAAAGAATGTAAGAAATACTACTCAGACTTCGTTTCCAGGTTAAGACATCGTCGTTTAGTGAAAGAGGCTGCTAGGTAAGACTTGGTTTAAAGGGTAAATAAATACTTTAGGCTCATACACAAAATACGTGAATATATGTGCAGTATTAACTTAATGGCACCAATCATATACCTAAATTTGTCCCATGCCAAAATGCTTATGATCTTGGGACTTTCATTTATAATGCATTCAAAACCTGTTTTATTCAGATATTTAGACACATACAGGTCACTTCCTGGGTGAAATGTAGGGATAGAGGCAGGGCACTTGAAATTAAGCTTAAAATGAACTTAAATTAAGGTGTCAAATTTTAAGAATACTTGGTTATGGTTAGTAGGAAAAAACATAACATTGTTTGTTTTGGATTGTCTTTAAATAATAAATACGTATTTCCAACTGGGATGTCTAGCTCACCCCAAGTGAAGTATGTAAATTGTTGTATATTCTTTGGACTGAAGCAGATACAATCCTTTAATCTTACTGGTCAACTAGTCTTGTCTTACAGTAAAAACCAAAACAATAAGGAATCTTCAAGGTATTTTCTGTGCTTGAGGGTTTTTAAAATAATGAAATATTCCTAATTAAAATATTAATTGTTTTGTTTAAAAATATTAAATAATTTAATATGTAGATCGTGAAATGCTCACATTTTAGATTCCCATGTTCCGTTTTTTTCCTTCCCTGTAGGCAGTTTCATATTTATAACAATCCTTTGAGCATAGGCATTAAACCAGCTGAAGGTCTTAAGTCACCAAACATCTCAATCTCAGATTTTCCAGAGGAGAAGCTACAGCACAAAATGCTTCCTTTAGATGACAATTGCATGTTAACCAGTCGAAAATTGGCAGCAATTGCTTCTAAATCTACAAACAAAGGAGTAAGTTAAATGCTTGAGTAGTATGTGAGCATAATATATTCACCATATAAAAAAGCATAAGAATTTTGATCCTGCTCTGAGAAAGTGTCTTGTGCTTACCACAGGTTTGGAGCTGGCTTAGTCCTATGCCATCCTCTGCTCAGGAGAAGGAAGACTGTAGTCTAACTTTGACACACAAGCAGCTTCATCAAATATTCATTGGTAAGATTTTTAATTTGGCTAATAAATGCATATAGTTGTTATAAAAGCACTTATTTATAGTAACACAATTTATGATTATAATTGTTCACCCTAAATACAAAACAGATTAATTTGGTAGACAGCTTGATACCTACAGTAGTGTTTCACTAAAACTTTGTAATTCTCAGAAAATACTCAGATATGGTTAGGTATGAACGTGTAGAAGAAGAATTTCCCTTGAAGACTACTCATACCATGACCTCTTGCAGAGAAATCAACTCAGAATAGTGTGAGAGTTGCTCATACCCTTATGCCTTGTTATTGGATAGTACCTGGACCAGCAAGATTCATGGGAGTGCTAAGAATATTTCTGGGAATTAATGGTGGACACTAACACCCCCAAAAAGTAAAATTTTTTCAGAATCCTCCTTAAAATAATTTCAGGGTAATGCTCTGTGATGGGGAGTAACACCTTCTAAAACTTCTAAGGGACGTGTCTGTTAATAATGCTTGTTACTACTACAGGTCTATTTTAAGGTCAACTTTTCTTCAATAAAATGAGAAAAATGAGAATTTTCAGGACCTCCTGGGCTTTTTTATTTTCAGTCAAGCCAGACCTTGAGTAGTGTAGCTGTGTTGACTGAAATACTTGGGGAAAGGTAGAACAAGATAAACATAATAATACAAAAAGTACTGAAAATTTTGTGAGATGTTTGATTAGTGCCACTCAAGTTTTTATAGGCCAGCCTAAAAACTAGTGACAGCAGTAAATTAAGTAGTGAAGTAATTCAGTGACCATCAAATGACATGAATTATTAAACCAAATGGTAACACAGGGAGCAAACCAACAGGTTGCGTACATAAACTTTCAGGGACTTGCTGGTAATTTATCCTTTTAAATATCTGCTTAACCAAAAGAAGTATTTATGGTTATTAATAGTACCGTTACTAGTGAGCACATTGATTTCCTATTTTAACAGTTGACTAAAACAAGCACAATTAAAAAATAAATGTTGCTGACTTGTGACTTGTACTACTGAGAATATTCACAGAACATGCATGATGTTTACTTCCAGATTTTAGTGAGAATTTGTTCCACTACATGCTTTTTGTAGCTGTGTTTGTAATTTGATGAACTAAAATGTTTTGATCATAGTATTTTAGTAGTTATGTTACCTTAAATTAGGTTTTACTTTTTTGTGTAGAGGATCTTATTTCTTATATATTTCAGGTCCTTCTACTGTAGATTTTGGTGATGTTTCTGTGTGTTCTACAACAACCAAAGAACTGCACATCATCAATAACTTGTCACTTCATATATGGATACAAATTGAGATTGAAGTTGCAGAATTGCATGAGACATCTCCATTGTCTCAGGTGGTGCCTCCTCTTACAAAAACTCATATTCCAATTGTATTTGAGACAAACACTGTTGGAATGTTTAAACGGTAAGGCTTTTTATATTTGTCTTGATTTACACATTTTCTTGGCAGCAGTAAAATTTAAAAAAAAATCACCTGGCTGATTTTAAAGTGTAGTCATGATAATTGTTAATGGTATACACTCAGTTATGGTGACATTGCAATTATAAATGCAGTTTTATGTTGCAAAATTTTTCTAGTACAGTACTGTTTTGTGTTGTTTTAAACCACAAACAAAAATCTGTCCTGTGGAAAGCCTTATATAGCTACATGTGTATCAGGGGAAAAAGTTTGCTATTACAGTGTATTTGCTAAGAGAAATTTTTATGGAAAATACTGTTGTCTTTCCAGCCCAGTGTTGCATCAGTTGCATCCATGCTCAGGTCTTTTGATGCAGTTCATGGGAAAATGTATAAGCAAACTGTTTTCTAGCCTGCTGGTATGAACTCTCTGCTTTCTAATGTTGTTAAAATGACTGTGTGAGGTTGATCATCCTTTAGGATGATCTTCACTTCTGAAATGATTTAAGCAGTATGCAAAACAATTGCAAACTTTTGTCTTGTCAGTCTAAACTGTGTGTTCACACTCAGTTGTTTAGTATTTGCTTGTTAATGGTTATATTTCACGTAAATTTTATTCTGACTGCAACATAACAAATGCATAAAAATATTGACAGGTACATATTTTTATGTTACAGATCTTTCACTTACAAAATAAACAACCAACACCTTGGGCATGTGCTGGTAGTTGCAAATGCAATGCCTATTGAACTTCAGCTGTCTACGAGGGAACTGATTTTGACTCCTGTTCCTGGCTGCCTAGCAGGGACAGAGTTTAGAAGAACTGTTCGGCTGTGCAATCCCAGAAACCATCCTGCTGCCTTTACTTGGAGACCTGTAACTGGAGATAGAAAATCTGCATTTACTATAAAGCCAACCAGAGGTATGCTATGAAAATATAGTGTGTGTATGTATCTTATATGTCAACAGTATTAAATAAGACAAACATTTAGCTGATGCTATAAACGGTATTTTTAGATTTCTGTCAATATCAGTGTGTCCCAAAAGCAGTATCAGGCCACGGCTTAGCACCACAGCAGCATTCTCTGTGTAAGCCCTGCCCTGAATGCATTCTCAGTCCAGCTCCCTGCTTCCATGTCCAACCAACAGTGCTTGTGCAAACATTTATCTCTGCACAGCTTGCTGACATTTCAAGAGTGGGGCAGCAGTATCATACAGCTCATCAGGATAGGAAATTTTCCAAAATTGAATGAAGCTGCTAAAAAGTTGACAAAGGTTCAGAAACATAAATGGAATTCAATATGGGATTAGTTTGCATTTGCATTATGGATCAGTATTTGTTACATGTGTGCATAGCTTTTACGTTCTTTTCTTTGAAAAATAGTGTTCTGTTGGAGCTCCATTATTAAAGAGCTAACTGAATTGCATTTGATTTTGTGTGCTCTGATTCTTGAGAAAAGACATTTCTGCTAATACAAATTCAGACTCAACTGCAAGCAAAAAAAGTGTATATGATCTTTCCCACAGTTGCTATTATGCAAGAAGGATAGTCTGTTCTTTTGTTTTTAATTTTGACTATTAGAGTAATTAGAGTAATGGCTAAAAATACCAGTAAACTTCGAGTGTATTTTACTGCAGAATACTAATAAATAGATTATGCAATTGTCATGAGAATCCAAAACCTAATTTTACTTAATTCATCAGACTGTTCAACACCTAAGAAATGTAGGCTTACATTCAGTAGTAGAAGGTAATTTCACTTTTATGTGCCTATGTTATTTCTGATTGTGCAATGTAATTTGACAATTGTACATGTGTATGCTATAACATATAAATTATGTGTATATATTTAGGGTTTGTGGAGGCCTATAGTGATCTGGAGTGTGAAGTTGTTTGGCATCCAGGGTTATATGCTCCAGAAAGAGGAGAATTCACCTTGTGTGTGCGCAAAGGAGATTCAATTAACTTGAAATGTTTTGCAAAGGTAACAATTCATGCAGCAGCTTTAGAGAAAAAAATGTGTGGATTTTTTAAACAAGTAATGCCTTAAATATATTTCTATTATAGTCTGGTTTTGTATTAAAATATTTTAATTTCATACAGCTCTTACGTAACATATTTAACTTAAGAATATGCTCCAGAGACATGAAGGAGAAAACAAAGCAAAGACAATTTACCTTTTTGTTGCTTTTGATGATATTCTTCCTTTGGCATCACAGCATAGTGGTCCTTATATATTATGGGGTAATTACTGTGCTTGCTTAATTTGACTAAAGAAACATTGAGACGTGATAGGACAGTTTTTTAGATATATATTATTTATTAAAGGGATAAAAATCTAGGTGTGCGTGGGCAGGCATGCTTCAGAGTTTCAGGGCAACAACAGGCTCTAATTTAATTTTGTGTTGTTATTTGAACATGGTATTTGAGAAGCGAAGTTCTGGGTAGTCTTCTAAACAGTGACATTCAGCTTTGGTTAGTCATTTGTTGTCTTACATTGCATACCAGGGAGTATGAAGAAAAAAGACTTCTTTTTTTTTCACTCTATTCTACTGGCTACATGTTCTAGAACTTTCATTGGGAGCCAAGAAAACTTTTCCCTTTCTTTTGATGAGCCTGTTTATGTTTTTTGGGGTTTTTTTTGGTTTTTTTTCCAGCAGTTATTTTTCTTTTCTTCTGCTTCTTTTGAAGCCTTGGAAGTTTGCCATATGTAAACCAGGATGTGTGTAAATTAGAATATTTGCATTTCTACGGCTGTTAATATCTCTGAAATATCTTGTCCTGATCACACATTTGGAATTAATGGAGTTTGTGCTGTTAAATTAAATTTAATTAAAATATTTTTATTGATCTTGAAATGAGTCCAGAAATATCTGTGGGCCTGTGAGTCTGTTCAATATGAGTCTAGATTAGTTCAGTACATTGAGTAAATCTCGTCTCACATTTAAGCTATGTTTTTCTGTTTGAATACTTCGAATTTATGTATTTGCACAACTATATTAGCCCATTAAGTAATAAAAAAATTATTTATTTGTACTTAGGAATATGTTATTTGGTTTGCTTGTTTTATCTCTCTCTCTCTCTTTTTTTAATAGCTTGGTACTACTAGCGTTCAGTTTATGACTCAAAGTGTATCCTTTGCTCACAGTCCAGTGGGTTTCACTACTTGTAAGACAGCTACTCTTCTAAACACAGGATACAACCATGCATACTTCCAAGTAAGAGAAAATGATGTCTAGCACACTTAATTCCTGGGGTCGGGGACAGAAGGGAGTTAATTTTACCAGATCGTGTTATAGTTTTGTGTTTTCAGTTATTAAATATGTACCTTTTTAGGTTTTTGTGATGTTTTCTGGAGAAACAATATTTATGTCAGTGGGAATTCTATCCCTCTGTCAAATTTGCACTGATGGGTAGATGGGCCAACAAACAAGCCAGGTGGTGATGACCAAATGATTCTGGCAGTTTCATGAGAGCCAGGGGTGAGGGTAGAACCCCATATTGGGGTACCCTATGGAAAAGCAGTTACACCTTGGTTGTTTTCCTGCATTGAGAGACAGAGCAAGCTGGCTGCTCATCCTACCCATGCTGCCCAGTCAGTGCATGCAGGGACCCAGACCAGTCACAGCACATGTGATGACTTTGCTAAACCAACATCTGAGGGGAAGAGGGGCTGTGCAATGAATTGGAGAAGGGATGAGATGGATGCCAGAGTGGGTAAAGACATGATACACAAATTAGTAGGAAACCTATCCTCATTAGTTTTGCTGATCACAGGATAATTGCTGTATGAGGTGAAGGAAAATAATTTTCATTAAAATCCTCAGAGTTTTTGTTATGGCATTATTACAGTACTGAGAAACATGTTTAATTTATTTTGATTTGTACTGTATTTCTCTTTTTATCAACTGAGCATTGAATAACAAGTAGTACTATAGTCTTGGAGGATGGGCCTGAAAGAATAAAATAAGCATAGTCAGTAACACAAACGTACCCAGCCTTTTTAACCAGAATAACTCTTAAGCCAAGACATGCCTGGTTGGTCTTGGTCATTATCACTTGTGTAGCTGTACTTGAAAAAGCTATCTGTTTGGAGTGCATTAGAAGAGAATGAATTATTTTTTGTCTTTGCTAACTGTGGGTAAACTGAATATTTACTTCTAATATTATTGCTGAGCTGTACAGAAATGGGGCTCTGTGTCCCATCTTACTGTGAATGCCAAAAAAGAAGTGATGGATTTGTCACTGAAAAAAATGTTTTGTAGAATATTTTGAAGACTTGCTAGATAGCAAGTCTTAATTTTAGTAACTTAATGAAAACAACCCAAACCCCAGAATGCCAAGTTACCGATTTGTAGCAGAAATTATTTTACAGTAGACTGACAGTTATATTTAGAAATCTGTTACTTTATTTTATTTACTTGCATTTTCCCCCAAACTTCTAAGTCTAAGTTAGCATTATATGCTATGAAGGCTCTCCTTGTAAGAATATAAAACCATTAAGATAGATATATTGGTATAAATAAAACAACAACAACAACCAAAACAAATGAATGCAAATACCTTTTTCAGTATGTTTCTTGTTTGTATTTGTGAAGGTTCTCAATTCAAACCCACTGCCTGGAATGAAAATTACCCCCTCTCAAGGAGTGGTACCTGTGGGAGGCCTTGCTGATCTCAACATCTCTTTCACTCCAAGTGCACACATGAGTATTGATAAAAAAGTGGAGGTATTCAAAACTGGAAGAACTTTGTCTTTTGAGTGTTATCCTGTGTGTTTATGTGTGTACATTCATGCATCTTTTGGATTTTATTTCCAGTGTTCCAATGCTTTTTAAGAATAAGGCTTTCTTGCAGCAGATCATTACTGCTGTAACCTATTCTGGTTTTTTTGGTCTCAGTCCTGCTCAGAAGTATCAAAGAAGCCTCTCAGTTTGAGCTGATTCATATTATACCACCGACAAACTGTTGAAAGTAATGTGTGATTGTTCTTTATGAGATAATGTAGACATACCTGCAGTTTTTGTAATCTATAGAGAGGCAGGATTGGAATGCTCTAATGTCTTTAATTTCTTGACTTCTTTTTGTGGTTTTCTCAGAGATGGATCTAGTAGTAGATTTGCTTTGAGAGTGGGTGTGCAATAAACATGTAACATATTTTGTTTTCTGCATGCCAGCTTCCTGAGATAAATGAGATTGGGAAAAAGGATGCTATCAAGGGCCTGAACTTTGCTTCCTTTTCTGACTATGATGCTGGATACACCATCTTCTGGGGCTGCATATATTATGCTTGTTAAACCTAGTATTCATTTATTTTTTACATTTTTTACAACAGATTTAATATTCCCTAGAACAGTAGTGTCTACTTTGTACCAGCACCTCTGTCAAGCCATGTGTGTTGTGATACACATTCCAATCCTCACGGCTACTGAATCCAGCTTTCTCCTGTTGGAAAAAATCATTCTAGTAATACAGCCTGCTGCAACATTATTTTTGTCTGCAGAAGTGAGAAAGACTGGTCACTGGTTTTTGTCACAACTTTGGATTGTGGTTTTTCTTGTTTGGTTGGTTTTGGTTTTGTTCTGCGTTTTTAATTCATAGCTGTATCTATCTAGCTATTATCTGTCCCAGATGTGGTATGCCACAAAGGCATGATATGAAGCCACATGTCACTGTGGAATCTGTTTAGATATGTTCTAGAAGTTGAAGGCATTTACTTTATCTCTTCATATTTCTGCAGCAAAAATGTGCTATATTATAAGGGCAGAGTTATTTTCATATTTTCATTGCAATTTATGCTGACTCTCTCCGCTCTGTATCTGTGGGGTAGGGTTGGTTTGGTTTTTTTGTGTTAAACTTTTTTTCATGTAATTATGACAGATTTGGTGAGCTAGTTGTGTTAAAATGACCTTGTCCACAGTCCCAGTGTTGTCCCTTCACTTAGGTAGCAGTGCGGAATGCAGCACAACTCACGCTTAAGATTGATGGATTTTCAGAGATCGCTGACATAGAAATTAATGTGGTAAGTGTGAAGAAATTTTAGCAGTTGGTAACATTGATTAAGTATTTTTCTTTCTCTAGATGTCAAAGTGGCTCCTCTCTACTTCATATTTTTAATTTATTCCCAAACTAATTTCCCAAGAAAATGATCAAAGAGAACAACTTAGGAAGAGATATTAAAACCCAAATGTACATATAAAATTTGCACTAAATAGTAGCTGACAGCTTTAGTTTTTGAACTTGACAATCTGGAATAAGTGTGTTAAAAGGGAGAGGATTTCTTAAGGTAGTTACAGCAAAAAATGCAGTAAAGGGAAAAGGAAGTCACTGATCTATTTACTGAATGATGAAAACTTTTCTGATGGTCTAACTGGACTTGATATTAAATTCTAAACTCTTGTGTTTTATGTCCTGGAAAGATTTTAAAGATAAGGGTTATGTGAGACTATTGATTAACCAATACTTTTATTGCATTGTAAATTGTGAAACTTGCACAATTATATTTTTTCACATTATCTTCAATTTTAAACTTCACTTCACAGTGCTGTAACCCATTTTTTTTTCTTTAAACTTACAGGAACTATTTGAATATGGTGAAATTTGTATTGGCGCTACAAAATCAATTCCGTTTTTGCTGAGGAACAAAGGACAATCGTTTACCAGAGTGGAGTTTGATTTTTCTGAGTGTGAGGAATTTAAATTGAATATTGAAGACAATTCAGGTATTTGCTTTTGCTATATCAGAAATTTCGTTAAATAAAGAATGGATAATGCTGAGAGAAAATCTACCAGACTATTTCTGGCAGCCAAATTTTCTGATATAAGAAAACCTAAAGCAATTATTTTTAAAATGTTGCATCATATAAATTAAGGAGACATTTTGGTTTACCTATAAGATGACATTTGTCAAAAATAAGTATATTTGCAAAATGTCAGGTTGCCTGTAGGTTTTTTTTCCTCAGTTTTTTCCCCGCATAGTTGCTAAGGTATAATAAAAAAGTTTGAATACCCTCTCACCAGCTAAAATAAAATATTAAAACAAACAAGCAAAGCCAAACAACTGTATAAATTTCCTATTCATGGACTCATAACCACTTTTTGACAATTAACCCTTTGATTAATTCATCATCAGTATAAGAGTTCAGTTTTTCTTTTTCCCAAAGGGACAGGGTGTCTGCAGGTTAATGACAAGACCTCTGCTCTGCACGAATGCCCAGATCAGGATGTTATTGGGGCAATATGAGGAATTGTATTGCTTCTTTTTTTCTTGGTGGAACTAGTGCACATTCTTATCCTCCATGTTGTTGCTCATGGCTTTCCTACTTCAGTCATGGCATCTCCTTGGATGTTCCACCATTATTATTCAGAAGAGAGTTTTGACGGGACAAGAGGCCATATAAGCAAAGCCGCAAAGTCAGGAAATCAAGACTCTTTCTTTTGCAAGACAGTATTATAAAATTTAATTGTATCTGTGTGTTGAAATATATGTGGATGATGCAAAAAAATGATCTCCCAAAATCAGAAGGGTTTTCTTACCCTCTGGTGCACTTAAAAGGGAAGGGAAGGTGAGGGCTCCTAGTCAGTCATCTTAACTTGGAAAAGGACGGTGAGACTCTTTACAACAGGCAAGCAGCCAGCATGGGATCAGACTCATTGCACATGATCTCTGGATCAGAGTTTGTGCTTGAAACCAGTCATGTGACATCCAGTCAGGTTCAGTACTCAAATGGTGAATACTGGATGAATAGTCATCCTGGTGTTCCATGATGGATACTGATCTCGAAGGGATATTAACTTTCTTGGAAACCTGTGCTTCTGCCAGTGCCTTAAAATTGAACATGGAAGTCTGAAAAATGAAGCAGGCCTTACTGGTAAACCTCTGAAATGTAGATTATGCCTAAAAATAATTTAAAAAAACCCAGTTTCAGCCAACTATTTTTATCCCTGTGGTAATAGTTCATTATGTAATTAACTATTTTAGCCTAACACTTTTGTTCAAAGGTAAATGACAATGTTGTTTTTGTTTTTTTTTGTCTGAAATATTGTGTTCTCCCAAATGAATAGCTTCCATGAAAATTGCTGGTGATTAATACTGCCCAAATTACCTCCAGAGTCCTTAAGAGAGATACTATATCCCATTGTACCTTTGTGAGAAATGCTTACCCTACAAAGATGTAGATACTTTATGCTGGAGATCACTTTGAAACACTGCAACTATTATAAAGTTGATATTTCATGCAATGCCATCTGTAATTTGATTATGAATTTTGTTTGGCAGTGATTGACCGGTCTCATTCAAAGCCTTATTTGTATTCAATTAACTTAGACGGAGGGTCGTCTTTGCAATGCTTCTTGACCTTGATGCCAAAAAAGGTAGGTTTATGGAACAGTGGTGATTAAGTTAATTAAAATCAAGCTCTTTGATATTTCTGTGGTGGGAGAATAGAGACTTTAGATGAACATTTTAGTGTGTGCAATAGTTTTATAATTAGTAATCCAGTCATTAAAAAAACAAGTTCTGAAATAGCCTCTGTATAACTTTAAATGTTTGCATATATGAAGAAAACACACTTTCTCAATTACTTAAAAATTGTGTAAACTAGTACTGAAATGTCCTACCAGACATTCATTAAATCATTCAACAAACCAGCAGCCTCCTTTTTGCAGCTGTTTTTGCCTGATTTCCCAGATGACCAAGAAACTGCAAAGTAGATAAGTTTTATGTGTCATAAAGATTGGCAAAGTTGCTTTCTGGTTGAGCTATTTAAGGCAAAAAAATTGAAGATATGAGACTTTAAGAGTTAGTTTTACACTTGAAAATTAGCATTTTATTGGCAGTAACTGTCAATAGAGTGTGCTCTAGTGAATTTTAAATCCCACCCCATTGAAAAATGCTCTGGAAGTTGAAGGTTTGGGGTTTCCACATATTTGGAGCACAATGGACTGCAAGAAAACTTAGTCTTTGATATCGTGAACCAGCTTCAGAACAAGCAGCTGGGGATCACTTCTACAGCATATAAACCCATTGCATTATCTGCCCTTTTACCTTAGAAAAAGAAATGAATAACAGAGATTATGCATCTTGGAAGGGTCAGGGTATTCTTTTTCCACCACCACCCACCTCCCACCTCAGTGTTCCCAGCAGTATAAAATGGAATTCCTTTGTTCAAAGCATCATTCAAATAGTATTTGCATATTACAGTCCATGTCTGGTAAAGTGATTTTCTTCTGTGTACACATGGAAGTGTACTCGCTCGTGGAGTGAGTTTATAGCACATACACTACTCTGAAATGATTTTTCCTGACAGAATATGAGTCAATAGGTTCATAAAAAATTCCGTCTGTAGTGTGGCAGGCCTTGACTTAGGGGAAAAGGAATAGTTCTCATATCTTTTAAACTATCTTGACAGTTCTAATGCAACACTGATAGGCAAGGTAGTCAGAATTAGACTAGGTACAGGAAAGTTTGTGATTGTTTGCACAATGGTACCTACAGAATATTATGAGTGACCCATAATCAAACTGGAGAAACTCAGCAAAGGAAAATGCTGGCATTTTCCTTTAAGTAGGAAGGGTCAGTGATGGGAATATAGGAGCAGATAATGCTGTTGGAGTAATCTCTGTGTATGGTATTGCAAGCCACAAGCTGAACAAGAATTAAGAGTAGAGACTTACCATACCAATAGGAATAACATTAATAAAACAAGTAAAATAATTGTTCTAATCAGGATTGATAACACTTCAACTGCACGCTTTTCCCATGGGTTTCCATGTTTAAGGAAAGAAGTGGGACAGTTCCACTTGGAAAGAAAACCCAAAAGAAAGAAATGGAAATGAGCAGAACTCTATTTCCCATTGTGACATTTGAGCTCTATTGCTATATCCTTTCCTTGTCAAGTTGCAGGATGGATTAAAAGTAGAAATGTTGCTACTGACACTGCTGTAAATTGAAGTGACTAACAAAATTAATATTTCTGAAGAGTGCTGAAATAGTAGCTTGCTCCATATGTTTAATTTAGCTTGTCACCTGAACATGATGTTCAGTATTGCTGTTCATTATTTATGGGTATGTCCAACTGTCATTTGATACTGGTGTACACTGGCTTAACTGCAGACAAGGTTATGCCGGTTGGAAGTCTGCTTTATTTGTGGTATAGATTTGGAAAAACAGTAATTCTTACATTTGATTGGATCTATTTTATAATGGCTCTTCTCAAAGAAACCCAACCAAACAACTGAACAAAAAACTGCAGCAAAGAAAAAAAGGTTGTAGAATATATTGCATCTATTGATTACAGATTTTATTTTACTATTTTCCAATGTGATCCTTTTTCAGTTTTTCAGGCTCCGGGTTTAAGTTTTTCAAATGTAAGGTTTTTCAAATTTAAGGTTTTTCAAATTTTAAGAATAATTTTTGGCAAACAGAATTAACTTCCTCCAGAACCAAGGAAATAAAAATTTCAAAAAGGAAACTTTCCTGGAGCCCCTTATACCTCAGATCCAACTAGTAAGTGTTGCTTTAATTAAATGTTTTTTCTTCAGTTTCCGTTCTCCCTGTGTCCTTCTGTCTCCCTTTTCCTTGGTGCTGGCTAAGATGGATGCAACCAGTGCTTCTCTTCTGCTTCCAGTGTGTTCCTGCCTTTCAGGAGCAGCTCATTGCTGGGCAAGACATGCCCAAGGACCCTCCCAGATTCCAACCCACTGGTACTCACAGCTGAGCACCCCTGAGTTGGTGCAGCACCGTCACAGCTGGCCGGGCCCCAAGAGCACTGACTAATGTTAAATGAAATTGCCCAATATGGCATTGACTACAGGCAGCATCTGGAAGTATACGTAGCCCCCAGGATGCTGTAACTTTTCTTTCATTTAACTCCCGCAAAGTTCACTACTCTACTCAAAGTTCCTGACTCTTAAAACATTTTCCTTTGGATCTGAATTCTTTATTATTCTACCTCATCTATAGTCCCCATTTTTTCACCAGATCTCTTTCCTGATTTTACAGTTTTGAAAAAAAATCCCAACCCCCTAATCTCTATATGTTGATCTTCCCCTATTCAGGTTTCATGGTTGCAAGTGCTATTTCCTGCCTCTCTGCACTTGAACAGCTGTTTCTCTGATCTCATCTCTGTTTTTCTGACAACTGCTCTTCCCCAGCTTACCTCCCAGCTGCTACAAACCTTCTGTATCCCATCGGGTCACATTCTTTTCTGTCTGCCTTCTGGTTTTACTAGAACTTCCTGCTGTTGTAGTCATTACTGCCAACACTACCCTATAAACCAACAAACCCCCACTATACTGATGTTTTCTTTAACAAAGGGGATACTAGGACTGAGGAAAAGTAAAAATAATTCAGGAGCACTGCTAAAAACATAAAAAAGCATGAAATTATTTTAATGTGCTTAAAAAATGTATTAAAGCTACTTGAATTATTAATGTAAGGTTCCAAGTAATTTAGTCTTGAATGCAGTCTTGAATTTTGCTAAAAAACCCTTCAGATCAACAAATGTAGTACACATATAGGAACTTTGAAGAACAATTCTCACTAAAATATAATGTATATTAATACATGGGACGTCAAAAGATGCTCTTAGAGATGAAGTGTCTTGGCATGCTTAAAAAATAAACCTCAGAATATGTCGAGCCAATTCCTTCAGTATTCTGGGTGAGAAAATGGAGTCCATGCATTATAGATTAGTCTGGGATGCTGCTCAGACACAGTGTGGCTGTGCCTTCCTGTTATTCCAGTGTCTCTGAAGGTGTTAGAGGTGACAGGGCTCTGCACCTCACTGCAGAGAGTTTAACCTTAGTGTTTGGTGGCTGTGAAAGTCACATCTGTCAGTGAAAGCAGTATGTCTGTCTGTCTGTCTATCTCTGTGTTTCTCCAGCCAAGATGATCCCCCTGCTCACAGAGGTCCTGCAGGGTCTGCTGGGGAAAGCACGCAATGTAAAGTGCAGGGGTGTAGTGCTTCAAAATGACCTTTTTTTTTTTTAACCCTGCTGGAAAATAACAAATTCCAGCATCTTGGAAAAAGGACAAAATACACAGCTGTGTAATAATGAAGCTGTCGAGTGCCTTTGATTGAGATAAATAGAACAAGTCACACCTGTCAGAGCTTATTGCTTAAGCTTGTTGTAGGGAGGTGACAGGTGTTTTGGTGGGGTTTTTTGTCCTTTTAAATGACTTTTTTTTTTTTTAATGAAAGAACAGATTTGTGGTGTAAAAGTGAATTCTGTGGAAAATCTGCAGCTGTGGAATTACAGGGTATTGTCGGTGCATCATCTCTGACTATATACAAAGGAAAGATTTAATTTTATTGCAGTGCTTTGAATGATTTCTTTGAACAGCAGTTACGTTATTCATTGTGGAAGCTGCTTATCTGTGATATAAACCTGGGGAATTAAAGATTTCAGTATGTTTTAAAGAAAAGCTCATGTTAAATTTGAGGGAAGGCTGGGAGTATATATTGGATTCTGTTGCAGGATGTAGACCCTTGGCTTTGCAGTTAGGTTTAAATCTGAATCAAACTGATTTTTACAAACATACATTACATTTTGTCTCCCTGTATCACTGCTGAATTTATGTGTTAGAGGTATAAATAAAGCAACTTTAAGGTCAACCTTTACACAAATGCTTCAAGATGCTTGAACAATCTGCATGGTATTATATGATAAATACAAGAGTACTATTATCTTTTACAGATGTCTTAATGTAATTTTAAGTAATAAATTAGCTTGTTGATTTATGTGCAATTCCCTGTGAAGTTGTACTGTGAAAGTACTGTAATTTTAGAGAGATGTCACATATTCTTTGTGCTAAACACACTATATGGTTTCTGAATTAGCAAAATTTGTATTCAACCTGGAGAATATATATGCTCTACTAGAATAATAATTAGATAATTATATTTTATTCTTTCTAAGATATATTGCCTTGGAATACTTAGTAAAGATAGAAGTGAAGTAGCTGCTTTGAAAGTGTTTTCTGAAAATAACAATATTTTTTTCTACTCTCAGATTACCACCTGACAACTGTGCTTCAGTTTATTTTTTATCCATCAATTTTATATGAAATACTATTTTACTTGTCATGTTTGATGGGGCAGTTTTCCCCCCTTTTGTTTCTTGTCTTATACCAGGTATTTAGGGCCAAGGCAGGAAGCCACTCAGCCATGTTTGCTCCCCAGTGTTGAGTCAGAGCTACCAAACTCTTTATATCAAACCTATTTCACAAATTCAAATGAGTTTTGGTAGCAGAGCTTTCTTAATCTGACAGATTCTTTAAGATCAACTTCTATCTCTTTACTAATTCTAGCAAAAAAAATATTGAAGGCATTTTAAAATGCCATCTAAATAAAGGTTTACTGGAATGTTATTTTTATTTAAAGAGTTGTTAACTTCTGGTGGCAGCCCAACCAAGCATCCTTTTTCTGGCATCCTTTGGATGTTCCATGTGAACACGTAACAAAAAATGCCTTTGTCTCACCTGTCTTTTTAAAACTTCTTTTGAAGGATTTTAATTCTAAAACTCTCATTTGTAGATGAGGCCTCCTTTCCAATCAATGTGCGTAAGTAGTGTACATCAGGATAGGAAAATTGTTTCTTATAATGATATTAACAAAGAGGAATGTTTGTGAAAGGACTCTCTCTAGGCTGCTTCCTTCCTGCCCTTCCCACATTCATTGGTGTGTGAAGTTAAATGCAGCTTCAGGAAAATATCTCAATAGATAAGTAACTATAAAGTATTCATAAATTATCTAAAAAGCAAGTGTAAGTCCATTAGTAGTCCAAGGATTAATTTTTTAAAATATTGTAATTAGTTTTTTAAGTGCGTAATCTTGCAAAAGAGAGAATTTTCTGTTATGGAGTTTGAAAAATTAAATGTTAATCATAAAGGGTTTTTTTAATATTTATAGAAAGAAAAATAATGATTCTACTTTCAAATTGAAGTCCTAATAACTGAAATGAATTTTTAATTCTGTTTCAGCAATGTGTATGTGTATGAATTATAATATGATTTCTGCTTATATAGAATTTTTAAAGGATTTTTCATTTATAATGTAGTTTACACAATGTGCAGTTAATGTATGAATAAAATAAAAGATCTATGATTTGTTCTCAATTATATACATTTCTATGAGTTATGTTGTCTCTGAATTTGCACCATTGTACTTCATAGCAAAAATAGGTTTTCAGTGAACATCATGATCTACATGTAGTAAACTGAGTGTCTTTCACGTATTTGCTTTTGTTTGCATTTCTTAGAAAATAAACCCCTTGTTGTATGGTAAGACAAAACCAAATTTTCCTGATAGCTGGGATGAAAAACAGGTTTTGATTTGCTGCTTTGGGAGAGGGATAAAGGGATTCCATCTTTTGTTGTCTGACATAAATGTACCAGCCTTGATGAAGAGCAATTGCAGTGCTAGACTGCACTCCTTTGCCAGCCAATGCTGTCATTATATCTATAATAGACTAAACATTTTAATCTCACCAAACTTGAAAAGCTTAGTTTTGTTACAAGAATGTATTCTGAAGATGTAACTTGATGAAGTATTTTATGTGGGTGACTTGAGGTTCTAAAAATAGAAGAGTATATAAATCAAAAATCATATCAGGATATTTTCACTCAATTTTTTTTATGATTTATCTCGAGGATTAGTTACTAAAAATACTAAATGTTAATTTTGAAAAGCCAGTTATATATTATAAAATCTAATCATTATTAGATTTGAAGTATCAATATAAAACAAGGGACTGTGGTAATCTTGTGGCAAAAGCTTGCCCTCATTCCCTGCTTTCCTTGAGCTAAGCACAAAGGACAAAACATTCCACAAGGCTCAGCACACACCTCACTCTCCAGGAGTGTGTAATTGTGTGTCACAGACCCTGCTGGAATCCCAAACACTCCCAGTGCTGCGTGCTTGTTTCTCAGTAGGTGTTACAGATGGATATGTGCCTCATGCCCTGGCTTAGGACAATTTTGGTTTTCTTTCCTGTCATTTATATATTCCACTTGCTACCACAGATGTGAAAGTGAAGAATGATGCACTATTTTCTGCGGTTTTTGAAAGCTTTTAAACGTTTCATAACATCCTTATATAGCTGGTTTTACTGCTTTTGCTAAGCAGCATGAAGATTTTATAGGTCTAATTCCTTTCTGGAGATTTCAGTGGCTTTCAAGGTGAAAACAGAATTTGAAGGACTCTAACAGTGGTTTTCGTGCAGAAGTTTTGGGGTTTTTTCCATTTCCTTTATTAAGGTTATCCATACCTTTTTTCTGGAGAACATACTACCTTATTATGTTGGTTCTTGAAAAGACACAGCGAGAGGCAAGAAATATCTCTTTGAAAGTGCATTTTGAAATAAATGTGGGCTTTATGATGCACATTCTGCCAAAGAAGAGGATTCTGTACGAAACACCATCTTTTATGTTCTATACCCCACTTGGGAATGTGATAGCACAGATAAAATGAGGATCAAAGTCACTGGTATTTAGACTCCTAGAATTCAGTGGCATTTAATGACAAAGGTTTTAAGACTAATTTTTTTCTCTAAGGTTTCCCTATTTTAACTCATGTTTCAGCTTTGATCTCAGAGCCCATTTTGTTTATACTGGGTGTACTGTAGTGGTTGACCTTTGCTCTTCAGCCTTTGAGAAAGGCTTCCCTAACTTATGTAGCTTTGTTTTCCCTCCTCTTTTCTCACATCTGGGCCATGGCTCCAGTCTTTTTTCACTCATAAGAGTAGCAGGAGTGGAACACAACACTGTGATTTACCAGAAGCCTTGTCTGTAGCTCTGCTGATAACCCTGATATTTTTGGTCATATGGCTTTTCCAGAATGGGGGAAAAATTACCTGGGCACTGCTTACTTAGAGAACTGATTCTGAGTTCTAATAAATTAACATCCTGTTAATATCATGGGCAGGTCCAAAATTGCAGTAATTCTGCCAAAATAGTAAACCACTCAGATGGTTCAAGAGGTACCCTATGATTTGTTTGGGAAAGTGACCACGATATTTTTTTTCCTTTAGGTGGCAGTATATGACTTCATTCTTCCAGTTGCTGTTGCTCAGGCCAGTTCCCCACCTCCAGTTGCTCCCGCGCCTCTGAAGCACGGTGCCCCTGCACCTCAGCCTCCCCCAGTGAACCCAGCTCTTCCAGCCTGTAGAGTCAAAGCATTTGGTGGGTAAACCAGGGCCTTAAAGAACTGCTGGATACATATGTTTAGAGTGATATTTTTGCTTTGCAGAGAATTTCTATTCAATTGGAATTTGTATAATTTGTACATTTCTTGGAAACTTGCAAAATTTTCAAGTTTTGATTTGTGTTTTTAAATATGCTTAGAGCTGAACTTTCTACACCTTATCATGACACGTGGAGAAAAGGTTATTTTATATAGCCATTTGCCTTATATAAAAATAATTTCCCAGAATTCTTTTTTATGTCTACCCATTTATTAGTATTACTAGACCTCATAATGCAAATCCCAGTAATTGCAGTAGTTCCTCTGAAAAGTGTAGAAAAGTAGAATGTCAGTCATCTTCTTTTTTAGTCTTCTCCTGTCAAAACTAGGATCTCTAACTGTATGTAAAACTCTTTTAAAATGCCTCTGAATGGCCCTGATCCCATCTGGCTTGTCAGAGGTTGTTAATAGCCAAAGTTACAGGCCATTTGCCTGCAGCAAAGAAATTGATATCTTATATAATTCTCTGCTTTGCTCAGAAATAATTTGTGGTTCTCTTTAGTCTCCTGTCTTATTCTTACTATCATGTAGATCTATAAATTGTGAATATTTGAGTACACTGACTTTCCTAATCTCAGTTTTTAATGTATAATCACTGTTTATTTGAGATGAGTGAAGTACAGAGTGTCTTCCTAGAATGATGTTTGTGTAATGTTTAAACCTCTTGGGAGCACTGAAGAAGGCTTGGCCAATTAAATGCATAATGTGGGGTAAAAGCAACTAATTTATTGGGTTTTGTCTATATTTGTTTTTCTTTCCTTTGTTTTTCTCTGTAACTTTAACTTAAGTCTTTTGAGATCTTTTAAAATATTGAAGAAATCTGAGAGACCTTCTTTAGATCCTGTCATGAAAGTAAATTCATAATAAATGTTCCTAAAATATATTTAATTTAAGAGCATGTAGAATAAAGGTGAGTGTCCATATGTATATGAGATTATTAGGAAACATATCTCTACGTAAAAATATCAATCTGAGTCACAAATTTATAGTGCAGAAGTGATTTAAGTAATGTGAAGAAAAAAAAATGTTTATTTTCTTCTCCTTTCTTTGTGGAATAGATGCAGTTACTAAATCTCATGGATAATTGACAGTCTTATCCAAATTTTATCACAAATTTTTATTTCTCCTATGCAGAATTTCTTCAAAGTCCATGTATAGGCCAATAACAAGTAAACATAATATAAAAGTGAATATACAATACTTTCAATTCTAAGCAATAGTTGAAAAAATAAAGTGTGGCTTCTATTAAAATTTGAGTATTGAAATTAAATTCTTACAGGGAGTCTTGATGGTCTGGGAGGAGGGAGAGAAGTCTAAATAAGTGTCTTGACCACTCAGTATTTCAGATAATCATATGGGTGCGGGCAAATAGCCAAATTATTTTTACTGTTAGAAAAAGAACTTGATGATTTGATTACATTTTGACAACCCAAAAATTATGCCTGTTATTGATTCCTTTCAGATTACCACTTTAAAAATGAGTAAGATGTATCTTGCAAGTTCTATGTTTTGATTTGATAAATATGCCTAATTCTCACTGCTGGATGCTTTATGGCACATTTGTTTTCTGCTCTTACAGTTTTTATTTTCCTGGGACGATTTTTGTGGTTGACTGCAATTCAGGCTGCATGGGATTGTGGTTGGATTATATGAATATCTTGTATCTGCTGATTATACTCAGCGTTGTTCACCCTGAGAAAAGAATCACCCTGATCTTGGGGTAGTCAACCCAGTCTTTTAACTTCAGTGGAGTCCATATGTTTTCAATCCATCAGGGATCTGTTTTTTGATTTTTTTAAAAAACAAAGTTTGTAGACTGTCTCAGCACCTGGGAAGGAAAGCAGGTCTCTTACTTAAATACTTACAAGACTTTTCCCTGGGAAAGTGTCTATCTGTATGTAACAAAGAACTGAAAGAGAAAAATGTCAAACAAACCAGGACAGAAAACTCAGCTGGGAAAGACACAAATCTTATCTCAGACTGGTACAAAGGAAAAATTTGTACTATCAATGTAATGGCCTCATGGGAGCTGCCATATGTTTTAATAATCCATCTCACTTTTTTTTTTTTTTTTGTTGGGTAGATAATCTCCTTTCCCTCACAGAGTTTCAGCTGTGCTGTATTCTCCTGGTGCAGGCAGCTTCTGAGAGCTGAGGACTTTGTGAGTGACATAGTTGCATATTGGTGGAAGGGTTCCAGCAGATTCTGTTCCTACTTTGAAACAATACTGCTTTAGAGAGTTTGTATACCTGTGATTTAGAGAAATAAAGATAATGTAGTTTACATAATGTGATATATGTGATTAGGAAATTCTTTGGGTTTTTTAGGGGGGAGAAGTGAATTCATCATGGGGGCATGGAGCAGACTTGCAGATTTTAATAAAAGGATCCTGTGTGCTTGCTAGGTTCATTTCCAGTGTTGTTTCCAAGAAGTAAGATGAGGCTGTGGGAACACAAACCTTTGTCTTTCTAAACCCCTGCTTTAATACTTCTGCCTTTGTGATGATTTCTTTGTTGCAGCTCTGTGACATTAAGAGAAATGGTTTTTTATACAAAATCTTCCAATTCTTGTCTAGTGATTACCATCAGAAATGTAAGTGCATTCATCTGCAGTAGGAAGATCATGTGGCTCTCGTGATATGAAGGAGAAGTGCTATAAGTCTGGTAGATATAAAATTTAAATAATTTTAATGTTACCAAAGAATCACAGTAAGACAAAGTTAAATTACAGTAATCATGTATGTAGTATGGGAACAACAAAAAGGGGAGAAACTCTTTTGGTAAACATGTGCAGAGACAGTGATTTTATGAAGGTAGTTTGAGAAGGTATTTGTCAAATGATGCTGTATAAACATTTTAAATCGTTTTTTTCAATAGTACTTCCACCAATGTTGGAGTTCTCCTCAATGGAATTTAAATTTGAACAACATTCAAGTAACATGCATTTGAATATTGCTGATGAGCATATGAACTCTCAGGTAATGACATTGTCATTGTTATTTTGTTCCATTTTCGATTTCGTGTTTGTCTTTCAATCACTATAAATTTTCTTCCAAAATTTAAAATCTGGCTTGTACTAACTCTGACAGTATGAGAGTGTGGGCACCATGAGAAATTGAGCATGAATTGTGTAAGAAATAGATATAAATAGAATAATTCTGAAGATTTTCTGCATCTGCCTGTACTAGTAAATGACACTGCGATGGTGCCAGGATGCAACTGATTCGTGCCATGATGGGCCATACAGTGAAACTGCTGTCCCAGTGCCCTGTGTGGTACTGACTGTGCCAATTGACACTCTCCCATAAAATTCCTTGCCATGACTTAGGGCTTAATAGGGAAAAAAGGCACTAAATAGAGTATTTGCAACACAGGTAATTTGTGTGAACGTAAAACATACCTAAAATAGTTTGTTGTTTCAAATTCCTGAGGGCTTTGGTTGTAAATTATAAAAAAAATGGGTTTGGTAATGATGGAAACACTTGAAATGCTTTTTCAAGTGCATTCAGGAAACAATGATAAAACAAAGTCAAGGTATTTTCCTGGCTAGGGATGTTTCAAAAGCTGAGAGAGTAACTCTGAGATACAGGAATTTAATTTTTTTTTTTTTGTTTCCATTGTCATCTTATTGAATTGAAAGAATGGGTTTTGAAAACGTGTTCTGAACTTCTTCCATTTTCAGCATCTCCACCTGTAAGTCTAGATGTGAGCCATGTGTTAAGTGCTTGCTCAGCTTCATTTTTATCAGGAATAAGTCCTCAATTCTGTTTGACTAAGCACTCCCACCATGATGCTTTGATCTCTTTACCTCACATAAATGAGGTTTTTCCATTCTGGAAAGAAGTATTCTCTTTGTGAATGTGGTGAGTGACTGGAAAGCATCTAGTCTGTGTGGATAGACATATTCACCTTTGTGCCTCACAGATATAATAAACTGAATTCTTCATTGCTTTCTAGTGCTGTCTTGCTTTCCCTCTGATGTGTTCGCACAAAGAATGCTTCGGAGAGAGTAATGTGAAAAGTATCACGGTGTTTGCTGCTCTCCCTCTTTTCAATATCTACTCCTTTTCTGAAAATATTTACAGACCCTTGTCGTGAAGAATATCTCAAGAGAGAAAGTGACATGGAAATTGAATTTTGATGATGTAGACAAAAATATAGAAGATGGTATTTTCAGATTTAGTCTGACGACTGGATGTCTTGGCAGGAGAAAAGAAGTCATTATTGCTGTGTTTTTCTACCCTCGTAAGTAATTTCATGAATTCTTCTATAGATAGTTTGGCCATTTTCATAGGTAAGTTTAAATGAAGTTTTATGATGAATCAATACTAGTACTTACTTTGATCAGCTTAAGGTTTTTTTGCTTATGAGAAAATAAGACAGCTGCACACCTAACAAAAAACATGGAATCACTGTATTTGAAATTGCATTATTCGAAAAGTCTGATTTGCACATCGAAAGCATCAGGTTTTTCACAGATAAAGCATCAAGGACTGGGATAGCTGTGTCATTTTCAGTGCTGCTCCTTCAGGTGCATTTAGGTTGACTGACTTAGGTACTAAAGCTTTCCAAGGGTACTTGGAATGCTTGTGAACTTTTTTCTAAATAGCCATAATTTAGATAAGAATAGAAATTTCCTGCCTCAATGAGATATAAAATAACTTGTCTATGGTATTTATTTGGAGTAGACTGCTGGGGCAATGAGTCCCTAAGAAAAATATGTAAAATAGATTTCTAACAAAACTTGGGAGCATGCAGGAAGATGGTAATCAGCCACATAACTCCAGAAAAGGAATGCAAGAATAGGAAGATTTAGGATTCTACTTTTTTCCCCAGACAAGTGTTTAGAGTAGACAGTGATATACAAGATTCATAGAGTTGTAGGGTGTAACACTGTATTTTAGCTGATAAATCCCACCAGCAAATGCAGCTGGTGCCTACAGAACCCCGTCCTGTTGACAGTTTCAGTGCAGTACTTTGGGGGCTGCATCATTGTCAAGGGGAAGAAAAGTTGTGTCAGTTGGATCTGATCCTGAGGCAGCAAGTGAGCATCCCTGTGCTAAAGAAAGATGTTGCTGTTATTCTTTATCATAGCATTGAAATCTGTAACCTCAATTAATTACTGGAAAAAATGTAATATAAATAAAGAAAAATGCAGATATGAGACTCTTTCCATGACTCTATGATGAATTGAGAGGACTACATTAAATATTGTTCTGTAAATGTTGTGAATATGCAAGAGCAGTGTTTAATTGCACGTGTTACTTGGAGTTGCTTGTTTGTTGCAGACTGCGAGACAGAGAACAGCATAAAAATAAAAGCCAATATTTTGAATTATTGGATAAATTGTATGTGTAAATGCAGATGTGTATATACATAAATATGACTGATAAATTACTGTAATTTGAAGTTATCTGTATATTTGCTGTGTTCCCATATCTTTTGTTTACAGAAAATCATAAATAACTGTAAAGATCAGTTACCCCTAATTCAATGTTCAAAGTATTTTCCCATGATTTATAGCCTATTTGTACTGTGCCTTCAGTGAATATCATTACTCTCTCTTGTAAGAGAGCATTAGATACATCAAAACCCAGACAGGAGACCTAGTTAATGAACATGGGGTGCTACTCACGTTCAGAGGTTTGTACTGGAAAGCTGTAGTATATGGGTAGTGAACAAACCTTAAAATGAACTTTGAGTGTGCATTAGGGTAATTTATTTAAATATGCTGCAGCAGTTATGATAGAGTACAAAATGCTGCAATGTTTAATTAAATGAAAGAGCTTGTGTGTGTGGTAAAATGATGCTACCTGTTAAAAAAATATTCTGAAAATAGAGATTTTCAAGAGCTGAAGACATGTTAATATGATCCTCTTCTGCTGTTTTATAGTACAATGCATTAACAGTATAAAAAAATTTTTGCTGTATCTAATTGTGGTATGAAAAAACCTTATCTCCAGCAAAGGAAATTACAATGAATTTGTGATTTTGGCTTCACTTACTAGGAGTTCAGAGCCCTTGGAAGATGTGATGATGATGTAATGGGCACAAATGATAACTTTGGTACTTTGATTGTGTTGTCTTTTTTTGTTTTTTTTGTCTGCAACAGCAAGATATTAACAAGCTGTGACCTTTAACAATTTCTGTGAAGACATTAGTTTACTTTTGATTTTTTTCTTTTTCTATTTTTTTTTGTAGGACACCTGTAAATTCTAGCTATCTGTGGCTTTTCCTCTTTGAAGTTTGTATTTCTGTGTGTGCAAATTTCTCATTGGTATCTATTTATGCTGAAGGGGTATACATGCAATAGCACCTGAATTATCATAAAGACCAAGGCAACTAAACTAAAAATGTGTTTTTGGGAGACAAATGTAGGAGCTGCATAACCATTTAATACAAACTTAAGACGGTGAGAAGAGCAGATGGTGTTTTTCCTTTTTTCTCATACACCCTAAAAAGATCAAAACCCATGCTATTATAGAGTTAATATTTCTGGAGGAGAAAAAGAATTTCCCTCACAGTTCTACAGATTTTGTTAGCCCATGGCAGATCTAGATTGACAGATTTGTAAGTACCATCAAATATCCCTAACGAAAATTTTCACATCTGCTGGACTAGAAATTTATGGTGGTATATGAGGATGGTAACAGTAGCCCAGGCTTTGACAGTGGTCATGAAAGGTGTGAGGAGTAGAATAAATTCTTGACTTCAGCTGTCAGTTCAGGACATAATTCTCATTAACTTCAAAGTATTTTTTTTAACAGGAAATATCCTGAAAACATTGGTCCTATATTCCAAAATAATGAAAAAATCTTAATAAAGGACATAATTGACTTTTTTTTTGTCTTTGTGTCTGTTTAAAATGGTCATGGTATTGCAATGTCCTGGTGTTTCTGACATAAACAATAATTTATTGGTTTACATACTATGCCAGATTTTTATGTTGGTAAATGTGTGGAGCCATGCACAGAATGATCAGTGATGCAGGATTGGCACTGTCTGTTCTGCTCTTTGAGTGAGTCAGGAATTCTATGGCATGGAAGGTATACATGGAAAGTTTGTTTGAGAAAAGCTTAACACTACTATTTTCTGACTTTGAAACTACAGTTAATATGAACATTTTAGAATGTGAGTTAGTGAAAATTGCACATTCTTTGGTACAGACATATGCTTCTGTACTTTTCTTCCTTCATTGTGTTCTATCCCTATGGTATTTGTTGGTTATGGGCTTTCACTTCACCTTATGTCATACATTTATATGAAGAGAGGACACCAGAAATACAATTTAGTTACAGCACAGTTGTAGGACAGGCTCACACATGGGAGTAACTTGTATAGAACATCCTTTCTTACAAACTTGTAAGAAATACCCTGTTTGGCTCTTTATCCATCTCTGTGACTTTTTTCTGTTGCTTTCTCACCTTTCCTTCATAAAAGGGCTAGGTGCCAGAGGATAATGTGTTCCTGTTGTATCAAAACCTAGAAGCAGAATCTTTGTAGCCTTCTCAGCAGTATTGCCTCCTAAAGTTGATTTCCATTTAACACGGGCTTAGTCAGATGTTGCGAACAGTGCAGCATGTTCCCATTAGAGCTGGTTTTCACTTTGCCATTTTCATGTTTTCTGGTTTGAAGTGAAGGGACCTGCAGGTCATGTTCTGGTGACGTAACAGCTTCCATGATGCTCTTCTATTGTCACCTCCATTAAGACATTTAGCTCTTACAGGAAGGGGAAAAGACAAAGTACTTTGAAGATGATAGATTTTCTTTATTTCATATGTAAACAGTGACAGCTCTTTTCTCAGGCTTTGAAAGTAATGATCTGAGATAATCTCAGAAGACCCCATCGTGTATTTTGTTCAGTGACATGTGTGTTCATACAGACACATAAAATACAAAATTTGGTTTTTTACTATCTTCTCTTAATTATTAGGTTAGGATGTTTCCATACTGATCTGATTGAGGGGAATCAAAGGGAAAGGTGTTTTTTCTCAAAAATTAAAAAGTTACACTTTTTTGGGTTGTTTTACAACATATCATTGCAGATTTATTTCTAAATCCAGAAGTTGTTCATTAGTTTGCCCTCCAAATTGCTGATTTTGCTCGCTCTTCAGCAGGTGGGAATGACTGAAGTTTGGGTAAATGGCACTGCATGGTTTGGAATATCCTTTTCATAGTGTAACAGCTGTGGAAGGAAGTACTTTGGTCCCTGTATCAGTGAAAGAAAATGTGTTTTCCTATAGTAGAGAAAACTGCCTTGCAGCAGGAGGCCAGGTGGCCTGAGAAGGGGCCGAACACAAGGGCATCTTTATCTTTGCTGTTGTCATGTCCAGCTGTGCTGTAGAGAATACCTGGAGAAGGATATTGGGTCCTCCCTTCCCTTTTTTTTTTTGGTGGACTTGGCAATGTTAGGGTTGCAGTTGGTGTATCTTCCAGACTTTTTCAAAGCTAAATGATTCTCTGAAACGGGAGGTGCTCTGAGTGGAGGATAGAACCTCCTGCTGGCCTGTGTGAGGTTACTTGGCCGCACTATAGGTTTTGGAGCCATCTTTGAAGTGTAGTAATGGCCCTCTTAAAAGGCGCCAACTTTTCCTTGTCTTGGCAGTCAGATGTTCCAATAGTTACTCCTTTATAGAATAAGCATCCACTATGTCAATTAGTGTAATTCAAAGTATGACTGCTGTTGTATTGATATTATATATAACGGAATGTTAATGCAATAAACTCATTTTTTGCAGTTAGAACTCAGATTAGAAAAAAATTCTAACAAGTTCAAAAAATGCAAATTTCTGGTTTGCTGCAGGCAGGTGTTCTGAGCTTTCTTAATAAATATTCTTCTGATAACAGTATTTATGTTATGTTAAACTACATTTTGAGAAGGAAAGCAGTACTAAATTTAAAAAAAACCCAAACAAACAAACAAAAAATCCAATCCCAAACCCCTTACTATAACTCTTTTACATGCCTGTATTTATGGTAACATATGTATTTTTAAAAATCTTTTCAACAGCTTGTCCTGGGACATATACATCTGAAATATACATGTATCTAAATAATAATACATCACAATACAAACTAACACTGTCTGGCATGCTGAGGTCACCAAAAATAAATTTTCATCCTCCCTTTTTAATGCTGATGCCAGTTCCTCTGGGTGTGGAAAGTGAAGCAGTCGTCACCATCATTCCACAGGAGTTTATAAGGTAAAAATCTAAAAGTAAGTTTATTACAGAAATCCTGAATAATTCTTGGTTTTTTTCACTTCTGAAAAGGTGAATAGATTTTTTTTTTGTGAAGCTTACTATTAATTTTCTGCTCAGCAGAAGAATCTGCATATTTAAGAGAAAATTAATGTGATTGATATTGTTGTACATTCAGCAAGCCCACGTTTTGTCTTCAGACATTCCTGCTTCATGAAGTGTCTATCTTCTGATATCTTCACTCTATGAATTTATATCAGAAATATAAAATTACTATGGATAGCAAAAAAATTGAAAGCAGAGACCTACCAGGATTTTTTGTTGTGTTTAGCCAGATAGTAAAGTTTTATATCTTATTTCTATTTTTCACATTGTGATAAGGTAAAATCCTTGTTATTTTATTTTCTCTACTCCAC
The DNA here is from genome assembly GCA_013398055.1 of Ifrita kowaldi. NCBI lineage: Eukaryota > Metazoa > Chordata > Aves > Passeriformes > Cinclosomatidae > Ifrita > Ifrita kowaldi. The sequence goes on from VZRS01006254.1 coordinate 81,482, forward strand.
AGGTTTGAGATTTAGCTACTTGAACAGTTGGTGGGGTTGCAGTTTTTGGTGTTTTTTTTTTTTTTTATTTTATTTCTTCCTATGAATGATTTTATTGAAAAGGACAGCAGAAATATGTTAATCCTGCCGATCGTTACAATAAAAAATCCATATATTTATTATTTTTCTGCGGATGACTCACTTTATCCTGTTACTTCAATTTAAAAGACAGCCTTTTTGTAATTGTCCTGTAATGTAGCATAACCCAGCATCACAACTATTCAAATTTTTAAAATACAACTTTTCTGTTTGTAATAAGTAAAGAGCAATAATATTTGTTTGTTATGCTTAGGTAGGAATAATTTCAATACTAGAATTAGAGCAAAGATTTCCTTTTGTTGTAAATTAATGCAATTACCTTCCAATTATTATTGTCTTGTCTTGTCTGAGTTGTACTGATTTATCAAGTGGTTTGTCTCTTGTCAGTAACTCTGTGGTTAGAATTAAAGGGATTCCACATGGGGCTGGACTGACTGCTGTTCTTATTTCAGAACTGAAACCTATGACCACATAACTGGGGAAAGCATCTTCAGTATCTTTGCAAACTTCCCCTTTATATTTCTATTTTATAACTTGCTCTTACTTATTTGTGCAATAATGCAGTTTAATGAATATTAATGGAAGTTTTAAGTTTCAGAAGCCTATTTATGCCTTTTGTAGCAGTTAGTAGGAGTTGCTCCTCATTTAAATGTTCAGGTATTGTGGGTCAGCATAAAATGTTCAGATACATACAAAGAAAACAAACTAGCATCCAAGAATGAAAGAATTTAATTTTTCTAATTAGTTTCATTTGATTTGCACTTCAAAACTAAAGTTGTTATTCTGTATTCAACTGTGAAAGTTTTGTGACTGTGTGAATCTGTGAATCAACTTTATTACTGCAACCCTGTGACCACAAACACCTACTATTTGTGTTTAACACAGGCAATCACGAATTAGAGTTAAAATTCCTGAGCTTGAACTTGCAGATGGTACCAGGACTTGCCCTTTTTCTGTGCAGTTCCCAGAGGGACAAGATATTGTTCTTTCATCAGATGGCACAGCTAATGAACTGATTTGCCGTATCAGCTTCAGATCATCTAAGCCAATGTCATTGTTAGGGGATTTGGTCTTCATCGATCAAGAAGAAAACAGGTAATGCGTGCAATTTAAATTCACCTGGGGGAAGTTCCAGACTTGGATATAAGACACAGAACTCACAAGGATTGGGTAAAGGAATACAGGAATCACTCTGAAAAAACTGAAAATGGAAGATAGAATTTTTTGGGTTTTTTTACTGAATTACAATTCAAAACTAAAATATTCAGCTTTGATCTCTAAGGTAAAATTCATCTAAATGTCCATCTTAAGATCTTGTTTCAAGATCTCATTCATATTTACTGGTGACTCATCTCTTGTTCATCTCTGCCAGGGATGGGATCAGAGGGTGTATGCAAGAGGAAGAAAGATAGCCACTGTTGTGATTAAAAGTCATTCCTGTACTTAATATTTTCACTAAAGCAACTATTTTGAGGGTTAAATAATTCCACCCTGCAGCTTAGACGAGGCTTTTTTCTAAACATAAAACTAAATTTTATATTATTTTGATGCAAATGTTATATACCTTTAAGTTATTGCTGCTCACTGGGTTAATATTTTATATTTTTCTGTATAGATTGTCAGCCAATAATCTATTTCATATTAATTTTATTTAATTCCAAGATTTAATTGTTGTGTGGGGTGTGATTCATAAATGTGTGTTAAAGCTTGCTGTAATTACAAGAAAAGGATAATTTAAGCTTATGATGAAGTCTGAAATGTAGCTTCTGAGCAGGCACAATATTTAGTTTTAATAACTTTTTATATGATGCACTAGCAGCTTCTCAAGTCTTGTTATAGAGAAATAAAAATTTCTCCTGTGTAATAAAATGTTTTCTATATTTGCCATTAAAAGGAAATAAAGAATATGATCCTCAATTTAAAGGAAAACTGAATGTATTTTTAAAAAAAGATAGCAAATAAAAGTCATCTGAGTAACCTTTACAGCCATTCCTGCTCATGAGGGTGAAAAAATTCGTACTCCAGAATGTCAAATCATCTTAGAATTGCTGCTAGGTTTTAAAATGTAGTTGTAAAGTATTTTTTAAAGGACTGAACTCGTAACAGCAGTTTGCTAATGTATATGGGATTTCCTGACAGGCAATGGAGCAGTGTGTGGGCTGTAGGGAGCAGGTGATATAAAACCTAAGCAAAACTGGATGAAATAACACAGCATGAAAAATAAAGGAATTATATGTGTGTCATTGGTCAGTGTGGTAATATTATTCATATTCATATTTCAGAAGAAATTATTTTGGTCATAACCAGAAAAATCCTTCTAACTAAAGGAGTTAGAAAAGTCTGAGTAAGCACCCAGTTCTCTAATCCTGAGCATTTCCTTATTCTTCTAATAAAGTCCATGATAATTTATCCAGACTTGGATACATTTATCCAAGTCTGAATAATACTGTTAGTATTTTTATGTGCTTTGTTATTGCGCTCTGTTGTAATACGTAGCTGCAATTTCTTGTTCTCTGCATATCTTCCCCTCATTCCTGCCAGCCCCCATGGGAGCCCTGTGCAACGTGTTCAAACTTCAAACCTGATTCAACTGATTATCTAAGCATTTGAGCAATTTGTTTCAAACTGTGTAACTAATGAATTTAAACTGTTCTGTTAATTTGAGTCTTTTAGAAAGACAAGATTTCAGGGTCTTCTCGATCTTTAATAATAAAACAATGAAACCTATAACCTTTTATAACAACTATAAAAGCTAACTGGTCTTGAAAAAGTTCCTGGACTGTTTAATAGGCCATGAAATCTCACAGTATCAGTTGCTGAAGATGTATTAATTTGTCAGGTGTTCTCTCTTTATATTTCCATTTTCAGTGTGATAATATGTACTTTAGAATGATTTGAACTAAACTTTTGAACTTCAAATCATATTCTGTGCTCTGGGATTTTCTTATTAAAATAATCAAGTCAAGATTTTCATAGGTCGGTAAAAGATTGTATTCTACAGCTACTTAGAAAAAAAGCCTTAACTTCTAAACAGAACTAGTTCTAGGCATATTTCAAAGCAGGAGTATTGAGGAGGCAAATACTCCATAGGGGTTGGCCCTGGCTGGTTGTCAGGCACTTACCAAAGCCTCTCTGTCACTCCCCTCTGCAGCTGGAAAGGGGAGAGAAAATATAATAAAAAGTTCATGAGTTGAGATAAGAATAGAAGAGAGATCACTCACCAAATACCATCATGGGCAAAACAGACTCGAATTAGAGTTATTAATTAAATTGGTTACTTAAAAAATCAAAGCAAGATGATGAGAACTAAAATAGAACCTTAAAAACACCTTCCGCTCACCCCTCCCTCCTTTCTAGCTCTATCACTTCCCCCAGCAGTGCAGGGAGACTGGGAGTAGGGGGTTGTGGTCAATTCATCGCACATTGTTTCTGCTTCTGCTCAGGGAGAGGAGTAATTCCCCTGCTCCACTATGGGCTCCCTCCTGTGAGAAACAGTTCTTCATGAACTTCTTCAATGTGAATCCATCCCATGGACAACAGTCCTCCCAAAACTGCTGCAACGTGCGTCACTCTTCCATGGGGTGCAGTCCTTCAGGCACAGCCTGCTCCAGCGTGGGCTCCTCTCTCCATTGGTCTGCAGGTCTCTGCCAGGAGCCTGTTCCAGCACAGGCATCCCATGGGCTCACAGCCTCCTCTCAGCACCCACCTGCTCCAGTGTGGAGCTCCTCCACGGGCTGCAGGTGGATCTCTGCATCCCCATGGATCCCCATGAATCTCCACAGCTGTCTCATCATGGCCTCACCAGGGGCTGCGGGGGAATTTCAGCTCTGGTGCCTGGAGCACCTCCTCCCCTTCCTTCTCCACTGAACTGAGTGTCTGAGCTGTTCTTCTCACTTATTCTCACTCTGCTCTTCTCTGGCTGCAATTACATCTGTGCAATAACCTTTTTTAAATTATCAAGTATATTATCACAGAGGTGTTGCCACCATTTCTAGTTGGCCCAGCCTTGGCCAGTGGCACATCTGTCCTGGGGCTGGCTGGCATTGGCTCTGGTGGACATGGGGGAAGCTTCCAGCAGCTTCTTAAAGCCACCCCTGCAGCCCCTCCTGCTACCAAACCTGCCAATACAAACCAAATACACTTTACATAGGCTCTGCAGTATTTTGCTTTTCTAAATTCAGGTCTAAAATGTCAGTAGGATTGATTCACATAGCCCATACTTAGTCCTAAATAATGACTTTTTTTACTTTAAAACAGAGTGAATGTTGGCTAGAGAATAGATACTGTTGAATTTGGCTGCTTTACAGAAAACATTTGAAAGACGACAGGCAATCATTTTTTATAACACAGCAATATTAAATGTAACTGTAAAAGAAAACCAATGAGATAGATGGTTGTCATTTATGCAATAATTTACTGGGCACACAGATTCCATTAAATGGAACATAAAAAAGTGCATTAATGTTCTTTTAATGAAGGCTTTAAATGAGAATTTGCAGTTAATTTCTAATATTACTTTAAATCTTTATGCTTTCTTTTTTGCTCCTTTGATTCCAGGGCAGAATAAATGACACTTCCTTGCATAGGACTGATAGGAATTCAGGAGCAAAAGATAATATAAAATCTAAGAATGTTTTGAGCAAGTATTTAATAAATGGGAGAACTATTTAATTATAACACATATTTCACAAAAAAACCCCTCTGTTTAAGTATAAACATGGCCTGTTTATATATTTGTTCTCTGATTATTGTTATTATATCTTTTAATTTGGTTGTTATACAAGTAACGTAGCAGAAAAGAAAGTCTTCTGCCATCTTAATTGAAATAACATTTAACTTGCCATTTCTAAAAATAAGTAGTAAACAACAGGTACCTGTTGTGTCATACAATAAAAGAAAATGGTATTCTGGGCAGCAAAATATACCAAAATCCCTGCATGTGGTGTAGATGAATTGCTGTGTCACTGATAACACAGGTATGCGGAGGTCTTTTCCTCCCATGTTCTACAGTTCTCCATTTCCTTTCCCTCTCCCACTGGGAAGCTGTGGAAACTCATGAAATTTCTGAATTTATTCACATAATTCATGGTTGGAACCTCAGGAAGAGAGAACGTCAGGGAGTTTAACCTCTAATAACAATATGATAGAACTGAGATGCAGTCACTAACCCAGTTATGGATTGGTTCCAATTGTTTTGATAGTCCATCAGATCTCTGTGTCTCACAGGGGAAAACATTCCTTTTGCTCTTGGGAAACATGCCCAAACCATGCAGCTCTTTAATAGGCATTGCTGGCAAATGTCAAATCCATGTATTCTGCTGGCATGCCTGGGAGAACAGGAGCTGTCAATTTCTTTCAATATCATTTACAGTCTGAGAAAGCAGGGAGCTAGGAAACACTGTAGTTCTTGATATTTGCATGCTGCTTTGCAGCATTCGTCTGACCTAAGAATATACTGGCATTTTACCTCAGATAGCTGGGAGTGCTTTTGAAATCCAGGATGGTCCGAACCCATTAATCACCCTGTTCTTTTCTGTGCTTGTGGCTTTCTACTATTGTGATGGTCCCTGACAGCTGAAGCATCTGTTATTCAGGAATTAAGTGCTGACGTCCCTGCTGCTACTAGAAAAAAATGCGGATGCTTTGCCAGCTATAAGTCTTACACATAGCGTGAAATTATGCGTCAGCCACTATTCATTGTTGTTTTATGTTGGTTGCTGGGGCGCCTGAGCTCCTGCTACAAAGGATAAGGACCCTTCAGTGTTGGGGAACTGCTTATTTGTGAATAGTAATGGCAGAGCTGGCATGGGTCATCTTTCCCTCTTTCTTCCAGTTCTATCGTCTCTGGATCTGTTCTAGGATTTTTGAGGAGAGGGAGGAGGGCGGGCGGGTCTTTCCTGACTTTTAAATTGCATCTTCCCTGCATCTAACTTGTTCTTTATTCTTTGAGATCTGTAAAATGCAACACACTTAGGTCAAGTTTTCTTTTGTCACTAACCAATTCTGCAAGCAATTTGTTTTGTTTTCTAAACTGGCAGGGTGAGCTTCCCTTAAATATTTTCTTAATTTACCCAAACAATGTTACTACAAGAATTTGTCACTTAGATGTTAATGGGTTTGGTTTCTTTCTCCTTAGCAATTTATTGATAGTGTGCATTTCTTAATGAATACTATTGAAAAAGGGTTATTTAACCATGCTTACATTCTTAGAACAGTCGGAGTACACTGATACAAAACAAATCACTTGTATTTACTTAGGAAACATCTGAAATGCTAAAGAGCAAATTAAAATGGATAAATATATTTTGATTTGTGTTCTTTTGTCTTTCCACAAACATTAAAACAAACAAATTGATGAAAAAAAAATCAGAGTTAATTTTAGAGACGTGGAAGAACTTCTTATATAAACTTTCTTTTAGAGTGTTCAATGGTATTTTTTTGTCATCACAGTTGGAGCTTTACTTTTGGTAATCAGCAAGTTTCAAATGTTGGTAAACACAATATATTTAATGGCCACTCTCCTGTTTTGTGTTCTTTGGAAATACACATTAGGGAATAAACACTAGAGTAACAGTGACAATGATGGTTCATGTAGATAACGAATTTTTTACTTGCTTTAGTCAGCATTATAAAACCAAATACACTGAATAATTTAATGTATTTAGTGACTTCACATTTGCTAGCAATACAGGTACCTTTCATTCCAATAGAATAATATAGACTTTTCTATTATTTAGTTAAACTCTGCTGCAAATACAAAATAAATATGTTGTACAAGACTTCTACTTTTGTAACATCATTTTATTAATGATGTTGTAAGCAAAGGTCAGTGGTAGAAGATGCTTTTACACACATAGAACATACACATCTTCGTAATCTCTCTTCCATGTTTGTATGCAAGGGTGCCTGCTTTTCTGTCTGATGCCCTCTCTCAGTTCCTGAAAGGCATATGATAAATACTTATCTCCTAGCACCTTCACTTTTCTGCCATGTGTCCTTGTGAATAGAGTGGCATCATTTGAATCTCAGATGAATTTTTTAGGTACAGACTCATTCTTGAATTTTATTTCAAATAGCGTTTCTGGGAAAATGCTGTATTAGAATACTCACTGATGATAAGTGGACAGGTGGCCAGTAAGTGAGTTGGTATTTATTACCACAGAATGCCTGAAGTTGGAAAGACCTTCCAGAGATCATCTCGTCCCCTCTTCAAAGAATCAACTCTATTGTCCAGTTGATTTTTTTAGTATCTTCAAGGATGAGACTCCGTAACCATCTCTGGGCAGGCTTGTCCAGTGTTTAGCCACTCTCATGGTTTTGGCTTGTTTTTTTCCTCTTATGACTAGATAGCATTTCCTGTATTTCAGTTTGTACCTTTTGCCTTTTGTGGTCTCACTGAGCATCACTGGGAAAAGTCTCCCTCTTCTTTACTCCCTCCCATCAAATATCTGTGCACATAGACAAGATCCCCCTGAGCCTTCATTTCTCCTGGCTGAACATTCACATTTCTCAGTCTCTCCCCATACAGCAGCTTCCTCAGTCCCTTCTTCATCCTTCAGTCCTGCCCTCCACCATCTCGTGGTCACTGCAGCCACAGTCATGGATGCTAAATCCTTATGATCAATATCAGCTGCAGAATCAGTTGTTGACATGCAGGATCCATCCACTCACCCTCAATATTTGCATTGTGTTTGCTGTTGGCTGGGTGTATTTATGTCTCTCACTGTTACCACAGCAGCCAACGAGGCGCGTCCTTGGAACAGGGAGTAGCTTTGCTTGCAGCAGCAGCACGAGCTCTGAGGGTACTCTGATTTGTACACAGATGTTGTGTGGCTGTTCTTTATATTCTACACTGTGCAGTTACTATCTTTGCTCTGAGTAGTTTCACTCATGGAATTTATGTAAGTGGTTCAGATGTACTGTAGTTGTTCTCAAGCACACTTTTCTGTGTTATATTACTGTGCAAATCAGAGCATGAATGAAGATTTTCTCAAATCTCAGACTGGCATTTAGAGTAGAGATGGCTGAGGTGCTCATCTCAAACTGAGAAATCAGGAAGCTGACTGAGTCCAATAATACAGACATCTGAGTTACTTTCATGTAACTTGAGAGCTGTCTTTCATTAACCTCCATACAAGTTTCTTCCCCTCCTGCCCCTAGATCAGCTGTCTGAAGTTCACCTGTGTGCCTGCAGAGTATTGAGAGTTGTCATTTATCACAGTGAAGTCATGAGCTGGAAGTTGGCAAACTTTTCTGGGTTGTAGTTATTGATCCTGTGTGTCTTTAAATGGCTCGGTAAAGGTAGAACAAATAGGCCCTGACATTTGTTTTGAGCACGTGCAAATGTACATTTTGTGCACATAGATGGGTGTAGATGTACCTCTAACAGCCATCTGTCCTGCTGATGCCTTGCTGCTGAGATTTTTTGTGCTGAATAAAAGCAGAAAGAATGCAGTTTGCTACAAGAAATACTATGCTGCAAGGTGCGAGTGGTCAGAGCCCTTGCCTTGCCTCCAGCCAAGTTCCAGTAGGATTAACATTTCCTAACAGCAAAAAAAAGCATTGCAGAGCTGGATTATTTACGTAAATAACTGTTAACTATCAAATTGGAATCCCAATGTGAATATTTACAGGTGAGCAACATGGATATGGATTTTCTTGGAACCTTTCTCTATTTATTAAAGTTGTCTTGAAAGCAATACCTAAAAATGTTGTGTTGGGAAAGAGAAGTATGAAAGAGGAAAAAAAACTACTTTCTGATACTTTTAAAACATTTCTGTGCCCCTTGTTTATGTTATTCCACAACAAAACCCAGTAAAATCTAATTATGTCATATTATAAATAAATTAATCTAAAAGGTTTTATATTATCTTTTAATATTAATCTAAATTTACAGTAAATAGAAATTTATCTTATGTTGTTTAAAGGAAATTAAAAATATGTTCATTTATTCTGTGCAAGTTATATTTTCAATATGCATAATTCTCAATGTATTAGAGCAAGATGGATATCAGTGTGCTATTTGAATTATTAAAATACATTTTTCTTTTTACTTTTGACAGTTTAGTTGAAACAATTAATTAATATTAATGTTAGTTAATAAGTAAATGGGGACTACAAACCCAGCTATTTAATAACATAGGACTAAGCTCAGTTTAATTACCTGTCAGTTGCAATGAGCTAAGAGCATAAATACAGATGGCTCCCAGGGTTGCATTGATGGCAATGATTTGCTTGTTGACTACACTCGGAGAGACTGAGGTGAAGTACCAAAAGAGGGTTAAAAGGTGGATTGCTGCACATCAATAAAGCTGCTGCAAGTAGTACAGATAGTCCAGTGAACATTGGAGCATAGACATAAATTTCTATTATATTCCAGCAATTGCAGTCAATATCTTATTGTTTTTAAATTGAGTCTATTTATTTTTAAATATTTATTTTGACATTTCTGTAAAGTCTTGTAGAATAAATGCTACATCAAAATAGATGTTGCTTTTCAAGAAAGCTTCACTTGTCAAAAGCTTTTGAACATATTATTTAGCAAGTTAGCAGTCATCTTTAGGAAACTTATTAATGTCAGTTGTAATTTTGGTAGTTTTTATTTTTATTTTTTGAAATGCAGAGTTAATTTATTTCATGAAATCTCTGCTGACTCTTTCAGACTGAGGATACACCCATGCTCATAGTAAAACTAGGAAGTGGAAATACTATACTAAATTTCAGCATTTTGATAGGTGCAGTCCCACCTGTGTAATCTGCTGAACCATTAGAAAAGAATGAAGGAGTTCTGATACCTTTATTCTGTCTTTTGTTCTTGTGCTGGACTATCTTGATTATCATTGCTCCATAGAAGACAGTAACTTTTATATTTTGTTTTCAACAGGTTCTCATTTCAGGTTGCTGGAACAGCAGACAATTGTCTTCTTACCTTATACCCATACTTGGCATTGCACTGCTCTGATCAAAAAATTGTCTGGAGAAGCAGTAAGCAGTCAACGCTCTACCTCTGGAATTATATTATGTCCATTAGTATTATCGGTGTTTTCAGGGTGATAACAGGAATGTGATCATCAAGATACCATTTTCCCTGATTTATTGCAGGGGAATACTGCAATTAAACTTTTAAAACCATTTAATGGCTTCAGTTTCCTAGTTGCAAATGAAGAAGAGTTAAATAAATGATTACTTAATGTTTATTGAAAAATATTGAACAAACTGAAATCTTACAGAATGTTTTGTGAAGTGTTTAAAGTATGAGCAGAGAAAGCAGCCAAAACATTAGTGAATAAGTTAATTTGAATTCTATTGATAGACAATGATCATATGTTTTGAAAAAAGCGAAAGAGAGGCCACATGATGTTATTTCAAAATGTGATCATTATTTGCCTGTTGGGAATAGTTTTCAGGGTTTTTAACTCCTGTCCTTGAAGGGAGAAGGGCACAGCTATCTTTTAAGGCCAAATAAATGCCTGTGGTGAGAGAGCAGGAATATTTTTATCTGCAGTATGTCTCCCTGCCTACTTCCCTCTGCCTGCATCTGTCTCTATATCTCTGCCTGTGTCCCCCCTCCTGAACCCATCTCTGCTGCCTCAGTGATCTGTAATCTCTTTGCGTGTGGCTGTGTGTATGGGAAGAGATTGGGATCATTGTATAAGTCAGGTTGGAAGGGATCCCTTGGGAGCCGCCTTGTCCAACCTCCTGCTTAAAGCAGGTTCAGTATGGGGTAAATGGTTATGGTTTTTTATAGCTGTGTATGGGATCGGATGTATTTTGATGAAATAGACAAGTTTTTCAGGTAAGCAAGTAAGTCCTTAGATCTAAAATAGATTTAGCATCAAAGACTGAATTCTAAGACTGCATTAACTTAAAGTAAGTGTGTTACTCAGAGTATTTAAGAGAAAAGAGAATTGGGAAGCTGAGAAAGGGATTAGCAAGAAGACAAGTAATGTTTTGGTTTTTTTCACCCAAATAGAAGATAGGTATAGGTACCACATCATCCAGGGGTCATAGCGCAATTAAATGAGGGATGAAGGGGAAAAAAGTATTATCTCTTATTCATGTGTGATTTTTTTTTTTTTTTGTGACCAATAGACCATTTTTGCAAGCTTGTTTTCTAAAGGGACTTTGTTTGTTCCCCTTGAAAATTAAGCCAAAAATGGAGTGATGGTTTTATAAGAAATGATCTCCCATTAATAATGGGATATTCCTGTCCTACATTGATTTCTTATTGTTCACACATCAGTTTGTGTCAGTTTTGAAGCAAGTCATTACTGCTAAATTCCTTGAGTCTTTTTTATGTGATTTTGTATAGACTGTGTTGGTGTGGAATGCTGTTTAATGTGGCCAAAGCATATCTATATCACAGTGTCTTTGAAAGGTATCCAGGAAGTCTTTGCCTCCACTCTGACACCGTGCTCTTGTTTTACTTGCTACAGATGATAAAAATAACAGTGCCAACACTCAAAAGTTAAAAGATAATCATACAGAGTTCTTCCTTCTCTTAGTGGTGTGTTTGGTTCCCTGGAAACTACACTTGGTGCCTCTTGTTTTGGACTGACAACAGAGGGTCCTCTAATCCTATCTTAGGCCAACATGAGAATGTCAGAACATCTGTTATCTCAGAATTGATAGATTGATAAAGTTTACTTTTGAGTTTGATTTGTAAAATATATGTTGTTGAGTCTGAATGAGCTTGATAATGATGTGCTGAGACTCATTACACAGCTGTGAGCAAGAAGTCCTTAAGAATATTTTGTTCATGACACAGAATTCTTGAATTAACATTGTTCTGATAGATGCCTTTCAGCAAGTAGAAAGATGCATCCTGTAAAATATACAGTTAATGGAAAAAAAAAAAGCATGAAATTTTTTCTGGACCCCAGTCTAATGACCAAAGTGAGATTTTTGTGAGTCAAGTAAGAAATGTTACTCTATTAACTGAAGCATGAAATAGAAAAATATAAAAGTAGATATTAATTTATAATTTGTTAGAACACAGACAATAAAATATGTTTTCTCAACTGCAACTTGAATCTTGTTTTACAGACAATAAAGACCTCAGCACTGGAGAAATTGTTCTACAGCCATGTTTTACACCACCATCACCTTCAGGTAGTGTTTCCACAAGTACTTTCAGTGCAACTACTGGCTCAACCTATGAAGATTCTCTGTCAGGTATAGTACAGCCCATAAAATCAATGCTCTTATGAAGAATGAGCCTCTTTTCTCCACATTGTATTGTTTTTTTCTTCTTAAATCCCAGTAAGATTTTTTTTTATTCACAAAGGTATCAATTAATTCTATTTTTGCATCATTTAATGAAACTGCAACAGTGGTATTAAAATACACCTTCAAGGATGGAGTCACCTAAGTTATTTGTGCTATAAGGAAAATTATTGTTTGTTTTCTTAGTTACCTTTTTATGCAATGATATTGTTGTTAACATATATAATATGAGTTATGAGCAGATCAGAATTCAGGAGTGAAAAAGCCTAACAAAGGGGAGTAAAGTCCAAAGGCTTATAGATATAGTGGGAGTTATACCCATGCAATAACTGTTAAAGTGACCTAGCAGTGACTGACAGGCAAAGCCGTGTCTGTTGGAACTGTGTGTGAGACTGATCCTTTTAAGATTGCTGGCTGTAGTTTTGTAAGCCATGCCTGAATTTACTTTTTGCTGATTGGGTAATGCTTTTTTCTGAAAGTGAAATTAGATTTCAGTATATAATTTGTTCTATTCCTAAGATGTGTGCATGTAATTTAAATAGTTTTTGTCCTAAAATAAGTGGGTCATTTGTTGTGTGACGGTTTTTTGTTCTTTGAAAACAATTGTGTGTTAAATATTTTTGTACTGGGCAAAAATGGGGAAATAAGAAATCTTTCTTGATTTTTTTTGGTGTGTATCATTCAGGGAATACCACTTTTGAAAGTGAGAGTGATGAATATGGAAGTGAGGAGAGTGAAGAAATAAGTGAAGAGAGTGAAACTGACAGTGGAAGTGATAGGAACGGATATAAACGTGAATTATCATTTTTTCCTGATGAAGATGAGGAGAAGTACATCTTCTTTCAAAAGACCCTAACTGCTGTGAAGACTTGGTTCACACTCTTTGGCTGGTCTAAGGGACAAAATCCCATTTCAATACCTTATTCACTGAGAAGGTAATTCGTGTCTGCTTAGAGCTAACTCCCGTCTCTCATAACATGCTAACAGATCTACTCAAGTGGCTTGGATATGATCTAAGGAATATAAACACACTCTAATGCCCAGTTTTCTATTAGAATTGTAGCTTCTATATGGTGCTTATATGAAAATGCCAATCAGGTGTTAGTTTTAACTTCCTAAGATATATTTTCAACTATGATACCCTCTCGTATCACAATGCAGTGTATGTTAAATGTGCAGTTCAAACTATATGTCACCTTTTTAAGTCAAATTGATTCTCCTCCAAGACTGAACACAGTTCTAGCTTTCATCCCTTCTTTGGTGGCATAAGTAAGTGCTTTAACAATATGTCTTTTTCCCTCCCATAATCTAAAGATCAAGAAACAGATGAAAAAGAATATTTTATAATCCATAGTCTTGCAAGCACCCTGGATATATATCAGTTGTGGTGGCATCGCTTAGTTGATCTTATCTAGCTTGGTACTAAATACTGAAGAAGCCACTCTCCTGGGATACTATCACATAGAAATTTATAAACATGATAAAAATCCAAATTATGTTTGGCAGAAAAATGTTATTTATGAGGAAATAAATATTCCATGCGGTTCAAAATTCTTACTTTATTTTGAAGATTCTGTAAGGATGAAAAAGTGCTGTACTTTTCAACCTTCCTTGCTGCTGTTTTTAATTCATGGTTTGTTAAATTAGCATTGTGATGCATGTAATTGTAGCTCATTTTGTGCATTTAGAAGAATAATATCAAAGGCTTTTTCTCTCTTAGTGATGTATGTATAGTCCAGCTAACCGTTGCACAAGAAAAGAATTTTAGACGAAAACTGAACAAAGATAAGGGTTTTTATGAGATGTTACTGCGTCTGAATGGAGAACCACTGCCAGGCATTGCAGCAAGCCAGTCATTGCCCCTTAATCCAGTAGAACGAATGTTCCAGCTCCACTGGCAGCATTCTGAATTGCTTTCTTTCCTTAAGTAAGTACAAGTGTGATGAGATATCCATGAATGCATCTTTTCTTTCCATTTTTTTTGTAATTAGCATACTTCAAGCATGGTTCTAACTAAATGGTATACAGTGGGTTTAGAGTTTCCTTTATACTTTTTGTGGGATAAGATTTATGTATTATAACCTTGCATTTATTTTTACCAAGGTTATCTGCAGTTTACGTTAATCAAAGTGGGGTTATATCCAACACAGGAATTCCACAGGAACTCTGCTTCCTTAATTGCAAAAGATGGCTCTCAACCTCATTCCTTAGACAGACTCAGGAGGCAGTCAGATCAAGCTTTTCATTAATGATCCCACTGTTCCACTGATGCTCTTGGTGGAGCCTGGTGACTCTTATGTGCAGTCTTCCCATTGAGATTTTCCAGGAATCTAGGAATCTTGAAACTAGCATAAATGTTGTTTGTTAAAATGATGAGTTTTAGGGTAAGTGGATGTGGATCACAACCCTTTTTGATAACAGGAATTGGAAAGAAATACTTAAGTGTTTCTAATGTAGTTTCTTGGGATTTTTTTTAAAGCTATTTAATAGCTAAATTTTAATAAAAGCCTTCAGTTTTACTGAGCTTTGGCTGTTAAGTCATGGATGTATTCAGAGCAGAATTGAAGTAGCAGCCAGTTGGTCAAGGCTAAGTCCAGTGCCTCTGTACACAGATGCATTGATGATGGTTGTTGAGGTCAAATGATCAGGCAGAAGTAGTAATCCATAACAATCCCAGAAAAACAACACAGGTTTTCATAGAAAAGCATTTCTAGCTGGACTCCTTTGCTTATATTTATTTTGATGATCTTGGAAGTCTTTTCCAATCTGAACTCTTTTATAATTAATTTGGTGCTTATTTTGTGCTTGACGTTACCACATCCTGTTAGTTTTCTGCCTCTCCTAGTTTGAGTGAATCCTATAAAGTTTCTGCTTTGCTCCTGATTAATGGATCTACTTTTTCTACTTGCGAATTGTAGGATCATCTAGAACTTCCTCACAGGTGTTTATAGATCATAGTACAAAAATGTCTGATATCTGCACTGCTGGCATGACTTTGTATAATGATGGAAAGACGTCTCCAGCCAGCTGAGATATGAATAACTTATCTGTGATCTGCTATCCCTGCACGTTCACTGTGATTTGTGGAAAGTCAGCAGGTTGTTCTTGGCTTTCTTACACCAACCACTGCTTTCTGGTCAGCATAGTTCAAATAAAGCATAATTTGTATTTCAAATTTTCCACTTGCCGAAGCAGGTGGATGGTGCTCAGTGTTTCAAGCAGCATTCCAAGTATCAGTTTTATGGTCCTGCACTCAAAAGGTTTCTTTGGTGCATTACCACAGCAATAAAGGAAAGGTTTGGGTATTTTACAGAACAACTAAGTTGTTGTAAGCCCTGTGTCTTGAGGAAAAATGCTTTAACAGTGTGACAATATTGATCTTGGACAACTGGCATTGTGTTGAATATTAACCTGATGAAGTGGAATTCTTTTAAGACAGTGTTCCTCAGTAGCAAAATGCAGCCAGTTATGAGAATGTTCAGTTATACAGAACTTTTCTATGATGACATGGAACGCCGTTCCGTGCTTTTCTTGGAATGAAAATTATAGATTACACCTATTCCTATGTAAAAATGTACCAAGTAAAAATGTCAAAAAAAAGATAGGACCTGAAAAGGTTAATACTGCATAGCTTTCATATTTTTAAATTTGGGAGGAGCTGAAGTTTAAAAGGGATTTCATGGAACAGAGTCTATGGGTTAGTGGAAAATGAGAATTTCAGACACGGTGAGTTTTAGAACCAGACTGCTAACTTGATGTTTTTGTGTCCCTGATTAAAATATTTTTGTTTTAAAAAATATGCTAGGTAGTTGTATGAAACATGACATTTCAATAATTTGAAAAGATAAAGAATAATTTTCCAAGTACAATATGGAAACTGAAATTGTACTCTTGCTAGAAAAATATAATTCTGTGAGAAGAGTAATAACTTGTCCTGATCCTAATTATAAACTGTGGTATTTGACTTTTAATGTACAAACTAAATTTATTTCGGGCTGTATGGTACTGGAAAAGCATGATCATTTTATTTAAATGAAAGCTTTTCTGCTCTCCTGAGAAACATATTCAAAATTCTACATTGTTTTCCTTTCTTTCCAGCACATTTGATTAAACTCTGTCAATTGAGATAAGGAACAGTCTTTCTTCACTTGGAAATTAACTTTTTTGGTATTCAGTCTAATGAAGTTGCCTTTTGTTACAGCAAGTACTTTTCTTGTTGCATTTATTAGTAACTTGAGAAGAGATGGCAGGTCCATTGAGAGTTTTGAAATACCTTTGCTTACACCCATAAGACTTCCAGTATCATTTTTAAATATGAAACTGCAGACAGATAAAAGTATCAGCAAGTTTCAATTCTGCTGATGTGATGCAACATTGGTCATTTGGCTTTCACATGGAAATGGATATTGTTTGTTTTGGTGCTTTGTGTTACAATAAATCCTTTATGGAGGAGCAGTGCTCATAGAGAGGCCAATCTGTTCAGAGTTGTATGTTCTTTTAGTGTGTAGCTGTAGGCATAGGAATTGAACATGAGCTTCTATTCATGAAGCTCATCTAAAAAAAGAAAAAAAAAAAATATATGTATTTGCTCATATAAAGCAACTAATAGAGCTGGGTCGCTATTCCAGAGGCTAGTTAGACAGAGCACAGTGGAGATTACACATAGGTTGAACAACTTGAAAAACTTGAATTCGTCTTAAAAATAATTCTCTTTCCTGCCTATTAACTTTTCCTGCTTGGTGATTTCAGGAGCCAAGGAGCATATCTTTCTCATGTTATGCCAGAATTTCTGCTTTCACCTGAAGATTATAAGATATGGACTGAAGTGAATACTGGACTGAGGGTAGGTAGGCTTGGTGTTTTTTCTCTTTTTGACAAAACTGATGTGCTTAGTTTCAGTCCTTTCAATACTAATGGAAGTTCTTGGTGGGCCATGAGTGTTCTTACTGTGGTGACTGTTTTGGATTGCATAAATCTAAGCACATGTGTGAGACTGAGTAGGGATTTAAACTGACTCCAAAATTTACACTGGTCTCCTCTGGTTTTTTTTACATTCCTTCTGATACTGTTGATACCTGATATTGATGTCCAACAGATATTTTTTAAAGCAGATATCAGGTTATCATACAGATTTTACCATTTTTTAAAGCAATGTATTGTGTGTTGCCCCTGTTTCCTGATTGCTGCTTTCAACTCCTGTAAATTCTTTATTATGGCTCTTATTCCTGAGACAGCAGCAAACTGCAAATCGTTCTAATGTAGGTCACTATTGCACTATAGTCGATGTTATCAGCCATTTATGCCATTGATTCATTATTGTGCTTGTGTGAATTTCCTATCCAAACTGCTGAAATGAATATGGAAAAAAATTCCCATCCTTTTATCTGAAGTGCTTCACACCTGAAGTGATGAGAGGAAGTATGAGAAGCTCAGGCAAATTAAGTGGCAAGCGTATCTTCATTCTGGAGGACAACGTGTTTGAGACAATGAGCAAACGAGCTTGGACAGATGTGCTATTGCAGATATTCAAGGTAAATTGCAGGTACATTTACTGCCAGGTTCTGAAGAACTGATTACCAAAAGCTTTATTTTGAAAAAGATCTGTGGTATATTGGAGGTTTATTTTTTTCTAAAAACATCTTTAAAACTAAATACTTGTAAGTATTTTATTTCTCTCTAACAGAGAAGGAAAAAGAGAGTGAGAATTTTAATTTTCTTTAAAACTTCAAAAGTGTGTTAATATGTTCAAACTAGGAAATGTTACATTAGAACAGTCTGCATTTTGTAGAATTAAATGTTATAGAAATATTATTGCAAGTAAAGAAAACTCTGTCATGCTTTTGTTACCCTGCTTAGAAGCCCTTTTCACTGGACATTATTGCCTAGATGTATAACTGTAGTATTTCTTATTTTACATTAGAATGGAATTTTTAAACAGCTAAGCATTTTTTTTATAATACCTATTCCTTTTAAAATACGATCCACTTAGTCAGTTTAGACTTCTCAAATTTTGTTCAATTTTATTTTTATTGATGCTAGAGAAGAATCGTGGATGTCTAAATCATGTTATCCAAAGTAAAGGTGCTCATCGATGATCAGTAACATTTATGTGCCTAAAAGAAATATTAATTTATTTCTGTTCCAAGATGGAAAATGGATTAAAAATATAGCTGATATTTGGGCTTCCCAGTACAAGTCAGACATGGATGTACTGGAGTGTGACTTCAATGAAAGGTCCCACAGATGATTAAAGAGACTGGAGCGTCTGTCATACAGAGAGAGACCAAAAGAGCTGAGACTGTTCAGCCAGGAGAATAGAAGGCTCAGAGAGGAGGGAGGTGTCTCTAAACAATTTGTGTAAATACCTGATGAGAAGCTGGTTGTAAAGAGGGCAGTGCCAGACTCCTCAGCAGTGCCTCATGACACAGTAAGAGGCACCAGGCATGAACTGAGATGCAGGAAATGCCTTTGAACTTAAGAAACTTTTTCCTGTAAGAGTGGTCACACGCTAGAATAGATTACCTGATGGGGTTGTGGAGATTCTGTTCTTGGAGATGTCCAAAACCCAGCTGAATGTGATCCTGGCAAAGCATTCTAACTGATCTTGGAGCAGGAGGTTTGGACCAGGCAATCTCCGGAGCTGCCTTCAAACCTCAACAATTCTCTGGTTATGTGATTATTGATTGGAAAGGCATAAAAATACAAAAAAAATTTTCTGTAAAAAATAGCAAAAATTGAATTAAAGAAGGTATGTACCAGAGATGTACAGTTGATCTAGAAAAAAACAAGGAGAAAAATAGCTGAGAGGGGAGCAGAGATGAAACAGAAGAACTTGTGGGAACATGGGTGTGGGAAAATGCAATCATAGTGCCCAGAAAGCTAGTCACTTCGCTGTTCTTTCAATTTGCTATATTATTCATAGGTATATGACAGACTAGCACAGAGCAAAACCCCACCAAAATTAATAGTATGCATGTATGTTTTGTTGTTTGGGTTTCGATTTTTTTTTTTGCTGATGAGATGAAACCCTAGAAAGTAGGTAGCTTAAAATGCCTTGATTCATTCATGTTTTATATCAGTCAGGTCGAGGAAACCTCCAGTATCAATCCAGTCTGGGCGATGAACAGATCACAATCAGCTCTGCTGAGAAGGACTTGGAGGTGCTGGTGGATGAGAAGCTGGACATGAGCCAGCCATGTGCACTTGCAGCCCAGAAAACAAATTTTGCCTGGAATTTTATTTTGGGCCTATGATATGAATCTTTTCAGAAGAAACAACAGCATAATTTTGGACCTAAATACACAACTGGGTCATGAAAGATATAATTTGAATGTTGTCTATAGATTGCGCTGGACATCAGTATAGTAGTTCAGCAATTAGTGCTTCGGATAGAATATGTACAGAAATTCTTGGAATACAGATGACCTAGTAATTTCACAGGGTTCATCAAAACTTGGAGAAAAGTTGAAAACAAAAAATATTGAGAATGACAGACTATCTCAAGTTGGAAGGGACCCATAAGGATCATCAAGTCCAACTCTCATCTCCTTACAGGACTACCTAAACTAAACCATATGACAAAGAGCATTCTCCAGATGCTCCCCAAACTCTGACAAACTTGATGCCATGACCATTGCCCCAGTGAGCCTGTTCCAGTGACTGACCACCCACTGAGTGCAGAACCTTTTCCTAAGATCCAAACTTCCCCTGTTGCAGCTTCATTCCATTTCCTTGTGTACATACTGCTGATCATCAGAGAGAGGAGATTGGCACCTCCCTCTCCTCTGCCCTCCTTGAGGAAGTTGTAGACTGTGGTGAGGTCACTGTTCAGCCTTCTCCAAGCTGAACAAACCAAGTGATTTGAGCTGCTTCTTGTATGTCTTGCCCTTGATACCTTTCACCATCCTGTGTAGTGGTTATGTGGGTGCTAAAGTGCAATCTCCTAAACCTTTTCTAAATTAGAAAACCTTTCAAGTTTGAACTGGTTTTTTTTTCGTTATCTGTCAACTCAAAATTATTTTTACAGTTCATGCTTTAAAACACTTTTTATCATTTCAGGTGTTAGTTCTTCCACGCGTTTCTTCCCGTATTGTTGCTGACCCATCGAGCTTGGAAAGCTTGCAGCACATGCCAGGAATAAAATCAGAACCTTTATGCAGTAATATATATTCTCGATATGAAAGAACCATCCTCATCTGGTTGAATAAACATTATGAGAAAAATCGAAAAATTGTGTGGAAAGATAGTCAAAGAGGTGAGATAATTCTTTCACTATGTTCTTTCTTCTAATACTCATTTCGTAGACTTTTGCAATAGTTGTTCATAGAGATACTGTGACAACTTGCCACTGAAAGTATTTTTTGGTGTAAGTTATTGCCTACCCGTATGTGTTTCCTTTCCTTGTGTTTCTGTTTTCCAAGATCAGTGTCTTTTGATTAGCACTGTTCATGATGGATCTTCTGATCCATCTGTGTGTTCTTATAGTTTTTAATTAGGCATAAAGGGTGATGTGAACCTTCTCACTTTCTTCTTTCCATTAAGGAAAGTGCTAACAGTGATTACTTTATCCTAATTTTCCTGTTTATAGTCACACACAGTTGTTACTATTTGTGCTTATAGTGGTATGTTTGAGAGCTGCCTTTTCAGAAATTGTAGAATATTTTTGTATGTCCTTTATTCAATGACATTTGGAAGGCAGTAGAGACCAAGATTCCAGATTAAGAATCTTGTCCTGCTTGCAAGGGCAGGTTGACTCTCATGATTGCTTGAGTAAGGTTAGATAAAATTATCTTTTCCATTTAAGACTGATCTAGGCAGTTCTGGTATTCAAATCTGATAAAACTGTTCAACCACTAGTAATGATTACTTCTATTTTCTTTCATGATTTTTCCCTTTTGCTTCTTGACCCTAATTTCATTGCCTTTTTCAGCAATAATTTTGGATGTGTGGTGAACCCCAAGAAAGGCCAGTCTGTTGATAAGCAGGGATGACCTCCAGAATGGCTCATAAGCCACATATGGAAAATATTTTCTGGCGTAATTTTTG